>SJYX01009503.1:21483-74892 GCA_006410675.1 Oreotragus oreotragus | reverse complement strand
ACTCAATAGACATGAGTTTGAGTGAAATCCAGGAGTTGGTGATGGACAGGTAGGCCTGGCATGCTGCAGTTCATGGGGTCGCAAAGAGTCAGACACGACTGAGCGACTGAACTGAACTGAACTGAACTGAACTCAGCTATAAGAAGAAGGAACATTTGTCACTGAACATGGGTGATCTTAGAGACTACTATGTCAAGTGAAATGTTAGAGAAAGTAAATTTTTAAAGGCTGTCCACCTGCAGAGGTGCCTGCCCTTATGGCCAGTGTGAGGTTCAGCAGCAAGCTGGTCACTCGAAGCTTAGTGCTTTGTTGTCGGCAAGTCACCATGAGTCCAGCTGGTTTATAACCCCCAAATCTAGCCTCAAACATAATCCTCAAGGACAAGGACCTGCTGCACTTGTCACTTACTACAGGGGCTTGCACACTTGCAAGTGATCAAAATACGCTGCAAAAGAGTTGGGAATAAAAGGATTCATTGATCGTTTTTTTTCCTCAAGGCTGTTTTTTGTGCCATTTATGTTTACGTAGAGAAGAAACAAGGTAAAATGCTTCATAAGGGGTTTCTTGTTGTTGTTGTTTTTTTTCATTAGAGTCAACGCTTGGTTCATTTGTATGTAATTTACATTCAATTTTTGGAGGCCATAATTTTGTCAGTTAACCTGAGATGGAGGAAGGTGAATCATGGAAGCTGCAGCATCTATGCAAAGACTGCTTCTGACAGGTGAGGTCTGCAGAAAGTCCTGCTCAGTGTGCTCAAGTTGACCATACTCGGGAGGCGATTCTAAGGGGTGCCTAGATCAATGTTATTCTTCTCCTGTAAAGTTTGAGTGTGTTTTAAATAATTATGGATAGGTATTGATATTCGTCTTCCATTTAAAGTAGTAAGATCACATTTTCTTCTGTCATGTTCCTATTTAAGCTTTTTAAAAAGTTACTTTAAAGAAAATTTAAGATGGACAGTAAAACAAGTGGTGTCCAACTGAGTCGAAACTCCGGTTCTCCAATGGTAATTTACTTCTGAGAAGCCATGGGTGGGTATGGACACTCTGAAACAAAGACAAGCTATCTGGGCTCCAGTTCTAGCTTTGGTGATTTTTCTGCGAAAATGTAAGCATACCATATTACATCTCAGTTCCCATATTTTTCCAATCAGTGACAGTGCGGACAATGCCACATAGTGGGAGAAACTTTCTCTCTCATTCCACTCGTGAAAAGCATCCTTATTCTTTTTTACCCTTCCCTACTACTCTCTGTTTGAAAAAAATGTATTAACTTACTTATTTCAGTAGTTATGTTGTAATATACACATACATCAAGCCATTGCACCTTAAGCTGCATGACACCTTAAAATTAGGCAATGGTATATTTCAACTTTATTTCAGTACAGCTGAAAAACTTTTTTAAAATGTACACACACACACTCACACACATCGCATAGTAAGGGGTTGCGTGACCAAATGAAAGACTTGATTTTCCAAGAAAAACACACCATCAAGTTTCCAGAAAAGAGGAATTTGTTGGAAACCCAGCAGCCTCTGTTGTAACATCAGCCTCCATCAGAACAAGATCGATTTTTTATCACTGAGCTGCCATTTAGAGCAGGGATCTGTAAACTACAGCCCATGAGGCACATCTGGCCAACCACCTGTTTTTGTAAACAAATTGCTGTTGGAACACAGTCAAATTTGTTCCGTTACTTGTTGTCTATGGACACTTTCATGCTGCGATGACTGAAGCCTGACTCAACAAATACAGGATTCAGTCATCTCCAGCCTGTGAATTCCTCCTACACAGAGGAAAGCTAAAGGGTCAGTGAGGATGCAGTAATTTATTCAGTGCAAGACTCTTCATTTTACCTCTTTGACAGTCATGAACCAATGTAGCCAAAAAAAAAAAAATGTCACAGCTGGTATGGGAGCAAGATATATCATAGGACTGACCCCACTCAGAAAATACATCCTCGCATGTAAATGTTTTCCTAACACCATCAAGATCACAATAGATTACTAATGCTACAAGTCAGTGTTATTAAAAATATTTGAATCATTAAATTGTGTGAATGATTAGTAATGCCAAAAGCCCTCAAAGGACCTACAGTTTGACTTCCAAGTCTAAACGTCTACCCTTAATAGCCAGTGAACCCAGGGAGAGGATGAGAAGATAAGGAAACCAGAAGTTAGTAAATCGGTCTCTGAGTAAATGAGAGAGAAGACTCTTTGACTCTTAGATCCAGCTACCTAAAATTTTCTTAAAGTCTCTGAGGTTTCACTCACTGCAGATTGTGTTATTAGTCAGGAGACCTTTATGCTCCCAACACCACGTCAGGGCCTGATGACCAGCCTCCATGACTCTGAGCTTGGCCGCATGACTTGCTTTGCCCAATTGGAGGTCAGTTTTGAGCTCTGTGTATTTCCCATCTGTCTCTTCCTTCCTGTATTCACCATGAGAAGTGGATGTACAGGTGTCTGCTGCTGCTTCAGCCTGGGTCTGGGAATGAGGGACATATGGAGGGCCCCTGAACCTGACATGCAGACAAGACCCAATCCACAGACCAAACCTGACCCACAGCCCCATACACAAGAAATAAAATTCGTACTGAGGTGACTTATATTGGGGGTAATTTGATGCTACAGTAAATCTGAATAATACAGTTCCATCTTTGCCAATGAGCCTGTGGAAATGGTATGTTTATTAACAGATTCATAAATTAAATCCTTATGAAAGCTTGAAAAGTAATTAAGTGTCCATTACTTCATTTTTCACATAAGGAAGCTGAGATCAGAGAGTGAGTTGCCAGAGTCCATGGCAGAGCAAAGAGAAGAGGAGTCCTGCCTTGTGAGCCGTAATTTTTACCCTGATTGGCTTGATTCATCACCATGTCTTCTTAACCAACTGTGAACTTAAGCATTGTAATCTAATAAACACTTCATGCTATGAAAAAGCCCAGAAATTGTTAGCAGGAAAAAAAAAACAGCTGAATTATTTCTGGATAAAAATAGGAATCAGTGTATCAGCAGTGCACCAGATCTCCTCAGAAATGCTCCATGAGATCATGGCCAGATGAGTCTTAACGCTAAATACAACCACATTTTATTTTTCAACCCAAGAGTTGACATTCACATGCTTCAAATGATGTTCCACATTATCTTTCCAAGCAATCTAGATGGTCAGCAGCGGTGCTACTCCCCAAATAGCTCAGACGTATGCTCGGATGAGGCAACATATCTGATTCCTATCTGCTAATTCAACTTCAGGCAGCTGATTTTCCCTATATTCCTAGAACTTCAAATTAGGAGAAACTTTTTTAGAACATGGTCTATGGTCTAACAAATAAAGCTCAAGTTTGAGGATCTGGAGGATCTGGTTTAAGACCCCACGTCTGCAAATGGCTAGTGCATACCCTTGAGAAAGTCATTAAATCTCTCTAAGGCTTGGGTTTTCCTTCTGGAATATGGAGCCTAAACTACTGCTACTTCAAAAGGGTAGTTCTAGAATTAGCACAGATAATCAAAGCACCTGGCACAATATCGGAGACTGTGAGCATTCGATAAATATTGGCTGTTAACATGTTTGTTGGGCTTCCCTGTTAGCTCAGTTGGTAAAGAATCCACCTGCAATGCAGGAGACCCCAGTTCGATTCCTGGGTTGGGAAGATCCGCTGGAGAAGGGATAGGCTACCTGCTCCAGTATTCTTGGGCTTCCCTGGTGGCTCAGATGGTAAAGAATCCACCTGCAATGTGGGAGATGTGGGTTTGGGAGACCTGGGTTGGGAAGATCCCCTGGAGAAGGAAAGGCTACCCACTACAGTATTCTGGCCTGGAGAATTCCATGGACTGTATAGTCCATGGGGTTGCAAAGAGTCAGATATGACTGATAGACTTTCACTTTGAGTATCTTTATTATTGGTAGTAGATCCCCGAAGGATGGCCATTTGCCCTATTTTTTGAAAATTAATTTTATTGAGGAAAACTGTGCATATAATAGGACTTCCCAGGTGGCACTGGTGGTAAAGAATCCACCTGCCAACGCAGGAAACAAAAGACGCAGGTTTGATCCCTGGGTTGGGAGGATCCCTGGAGAGGACGTGGCAACCCACTCCAGTATTCTTCTCAGGAAAATCTCATAAACAGAGGAGCCTGGGAGCCTACAGTCCCTGGGGCCACAAAGAATCAGACCCTATTGCTGCTGCTGCTGCTGCTGCTGCTGCTGCTGCTAAGTCACTTCAGTCGTGTCCGACTCTGTGCGACCCCATAGATGGCAGCCCACCAGGCTCCGCCATCCCTGGGATTCTCCAGGCAAGAACGACGGAGTGGGTTGCCATTTCCTTCTCCAACACATGAAAGTGAAAAGTGAAAGTGAAGTCACTGAGTCGTGTCCAACTCTCAGCGACCCCATGGACTGCAGCCTACCAGGCTCCTCCATCCATGGGATTTTCCAGGCAGGAGTACTGGAGTAGGGTGCCATTGCCTTCTCCGAGACCCTACTGAGAACCTGTTAAAAACATGGCACAGTTTGGTGAGCTTCGGCAAATTTATACAGTCATGAAAACACCACCACAATCATGTTATAAAATGTGTCCGTGATACTAGAAAGTTCCCTTGTAACCATTTAAAGTCCATCAGTCCCAGCCCTAGCCCCAGTCCCAGGCAACCACTCATCTACTTTCCACTAACGTGGGATGTCATTATAAATAATTGTTTCCTGTTCTAGAGCTCTAAGTATTTTGTGTCTGAATTCCCTTCCTCAACATTATTTTGAGATTCTTTTATGCTGTAGAGAATATCAATAGTTTATTCTTTTTCATTGTAAATAATATGTACCATTGCATGGCTATATTACCGTTTCTTCATCCATTCATTTATTAACAAGAATTTGGATTGCTCCATTTGAAGGCTATTATGCATAAAGCTGCTCTGAACATTTGTGTACAAGTTTTTTTTGTGGGAAAGATTGAAGGCAGAAGAAGCAAGAGGCAGAGGATGAGATGGTTAGATAGCATCACTGACTTACTGGACTTGAATCTGAGCAAACTCTGAAAGATATTGAAGGATAGGGAAGCCTGACGTGCTGCAGTCCACAGGGTCACAAAAAGTTGGACATGCTTTAGTGACTGAACAGCAACAATGTTTTGTGGACACGTGTTTTAATTTCTCTTGGCTCAATACCTAGGAATAAGATCTATTGGTTGATGATATGTGAACATCTGATTTTATAAGAAATTGCCAAAAACATCTTCAAAGTGACAATAACATTTCATACTTTGACCAGCAAAGCACAAAAGCTCTGCTTGCTCACATTCTTATTTATACTTGATAGGGCTCAGACAGTAAAGAATCTGCCTGCAGTGCAGGAGACCCAGGTTCAATCCCTGGGTAGGGAAGATCCCCTGGAGGAGGAAATGGCAACCCACTCCAATAGTCTTGCCTGGAAAATTCCAAGGACAGAGGAGCCTGACAGGCTACAGTTCATGAGATAGCAAAGATTCGGACATGACTGAGTGACAGCCCACACACACTGTCAGTCTTTTCAATTTCAGCCACTTTAATGAGCACATTGGTAATTTATATGGTTACGTTTGCATTTCTCTGAAGATAAATTAGATAGTGTATCTTTTTTGATATTTATTTGCCATCATTATATCTTTTGTAAAGTGCCTGTTCATAACTTCTACCCATGGGGAGTAAAGGGCATTTTACTTTTATTATTATTATTGTGTTGTAAGAGTTCTTTATATATTCTCAATATAAGCCTTTGATATATATATATATATATATATATATGCACATACCATCAAGAGAGAGTATTTTTGTCCAATCTGTACATCCAGCCTATTTTAAACATACTAAGGAAACATCACTCTTCTCTAAGACAATTAGTTCTGAAGTTTATGATGGCTCTATATATTGGATAGCTTGGACTTATCTAGGAAAAAAAAATTTTCTTTATAGCAAGGATTGAAAGACTATTGGCAAGAGTCAAACCTGGCCCAGTCAAAGCTTTTTTTGTGAATAAAGTTTTATTGGAATACAGCTATACTCATTTGTCTACATGTTGTCTGCTTTTTGTTCCACAAAGACAGGATGGATTGTTGCAGAAGAGACCACAGGGCTTTAAAGCCTAAAGTATTTACATCAGTTCCTTTACTAAAAGAGTTGACCAGCTGGTATTTTATAGCATTAGTCTGTTTGTTCTCATCCAGCTGTTGGATAACAGAAAAGAAATTTGTCACTTCCTTCAAGAATTTGAAACAACTCTATTTCCCCTTCAATTCTTCAGACTAAATAAATATTGCTCACCTTTTCCTGAAATGGGTTTTGAAGCATCAACACAATCTTTGCCTCCCTTCAGCTTGTCAATTCCCCTTAAATTACCTCCCCAAAGATGTCAGCCTTCCTTATGATCAAATCATTACAGGAGATAAGAAAAACATTTATTCCTTTAACTTGGACTGCACAGATTTTTGACAACCTCATCCTATGAGTGACTTCAATTAGAAATGTGGTCAGTTACAACCCCAAGGGTGATTCTGCTGAGAAAGATCTCTCCCAGAGATTCTTTTCTCATTTGTTCATCAGTTCATTCAACAACCATTTGTGAAGTAACTCTATGTTCAATGCATTGTATAAACGGTACTTTGAATCCAGACATAAGATACTGCCTTCACACCCATTCAATTCTGTGAATGATAACTCACATTCCAGCATGTCATCTATGGCACTGGCTGTTGTTAAGATTATCTCTTACTCTGCAATGTGCTAAGTTGCCTCAGTCGTGTCCAGCTCTTTGCGACCTCATGGACTGTAGCCCGTCAGGCTCTCTGTCTGGGAGATTCTCCAGGCAAGAATACTGGAATGGGTTGCCGTTTCCTACTCCAGGACACCTTCCTGACCCAGGAATTGAACCTGCATCTCTTGCGTCTCCTGCACTGTCAGATTCTTTACCACTAGCGCCACCTGGGAAGCAAACTGCTTAAATGTGACATGTAAATAAGATAACCATCTGCATAGTTCATGAATAAACAATTTGGGCCAAACTCAACAGAGAAGCCTCAAATATCTCTGTTCTATGTGGCATCAGCTAGAGTCCTTGGGCTTCACTCACTCCATGTGGACTCTACAGCATGGTCAGGGTCTCCATCCAAAAGCTCGTGTCCTAAGAGAAAGCCAGGCTGAAGCTGTGTGACTGTTTCTAACCTAGTCTTATAAATGACTTAGGGTCACTTCTCCCATACTTTACTTGTCAAAGCAGTCATAAATTCCTGCCCCATTTCAAACCAGAGAGAGAACTAGACTTTCCCTCGTGATAGTATGTGAAAGAAGATATAGTCAGGTCTTAAAACTGCCACCACTGCCTTCGCTCTGACCGGAGTGGTGGTTCTCAAGCCAGGGCCATGAGGAGCTCAGAGAGTCTGGGAACTGAATTGATTTTCTTCACTATAAGGACAGAACTTTAGCGTTTATTCTCCTAATCATTTCTCTCGGTTCAGCTCAATTCAGTCACTCAGTCATGTCCAACCCTTTGTGACCCCATGGACTGCAGCATGCCAGGCTTCCCTGTCCATCACCATTTCCTGGAGCTTGTTCAAACTCGTCCATCGAGTCAGTGATGGCATCCAACCATCTCATCCTCTGTTGTTCCCTTTTCCTCCTGCCTTCAGTCTTTCCCAGCATCAGGGTCTTTTCCGGTGAGTCAGTTCTTCGCTTCAGGTGGCCAAAGTATTGGAGCTTCAGCTTCAGCATCAGTCTTTCCAATGAATATTCAGGACTGATTTCCTTTAGGATTGACTGGTTGGATCTCCTGCAGTCCAAGGGACTCACAAGAGTCTTCTGCAGCACCACACTTCGAAAGCATCAATTCTTTGGCTCTCAGCTTTTTTAATGGTCCATTTCTCTCAAGAGGCAGCTATATATTTCTGTGTATCTGTGTCCATTTATGAGGCTCAGAACCAAAGAAAGCATTCCAGTGGCATGTGTAAAATAGGCTCCAAGTTCTTTTCCTCCTGTCTGGAATCTGTCACCTGGAGCTCAGCCTCAGGAAGATGACCCCAGTGTCTTTATGTTTAAGTTAAATTCAAAGAGGAGGATAAATGTTCCTGCTTTCCTTAGGTCTCTGAAAGATATCATGGATTTTTTCTGATATAACTGGATAAAAGGAGCTCTGTATAACAAGTAAATTTTCCGAACATTGTCTCTTTAAACACCTTCTCAGATTCACAGGGCAGTAATACATCCTGAGTGCATTTAAAGTAAACTGGGCTTTTCTATTTGTAACTGGCATTACTTTTTTAATGTTAACTATGAACCCTATTGGGCTTCCTAGGTAGTTCAGTGATATCTGCCTGCCAATGCAAGAGATGCATGCTCGACCTCTAGGTCAGGAAGATCCCCTGGAAGAGGAAATGGCAACCCACTCCAGTATTCTTGCCTGGAAAATTTATCCATACACAACTACTGGAAAAACCATAGCCTTGACTAGACAGACCTTTGTTGGCAAAGTAATGTCTCAGTGTGTTCATATCTGTATGAACCTCGGTGTGTTCATATCTGTAAGACAGATATGGCCTCATAAGACTGAAGCCTCAGAGTTAGGGCCTCAGTATGTTTGTATCTCTAAGACGAGGATACTTGAGAAGGCAATCTGAGGCTTCTGTCATATCGTGGATGTCTCTCCATTTAGAAGGCAGACTTCATACAGAAGGAAGTTCATGGTGGAAAGAGCAGAAGCTCTGCAGTTCAAGAGACTGATGTTTAATTCCAGACTCCTTTCCCCCAGTAATGGAGCAAATTACTTCACCTCTCTGACCCCCAGTTTCCCCAACAATAAAACAAGGGTAACTCCGAGTATCTATCACCCAGGAATGTGAAAATTGAGAGAGAGTGCCTCTAACATGGTGCAAGGCTTTCAGTAGACATCTTGTTAAGATAGATGCCGCCTTCAGTCATCAAATGAAGCTGCATGTTACGTTTGAAAGAATCAGTTGCTTTAATTCTAAAGACTGACCACTGCAGGGGAGAGAGGGTTTCCTCACTTTTCATTCCTGAGTGCCCTCCTGGGACCTCCATGTTTTAGAACGATCTGGAATACAAACTGGGATGTTAGAAGCATTTAAAATTCTAGTGCAATACTCAACGGTAATATTTTTATACCTTTTTAAAATTAATTTTTATTGTAGTACAGTTGTTTTACAATGTTGCATTCATTTCTGCTGTACAGCAAAGTGAATCAGTTATAGATATGCAAGTATTCCCTCTCTTTTAACTTCTTTCCTGTTTAGGTCACCACGCTGGACAGCAGGTTCTCATCGCTTTATACATTTGTTGTTGTTTAGCTGCTGTCCTGTCCAACTCTTTTGTGACCCCATGGACTGTAGCCCACCAAGCTCCTCTGTCCTTGGGATTTCCCAGGCAAGAATGCTGGAGTGGGTTGCCATTTCCTTCTCCATTTTTATACATAGTAGTGTATATACATCAATCCCAATCTTCCAATTGATTCCATGTCTCCCTTCCCCCTCTTGGTATCCATAAGTCTGTTTTCTCTATATCTGTGTCTTTCTTTTTTTATTGCAGATAAACCCATCTGTACCATTCTTCTAGATTCCATATATAAGCAGTATTATACAATATTTGTTTTTCTCTTTCTGACTTACTTCACTCTGTATGACAGTTTCTTAGTCTATCCATGTCTCTGCGGATAGCACCATTGCATTCCTTTTTATGGCTGAGTAATACTCCTTTATATATATGTGCCACATCTTTATCCATTCCTCTGCCGATGAACATTTGGAGTGCTTCCACGTCCTGGCTGTTGTAAATAGTGCAGTGAGCACTGGGGTGTGTGTGTCTTTTTGAGTTACGGTTTTCTCTGGCTATATGCCCAGGAGTAGGATTGCTAGATCATATGGTAGTCCTGCTTTCAGTTTTTTGAGAAACCTCTAAACTGTTCTCCATAGTGGCTATATCAGTTTACATCCCACCAACAGTAAAGGAGGGCTCCCTTTTTTCCACATCCTCTCCAGCATTTATTGCTTGTAGATTTTTTGATGATGGCCATTCTGATTGGTGGGAGGTGACACCTCATTATAATTTTGATTTGTATCTCTCTAGTAATTAATGATGTTGAGCAATTTTTTCATACATGTGTTTGTTGGCTATCTCTATGATGGCCAACAAACACTTGAAAAGGTAGTATTTAAGTCTTTGTGTTTATTGCAAACAAGGAGATAATAACAGGAATCAGATAAAGGACCCTCATTTTCCAGAAGCTTAATTTTACTGTTTGCCCCAAAGTGGCAAATCCTTTTAAATTCTCTTTGCTCTGAAGAGGCATATCCTCTTTCCATCCCACATGAGCTACCACAGCATCCTGGAGACATCATTACATGGCTCATTGGATTATAAAAGAGAAGGATAAGAGAGTAAACAAAGTGTGTCTAAGTGTGTTAGAATAAAGATAGGCCTAGGTTGAATGTGAATGTATGATCTTTAAAAAAAAAAATTATGTATGTATGTATACCTTTCCTAGCTCTTTGATGCACCAATCAGCGACGTTAACCACCTCACCAGGGAGACGTTAACATCTAAGAAAGTAATCCTCACTGCTAAAAGGAACTAGGGTTTATTGGAACATAGCATCTAGCAGTCACCAAGATGGTTTTGCTCCACAGATGACATTAATGGTTATTGTTGGGTGAGTCTCTTTGACAGAGAAGTTATTAGTGTAGTCGCTCTGTTCTGTTGTTGAACAAGTCCTGAGAAAGGTCTTATTTCTCTGGAGGGAGATCTTTTCCAGCAAAGGAGAGATTCCCAATTTATCTTTATAGATATAACACCTAAACATCACTCATGAGGTGACTTAGACCGAAAGCACTCATAAGAGAAAGTACCATCCGGTACCCCAGAGGGAAGAATGTTGAAAACATTTGCAGATCTGTTCTCAAAAAGCTGCTAAGCTCTCTGTCACTGATGGCTTCTCACGGTGATACTAGAGGCCTTGACGTTTTGTTAGGCCCCGAACGGCCTAATCACGGGAGGCGTCGCTTCTCAGATCACCAAGACTCGAATTCGTAGCAAAACAAAATTCCTGCCCTCAAGTAACTTGGAGTGGTGTCCTAGAGCAGGGGTGCCCAACCTCTTGGATCTAATGCCTGATGATCTGAGGTGGAGCTGATGTAATAATAATAGAAATAAAGAGTACAATAAATGTAATGTGCTTGAATCATCCCCAAACCATTCTGCCTGCACTGTCCATGGAAGAAATGTCTTCTACAAAACCAGTCCCTAGTGCCAAAAAAGTTGGGGACCACTGCTCTAGAGCAGTTCCAGAAAGACAGTAAATTCTTTTTTTTAATTTTTATTGTATATTGGAGTATCGTTGAGAAACAATGTTGTCTTACTTCCTGGTGCAGAGAAGAAGGACTCAGTTATACATATACATGTTATCTGGGTTTTTCCCAATTTTTTTCCCTATTAGGTTGTTACACAATACTGAGCAGATAAATTCTTATAAAGGATGTCAGTTCATGATAAATGCAATGAATACCAGTCAGATGGGGTAGGAGGGCATGAGATTAAGGCGTTGCAGTTTCAGTGGAGTGGCCAAGGACGCTTCCTTGGTTCTGTGATATACTGAGAATGTAGGCAAAGGTACAGTGGGCTGCCCAGGTACACCTCAGGATGGAGGTGTTCATTCTGCCTACTACCGGGACCTCTGGCTGCTGCTCTAAGAGTCAGTCAAAAAGATCTTTCGTCTCAGACCCTTTCTCAGAAGGCAGCCTGCATTATGATAGGTCAATAGGGAAGAACAAGCGCCTAACCATTTGTCCGCAACCAGAACACTTCTGAAGGGCCATCTCAGTTCCCTGTGGGATCGCTGGAGGTCCCCATAGAAGCTGCACCACACTCCACCCTCTGCCAAGTCCTGCCTCCCTCCCCATCGCAGATGTTGTTTCTGAATTCACTCCCCGATGAGCCTCCTCCACACACTCCTCAGAGACGTCGTCTCTTTTTCCCAAGAAATGTGACCTGTGATGAAGGCTAAGTAACTTGGACCTTATCTTTCACCAGAAGTGGTGGAGCAAGGATTAGCTCCTGGGGCTGCCTGCCCTTGTGGTTTGAGGCCTCTGCTGTTATCATCAGCTGTGCTGCATTCCAGTCTGTTCCAGTCAGTGAGGCAGCAGGAAATTTGGAATTTCTGAGCAACCCAGAGCATCAGGGTGGTTGTGGCTGTGGATAAGAAAAGGAGAGGGGATGTTAATTTCAAGAGCAGAAGACATTAAATTGCTCCCATGGGAACCCAATGATGGTGAAAATGCATCAACACATTTTGAAAAGAAACTTGTAATATTTTAGAATTTGCCTCATTTTTTGCTATAAATTCTTAGTGATTTTGTATATAAATGTGCAATGGTTTATTCCAAATAAAATTTTAAAAATAAACCTCTTTCCAATTAAGTCTTAGCTTTAGCTTGGTTTTCTATCAATTCTGTTCTCATACATTTTAGAATGTCATTTGTATCTTGGGATAAAGTAAATTTGGGGAGCCCCCAGACATGATCGTCTTCCGAATCTCAACAATGCACTTTATAGCTAGGAGCGTTGAAGGATACACCTACCTTTGGCTTCACCCTGGATCCCAGACACAGTAGGTTTAGGAGCTGGCAAAATAGTAAGTAGAAATACCAGACTGGGAAAAGGAATAAAGAAATTTTTTAGGTGTTGGGAAAGTCTTCCTGGAGCCATGTCATGAGCCACTGGAGAGGAATTTAGGAGACAAAATCAGAATCACTATCATAAAACCTTATGGAGAACAAAAACCAGTAAAAAGCATCTAAGACCTGAGGGGAAAAAAATAATTCCAAACTTACATAATTTTTATAAATATTTTGAACCCACTCTAGATGTGTGTTTGTCAGCTGCATTCTCACAATACCTCTATATGGAAGGGGATATTAGATTTACCTTAAAGGTGTGTAAACTGAGACTGATGGCAGGTAAGTGACTTCCCAAAGTTTACACTTGTAAATGGAGAATGAGAACTTCAGTCCTGACTGGTCAACTCCCAGTCCCCAAAGCGAGAATTCCTTCTTATGACTGTTGAAAATGCAACTCAAGAAATAAGTTCCAATGCTTTCACTGTCTTATTCTTTCCTGCTCTGAGATGCTACATGGCAACCCTTGTTAAACTTGATCCAGGCAAGTAAATTCTTTTGAGTTTATCTGCAAGTCTGTGGAAAAGCATCGCCCTCTCTGAAAATAGTTTTTCCCTTTACCTGTGGTTTAGCTTTCTTCCGTTTCAGTTACCCATAGCCAAACTTGATCCAAAAATAGTCAATGAAAAACTCCAGAAATAAACAAGTCATGAGTTTTAACTTGTGGGCCATTCTAAGTAGCTTCATGAAATCTCATCCCATCCTGTTGCAGACTTCCTGGGATTTCTCAGCCATCACCATCATCTACTCCTGGCATCCGGTCATCAGCATCATCACAGTTCAATGGTCCAGGATCATTTGAAGCAGATGACCCACCTTCTGAAGCATCATCAGAAGGTCAGTAGCCTAATGATGTATCATAAAGCCTACGTCATTCAACTCACTTCTCATCATAGGCATTTTCATGTCACAACTTCCCAAGAAGAAGGGTGAGTACAGTACAACAAGATATTTTGAGAGAGAGGGGGAAAAAAAAAGAGGTCACATTATAACTTTCATCACAGTCTACTTTATGATTAGTTGTTGTTCATCTCTTTCAGTGCCTAATTTATCAATTAAACTTTATCATAGGTATGTATATAGAGAAAAAAACATGGTATATATATGGTTCGGTACTATCTGTAGTTTCAGGTATCCACTGAGTATCCTGTAATGTATCCCCTTGGTGGATAAGGGCAGACTACTATTTGTAAAGACTAAAATTCCTTTCATTCTCCCAGAATCTTTCAGGCCTCCACTGTGGTGTTAACATCCGTAAATGAAGTCTGCCTTATCAGAACTGATGCAGAAAATGCTACAAAAATTTTAGTTGCCCCGCCATCTTCAGACAAGTCCCAGCCTCCCCTGGAGCCAATGAAAAGAATGAAACATTGGTTCTGAGTAAGAAATAATTAAGAGAGAGGCCAAATAATCTCTCTCCTAATGACTGAATTTTACTGAAGCAGTGTTGGCCTCTTTCCATTTTAGAATCTTGGATGGATGTCTGAACCCTGATAATGCCTCAGAGCAAATACAATCTAATCTTTGACATTTATAAGAACTCAATGGAATCCTGTCAGGCTTAAGTATGAATCATGATGTTGAAATATTTTATCTTCTGTATTTTGTCCTTGAGCATGTAATCTCTCCAAGGCTCAGCTTTCTCATCTGCTAAATGGGGAGATCAGTGGTGGTTCACATACTGTGCAGGGCTAATGTGAGCAACAAGTGATTCCTTCAGTTTTATCGTGGCTATCCACTGCTTAATGAAAGAAATTGTAATCATATTCCCTTCTCACCTCCCCATGCTCAACAGCCTTTAGGAGATGCCCATTGTCCAGACCTGGCTTCCACCCTCTACCTCTCCAGGCTGTGTAGCACAACCTTCCTTCTCACCACAATCAAAGATGTACCATTCCTGAGACCCTTCACTAACTTTCATCTTGTATCATTCTGTTCAGTCAGCTTCTTCTGACTGGAAACCCCTTGCCCTTGCCTCTGTCTGCTTGGTGAAATCAAGCTCATTGTTTAAAACCCTAATCTCCAATGTCTCCCTAGAGAAACTTTCTCTGCCCCTCTTGCCAAGCCCTAAGCTCTATGGAACTTTGTCCATACTACCAGCCAAAACCAAAAGCATTCTGACCATACTCAAGTTTACCCCTGGAGTTACCAGGGTCAGGACCCAGCAACTCAGGTCTCCTGGCTTCCCTGCTCTCTTTCCACAGAGGCTACTGTGAAAATAATAATAATAATAATTCTAGGAATTGTGGGAGACTCTGATGAATGCCCAAGACACTTTTCCATGTTTCCACAAAGCTAATCTACCCAGTCGTTCTAATAAAATTGTAGAAATGTGATTGACCAGATCCTATGACTCACTCACGGCTGGCTCTGTCCCCTCAGATAAGGCAGAAGAGAGCTGGGTATGGAGTTTATCCAGATAATGAACCAGAACAAAAATGAACTCAGGGGCTGTTATCCCATCAGGGGTCTCTGATAGTGACTGAAACCCCCAAAGCAGGCTTCTGTGGTCACAGGAAAGACCACCTCAGTGAAATCACTAGTCCCTGCTGTATTTGGCTTTGGTTCTGACAGTGACAAGACTTGCCAGATAAGGCCTCTGGCTGCAGTCACAGACTGGGTTTGGGCAGCAGAGCTGTTCACAAATGAAGGATTCACTTTACGTCAATGGAAGCAAATGAATCTGCATTTAGTGGCGACTCGAGCCCACAACCTCAAAATAGAATTGTGTCTCCTCCAACTAGAAACCGTTCCTGTGCGCAAAAGCTGAAACACGTCAGGATGCATTTAAGTCACAGGGAGCAAGATGATGCTGTTCTATCCAGGGAGCCATAAATTCTCATCCGGGTGGGATGCCAAGAGATTCTGTAGGCAAAGTGAAAGTGGGAACAAAGTGATGACTCTGCCTTAGAATAATAACACGAGGTCTTTTGCATAACATTGTGCAACAATTATCTTGATAGATCCTCACAAAACCCATAAACGTAGGCGAGCAAGCAACATAATTGTCCTCATTTCACACAGAAGAAAAATGAGGCTTGAAGACTGTGAATGAATTTCCCAAAGTCATGCAAAGGAGAATCAGGGCTGGAAACAGTTCCCAGTCTGACCCTTTTCCACTCCACTAAGCAGCCTTCTACCCAGGGGCTTTTGTGCCCCATCAAACAGAGAAATCAGAACCACTGAGCTTCTATAAAAGAAAATGGAAAGTTCTTTCATTCCAAAGGAAACCAGTTGTTTCCGAGGCTATCAGGTGATAATAAGAGCTATTCATAGTTGATAGTATTAATAACAAAGCTAGACGCGGTTTTCCTATTGGTATTTTTGGGCTTCATTCTCCGCACAATGCACTTAGTAGGAAGTGTGTGCACACATGCTCAGAAGCTGTCGTATCTGATTCTTCGCAGCCCCATGGACTGTAGCCCACTGGGTTCCATGGGACTTTCCAGGCAAGAGAACTGGAGTGAGTTCCCCTTTCCTCCTATCGGGAATCTTCTAAAACCAGGGATCAAACCCTTGTCTCCTGCATCTCCTGCACTGGCTGGATTCTTTACTACTGACTCACCTAGGAAGCCCACTAGGAAGAAAACAAACTACATCTGGAAATGCATGCCATTTGGCGTCACACAGGGTCCAAACACCAACTCTGCTATATGTGACCAAGGACAAAGTCATTGATTTGAATCGGAATTTCCTTACCCTTACCTTAAATAGGGATAGTAAATTCATCACAGAAATAAAGCAGGAAGTGAACAAAATAGCATGTGAAAAGTGTTTCACAGGGTGTACCTGGCACTTAGTAAGTCCTCAGAAATGTCTGAATCTGGAGAAACAAACTCCTTCACCACATCATGTCTGCTAATGAATAGGACACACACAAGCTCTTTCAAAGAGAGGCTTCATGCAACATGGCCCACCAGCGTACTCCTCTTTGCTCAACTTCTCACACTTTGTGAAGAAGGGGCATGTTCATGATCAGGGAATAAAATCATTGTCTTCAGATCTCTGTCACTGGGAAAGGAACTGAATCAGCCTTTTAGCCACCAGTGAAAGGAAAAGTCATTCTTGTCTTTATTAATGGAGCTGCTGACTTACTGGTTCACATGAAACCTATCCTGGCCATCTGAAAGAAACCCCAATACTGGGAAAATACTAGATGTCAATTAAAATTTTTGGAGCACTTACTAAGTGTTGGTCTCTCCACCTACAACAGCACGTTTGAACCTTGCAAGATTCTTACAGGTAGACTCTAGAAAAATAAGATTCTCTCCACTTTACAAGTTAGGAAATGGAAGCTCAGAGTGGTCCAAGGTCTTAGAGCACCTAAAGTAGGGAAGCCAGGGTTTAAACTTTGATGTTCTTTCCCTTTCCTTTGGGACAGGGGCTTGCTGCCATTTGACCCCCAAATCCTCATCAAATTCAACATCCAATACAAAGTACCAAAAGTGTGAGCAGGGGCAGCTGAGAGTGGGAGAGGCCCCCACCATTGCCTCATGACCCAGGGATCTGTGTCAGACTTTCATGCGCTCTGCCTCCTCACTTGTGGAATGGAACAGTCCCTGACTTGGTTTAGATTTAAGTCAGTCTCAAGTTACCAAGTAACCTGATTCATTTCAGAATTTTACATGAGTCGTATGTTTCCCAGAAAGCCATTTGGAAGAGTAGCTCTTCTTTAAGTTTGTTTTTTCATTATTCTACTCAGAAAAAAATATATATCTTTTTCACATTCACCCAATATTTATGGCGTGAAAGCTATGTGCCTGGCCTTCTACTAGATTCTGGGGATAGAGAAACTAACCCAATAGACTTCATCTCTGTCCTCATGGAGCTGAGAGTCTACTGGGAAGAATGGACTAGCAAACACTGAATTCTAAAAGAAGTTGGTGCATGCTGGTGCATGCATGCTCATTTGTGTCTGACTCTTTGTGGTCCCATGAACTGTAGTACACCAGGCTCCTCTCTCCAGGGGATTTCCTAGGCAAGAGTACTGGAGTGGGTTGGCATTTCCTTCTCCAGAGGTTCTTCCCAACCTAGGGATGGAAATTGCATCCCTTGTTTCTCCTACATTGATATGCAGGTTCTTTACCACTGGCACCACCTGGGAAGTCCCTAAAAGATATTAGGTCATCAAAATTCTGATGTCTGCCCTGCAGGAGCTTAGAATGCAATGAGAGAGTTATCAAGGGACATACAGTAATCTCAGGGTCAAGGAGGGCTTCCCTGAGAAAGTGATATTGAAGGGGAAAGCAGAAGGATGAATACAAGTTAACCAATTGCATGGGGGTAGTGATATTCCAGGCAAAGGAAATAGCACTTGCGAAGCCATGGGGTCAAGAAGGAGCATGAGTTGTTTGAGGAACTGAAAGAAGACCAGGGTGACTAAAGCCTAGAGACCCAACATGGAAGGAAAGGATATGAAACCAGCCATCAGGAGGACGGCACTGCTTTCAGAAGCACCCACTGTTAACTTAGTCACTGCGAACATGTGCTCATCCCATGCACATGCTCTTTAATGCTTCTGATGTTTACAGAAGTCAGACCTAAACAAAAGAAGGATTCCGTCTATTCAGTTTTTTCTCCTTCTCTTCCTCTCCACTTTCTATTCTTCTGGATCATGACCTTGCTTTATAAGTGTGGTTGGAGACACAGAGACAGGGAATCTCCTAAGAAACTGTAAGTGTACAAAGGGTACAAACTTCCAGTTACAGGATGAATAAGTTCTGAGGATGTAATATGCAATGTGATGACTGTAAGTAACAATACTGTGTTGTTTACTTGGAAGTTGGAAGAGAACAGATCTTGAAAGGGCTTCCCAGGTGGCTCAGTGGTAAACAATCCACCTGCCAACACAGGAGACACAAGAGACACAGGTTCAGTCCCTGGGTTGGGAAGATCCCCTGGAGGAGGAAATGGCAATCCACTCCAGTATTCTTGCCTGAAAAATCCCATGGACAGCCCTGGCAGGCTATAGTTCACGGGGTTGCAAAGAGTTGGACACAACTGAGTGACTGAGCACACACACAGAGATCTAGAAAGTTGTTACCATACAGAAAAAAGGTCGCTGTAGAGGTGATGGAGGTGTTATCAACCTTACTGCAGCAATCGTTTCACAATATACACACACAGTAAATTATCCCACTGGACACCTTAAACCTACACAATGTTACATGTCTATTACATCTCAATAGAGCTGAAAAGGAAAACAAAATTCAAAACCATGAAAAAAGTCTGCTGTTCACAGTCTTGTGTATATCTCCAAGGAAACACAGTATAACCTTAAGCAAAGCAACACATTTGAGGGAGTTTTCCTTTCTTCTGCAAAACAAGAGTGTTTAAACATCTCAGAACACTTACAGAATTGAATAAGGTAATGCACATAAATCTACTGAGTGCAGTGACTGACACGAATCGTTTTGTGCTAAAACTATTTAGCTTTCCTATTCAGGTGACTTAGGAAATGGGAAAGGAGCCTAGGTTAGGTGGGGCTCACTGGTGTAACAAAGAAATGCTATGCACAATGGCTCAAACATGATAGGAATTTACTTTTTTGCTCACTCATGTCTAAAACGGGTGTTCCTGGCTGGTGCCCAGCTCTCCTCTGCACAGCAGAGAGAGACCTTCATTCCTTCTCAAGCCTCCATCATGTTCTGCATCAAGTTGGCGGAGAGGACAAAATGTGGCCGAGTGTGGCAAGGACAAGGCTGGACTATCAGAGTCCTGTTGCAAGGTCTAGCCTAACCACAGGAAGTCAAGTTTGTCAGCTGCCCCAGGAAAGAGAGGGAATGGGTATAAAGGAATAGCCAGCTACCAGGGTCACCCCACCAGCATAAAAGGACACTCTCTATTTTTAGATCAGCCCAAAGCAATCAACGTACCTACTAATAGGTACTGCACACCTCCATCCTGCAACAGCTCCTTGAGTCTAGGATAAGTGTGGCAATAAGATCATTATCTTCCTCCCACTCTAGGAGTTCCCAAGAAATATGAGCAGCCTGACTTCTCCCTCTCCTTGATCAATCACCACAAGCACCCAGTCATCAGATCTTTTGGTTTTCTCTCCTAAAATATGTTAAAATCCTTCCTCTTCCCAGGATGACCTCTACTGTCCTTTATCTTCACTCCCCTGATTCATGATGACAGTTCACTTACTTCATCTTTAGCCAGATTGGCTCCCACTCATCCACCCCAACTCTGGTTCCAGTCCACCCTCCTCACCAGGGCCACCAAAGGACTGGCCCTCAAATGCCTATCCCAAGTGCAGCTGCAACTGGCCTGCTTTAATCCAATTTGGTGCATCACAGCTTGCAGTATAAAATCCAATTCCCTGAATGTGACAGCTGAGGGGAACTGGCTCTGCCTCCAAGATGGCCTCATCCTTCTCTGAGACCTATATGGTGTCCTGCACACGGCTGCCAAGCTGCTTCTCCCCACCACGTCCTCTTGGCTTCTGTTGACCTGTTGCGTGTATTTCAAGTCCATTGCAGACATCCTCAACTCCCAGAAGCCCCCATGACCTTCACCTTGCTCCTCTGTATTCTCAAAATAACCTGTGTACTTGCTTCTCTTTGGACTATCACTGTAGTGATAGTGTCCACTGGTATTTCATCCATCCACCCCACCATCCCTGAAACTCCCAGCAAGTAGACAATTTTGAGAGCCTTGAATGCCATTCTAAGGGCTTGGAGGTTAACCCTGGAATGTAAGAGGAATTGCTGAGGACTTTTGCAAAGGGAGTGATACTATGTGGTCAGTATTTTAGTAGACTGTGGGCAGGACTAACTGGATGCAGGAGAGCTAGCACTGAAGGGACAAGACACTAGGGTGGCATTCGTTACATTCAGGATCTCAAGATTTGGGTCCCAACTCAACCAGAAGTTATCAGTGTGACCTTGTGCATGCCACCTCTGAGTCTTGTTTTATTTATGAACAAAATGGAAATAATAAATCATTCTGAACCATCTCACCAGGTCGATGTGAGGACATAGCAAAATAATGAATACGAAAGTACTTTCTAAATTCCGGTGAAATCATTAAGGTTAGTCGTTAAAATACAAATAAATCCAAAATGAGACAGTCTCACAATGTCCTCAATGTCAGACAGAGTCCCTTCTTGAAGTCAGATGCATCCCAGGATAGCCCAGTATTCCCCTGGGCCATGCGAGGCTAAAATTATCTCTGCTGGCCTGTCACCTGTGAGCTGACTTCCAGTGTCTGAAGGCTTGTCATGCGAAAGAAGGGGATTAACTCCACGGAGCTGTGTGATGGTTCCCAGGAGACAAATACTGATTCAACTTTTGGAAAAATTTTCAGACTGTCACAGCTGCCCAAAGGCTGCCCAGGGCTGGGAGTGCAGGTGGGTCATGAACCCCCTGAGATTGAAGATCACTGAGGCAGACTCCATGCATCAGTAGGGTTTGGACGGTCAGCTTCTACATTTCCTTCCAATTCTAAAACTCCACTGTGTGCTGCCCCCATTGATACCTTTATAACTGTGCCTATTGCTCAGATTGTCAGTTTATAACACAAAAGGGTTGATTTAGAGTTCTCCCTCCTCCACTAGGCTGGGGTCATCCAAAGGCAGGGACTGGATCTCCTCCAACTTGGGATTTTCAGTGCCTGTAACAGCTTCTGGGAGGCAGTAAACCCTAAGTAATGGTTGGCAGAATGAATGGATAGATGAATGAATTATTCCAAGTGTGTTGGGATGATGCTGACACCCCACAGAAGAAACACGATGATCTTTTAAAGTTCGGGCTAAGATAAGTATTTCATAGTGTGGCTCGTTTGTGACGATATTGGTCTAAATTAATACTTTCCCACTGGGAGTCTTTCAGCTCCTAGAAGTCTTATTTTTAATATTAAGAAAAAAGCCAATAAAAGTCAGGAGTTTCTGCATGTTACTGGTTTCCCCAAATTCAAAACCATCCGTTTCTCTGCATTTAGCTGGGAATTTATCAGTTTGGTATGGTCACTCTTTATCTCCGGTAGCAAACCATCATGCTGGAACTTTAGACATGTGATCTAATTTAACCTTTACGTGAAACCTGTATGGTAGAGCATGCTGTCTTTAGCTTACAGACAAGAAGGCAGGGACTCAGAGAGGTTTGGTTACCTGCTCAATAATAGAAGTCTTTAGTGTCAAAGGCAGAATTTCAACTCAGTTCTGTTTTGCTTCTAAGCTCAAGTCCTCCCCACATAATGCTCAGCTTCATTTCAGAGAAGGCTCCTCTGATGTGTGTTTCTATCACCAAGATGCTTGAGACGGAGACCCACCTTGGTCATTAGCAGTTCCCTCCCTTTGATGATATCAGTGCAGTCTACTGACCATTCAAAAACCCTGAGTTTCAGCCATAGAATATAACGAGTTTGTGTCAGTTCAAGGGAGATGGATAAACCTAGAGCCTGTCACACAAAATGAAGTAAGTTGGAAAGAGAAAATATCGTATATTAACACATTTATATGGAATCTAGAAAAATGGTACCGATGAACCTATTTGCAGGGTATGAATAGAGACACAAACCTAAAGTACTGACTTGTGGACACAGTGGAGGGAGGGGAGGGTGAGACAAATTGAGAGTAGCACTGAAACATTTGCAGTACCATCTGTAAAATAGACAGCTAGGGGGAAGTCACTGTGTAACACAGGGAGCTCAACCCAGCGCTCTGTGACAACCTAGACGGGTGGGATGAGGTCGGGTCAGGGGGAGGTTCAAGAGGGAGGAGGCATATTTTACTAATGGCTGATTCATGTTATTGTATGGCAAAAACCAGCACAATGTTGCAACACAATAATCCTCCAATTCAAACATTAAAAAAAAATTGAGTTTAATGAGAAGGCAGATCACTGTCCATCAAAGCAGACCTGACCTCATAGACTTCCCAGCCTCAGAAACCCCACAACCTCCCTCTTCTGGCCGAATCTCCTTCGTAGCATCAGAGTTATTAGGACCTCAAGAAGCCTCCCAGGCAGGCCCTCTATGCTAGACCTTGTATTTTGCTAGTGTTGACAACTTAATACATGTCCGCACTTCCTTTTATGGGGAAAGATAAGACTCTGATGGTAATCAGAGCACCAGGGTAGGAAGTGCCACATTCCTCCATGTAAATATTTGACTAAACTTTCTCTGAGCCATGCATCATTGTGCCGAGCCCCCAGAAAAACTTCAGGTCCACAGATCTGCAGGTGAGATACCTCAGCAATGAGTTATGAGAGGACTTGTTTAAAAACCAAGGCCAGAGCAATGTATTTCTGGAAGGGGTGGGGAGGCCTGCTCTACGTGACCGAAAGCTGTTCTGAGGAAGCCAAGAATAGAGGCTAGGTCTCAGCTGGGGTGGAATTTCTCCTTTGGTCAACTGATTCCTGAAAAGGGGGACCTGTTTGCATTTTTTTTTTTTTTAAGAAATTACTGCAGCTATGTAGCTGGTGTCCATGAAAGTAAAATAATTAATAAAAATGCAAAACTAATCGAAAGTCAATAGGAATTACTTACATCCATCAATGCAGTGGGCAAACAATAATGAAAGCATTGATAATCATAGCTAACATGTATCAAGATATGTTGTTTTAGGTTCTTTGCATTTAATCCTCACAGCTTTCTCCTAAGGTCTCTTAAAGTGTTTACAAGGGAGGCAGGGAAAGGTTGCGTAACCTGGCCAAGGCTGCAGAGAAAGCAAGTGATGGAGCAGAAAGCTATGCAGACATTGGAAATTCTATTGCAAATGAATATTTGTTGACTTTAAAGTATGTTCATGATATTAAAGGGAAAAATGTAGGTTCCCAGATTGTGTGATTTCATTTTTTTTAATTATAAGAAATGAAAAGCCACATCATACCCATTGAGATGGCTTCTTTTAAAACACACACACCAGAAAATAGAAAGTGTTGGTGAGGAAATTGGGAGTGCAGAGAAATTAGAACTGTTGATGGGATGTCAAATGATTCAGCTGCTATGGAAAACAGTATAGGGATTCCTCAAAAAATATAAAATTTTTGAGCTTTACATTGAAAATGATTTATTGTTGCTGAAATAATGTCTTCTTACATTGGAGACCAGATGTGTTGGTCTTAAAGCATGAAAATATTTCTGTCAACATGCTGTCTGTCTTCATGAAGGCCCTGAATGATAATCTATTTTTGACCTTATACAGGTAGACATTACTCATACCTGAATTGTGGAACAACATATCTCATATATCTGGCTATCAGAGGCCAAGCTTTTCTATTTTGGACATTCAAAAAATGGCTTTCCCTCATTTTTGTTGCCTGTGCTTCTGAAGTCCTGTTTTGTTTTGTTTTTTTCCCTAAAGGCCAACTGATTCTAAAGTTTATTTTACATGAACATCATTGAAATAAATACTTCTGTGACAGGTTGTGGTTCATTGGAAAGCTGTAGTGATCAATTCCACTTCTGAGTATATACCCAAAAGAATTGAAAGCAGGACCTCAAAGAGATGTGCATATCTCATGATAGCACTGTTTGCAATAGCTAAAAGGCAAAAGCAACCCTAGTGTCAAGCAATGGTTGACATGGCCCATGCATACAGTGGAATATTATTCAGCCTTAAGAAAGAGGGAAATTCTGATACATGCTACAGTATGGATGAAGCCTGAAGAAATTGTGCTAAATGAAATAAGCCAGTCACAAAAAGACAAATACTATATGATTCCACTTATAAGAGTTATCAAAAGTAGACAGATTCACAGAAACAGAAAGTAGAATGGTAGGTCCTGGAGCCTGGGAGGAGGGAGGCAGAGGGAGTTAGGGTTTAATGAGTGAAGAGTTTCAG
Source organism: Oreotragus oreotragus (assembly GCA_006410675.1). Classification (NCBI taxonomy): domain Eukaryota; kingdom Metazoa; phylum Chordata; class Mammalia; order Artiodactyla; family Bovidae; genus Oreotragus; species Oreotragus oreotragus. Next base: position 50,398 of record SJYX01009503.1, on the reverse strand, counting down.
TCTTGCAAGATGAAAAAAGATCTGCAGATTAGTTGCACAGTAATGTGAATATCCTTAACACTAATGAACTACACAGCTAAAACTGATTAAAATGAGGGGAAAGAAAAAGAGAAAAGGAGAAAAAGAAAAATACAATTACAGTATATATGGGAAAGGTCAAGAGGACATATACCTCTGTGTGTGTGTGTGTGTGTGTGTGTGTGTGTTCAGTCACTCAGTTGTGTTCGACTCTTTGTGACCACATGGGCTGTAGCCTGCCAGGCTCCTCTGTCCATGGGATTCTCCAGGCAAGAATACTGGAGCGGGTTGCCATTTCCTTCTCCAGGGTATCTTTCTGGCCCAGGGATTAAATCCGTGTCTCTTGCATCTCATGCATTAGCAGGCAGATTCTTTACCACTGAGCCACCTGGCAAGCCCCGTATACATCAGTGTGTTGGTATATATCAAGCAGGCAAGCACTGTACATCCCTTGGTTAGGCCCATACTCTCAGGTGCTCAGTCTGTGTGAGTGAGTGGCTTACAAGGAGCCTGAATAATCAGAAACAAGGGGTCTTCCTCCATTGAAGAGCATGGATGGCTGGAATAAGGAGTCAAAATATAATTTTGTGCAGAATCTGCATTGCCTGAATAAGTGTCTGCAAAGAGAGTCTTGTAATCCACCTATAGGCAGAAAAAGTTTGCCTGCTCCTACTGTAGGATATATGTGGTATTTTGTCTGAAGGTGATTGACACCTGTCATTTTCTGCCCCAGTGCTCCAAGATAAAGTGGTGTAAAATGGCAAGACCAGCTAAAAGAAGTAGGACCTTATATTCTAAAGCAGACTAGGGGTCATCTTTTACCAAATTCTTTCCACCTCTCTTAGCTGTCAAGTTCTGCAAAATCAGAAAAAAAATGTGGTTGTCAAGTGGCAGGCAGTTGGTTTTCTACTGGTAGATAAATATGTTGTATCCCTAATCAAGAAACAAGCAACACTCTTAAGGCGCCAATAGCTAAGAGCTGCAGCCTATCTCAGTAATTAACCCTGTGATACTGAAATGACTCATCAGAGTCTACAAATTTACTACTATTGATTTCATGGGTTTAGGTCCTAGTTCAATACTCATACTATCTGTTAATGCTACAAATACTGATGAAAACTTTTATATATCAGAATTAGCTGTGGAGGCTCTTGATTTGCCCTCACATTTTTGGCCATGCCATGTGGCATGTAGGATCTGAGTTCCCCAACCAAGGCTGAATCTGTGCCCCCTGCAGTGGAAGCATGTCTTCACCAGGCTTAACCTTGACTGGACTGCCAGGGAAGTCCCACTCACAGTTTTTTTAACAAATTAAAATATTTTTATTTGATCAACATAAAGAGAGGGAAAAATCAGCATATCTTCTTTATCATGATTATATATATATTAAACTTCTAATCTGGAGTATAGTTGTTTAACAATGTTCTGTTAGTTTCAGGTGTACAATAAAGTGATTCAGTTATGCATTTACATGTATCTATTTTTTTACAAGTTCTTTTCCCAATTAGGTTTCTTTTTAAAGACTCTTTCACAGGTCTCGGCAGCTGAAGACACTGTGAAAATTGCGGCTTTACTCCAGAGTCCGTGGACTCAACCTCTGAATTGTTGATCTGGGCAATAAGAGTCCAAGGTGCTAAAAGCCTGCCAAGAACAGAGTGCTTAATTTGGTCTGAGTGTTTCCAAGTTTGAAATGGAAGACAGGAGGCTTACCAGATATTTCAAGTAGAAAGAGACTTAACAATGTGAATTGAAAGTTGGAACAATGGTGGGATGGGCTAGAGTCAGGTCAGTAGGGAAATCTGCAAAGGCTAGAATGCAGGAAGTAGTACTGAAGTTGTGAATTCTCAACAGAATGAATGAGAGGAAGCCACTGGCAACATCCCACATGTATTGACACTACTCCTGGGCAGGACATCTGCTTCAGAAAATAAAAGCTTTTCCTTCTCCTCGGCCTTCAAAACACCAAACTGGCACCTCTGCCTACCAGAATCTAACCTTAACCCCTGCAAGCAGAAACTGAGGGAATGTACTGTCAGACTAGCCTCTCCCAAGCAGAGGAGAATGTGGAAGGAAACAGGGAACAAGGTGGGGTTGGTTTTAATAACCCAACTTGAGAGGAGATTCAGGAAGACTTCCTAGAGAATGCGATGCCAGAGACAAGGATTTGAAAGACCAGAGCTGGCCAAGCCCTGGCCTTGGGCAATGATTCATCAAAGGAGTTTCCCTTTCTAGGCTGCAGGAGCCTGAATAAGGGAAGTACCGCCTTCCCAAGAAGGGTTCATCTTTTGCAACCAGAAGAGATGGCTGTAAATAGCCCAAGTTTCTCAGCATCCTGTGTTCAAGATGGATCACTGCAAGCAACTTTTCCACAGAAAGAAAGTTAAGAATGAGAGTCACTGAATCAAACAGCAATACCTTCCTCAATGGAAATGTAAGTGGAAAGTATTCCTCTGAAATCTCAGAACAGAGTTCATAGGCACTTTGGAGTCATTGTGTCAAGAGAAAGAAACTGTTGACTTCAGTGTGTGTCAGGGCTAGCCTCTCTACCTTGACCTTAAACTCCATTTCCCTGATAGCCCCGTCCTAATCTTCCCAGAGACACGTTGGAACTCTCCAGAGCACCAGCCCACTGGCAGCTCATCTTTTGTCTTTCTCTCAAAGTTTAGATTGACAGAAACTTAGCAGTCCTGGGAAGATAAGGGAAGACATCAGTGAAGAACCTACAGTTTCCCTTGCTACGTTAGATGCTTTATGCCCCTGATGTGCTGACTCCTTTAGGAGACCTTTGAGATAAACCTATTACCCCTACTTGCCAGATGAGGAAGCAAGAAAGATAAAATAATATTTCTGAGGTCACACACCCCCTGCTCTCCTCAAAAGAAAATAGTGAAACCTTCATTCTTCTACTATAAGTGAATTCTGAATTCCATGGGGCATTCCTGGGTTACATGGAGGTTGAAACAGCCTTAGCTTTGCAAGACTGAAGAAGCTTGACCTCATCTCACTACCCTTCCTTCCCCCTTCATCCCAAGAAAATATCTCGCCATTGTCAGTGACGTTAGCCACAGTAGGGTGCCACCTGCAGCCTGGCCTCTCTCTGTATCATTTTGCCAAAGACATGAGAGACAGAGAGGGCTGTTCTGAGACTAGAGCTTCTGTAGATATTCAAAATTTCAGGTCAAATTCATCTCAGGGAAGTTTATTTCTTATTTTTTGATATCTTCTTTAGCTTCTGCTGTTACTTTGTTAGTCAAGTCAATACTTATTTGTATTAGAAAAATAAAAAATATAGATAGACCTAAAGAAAACTAATGGAGAAGGGAATGGCAGTCCATTCCAGTGTTCTTGCCTGGAGAATCCCACGGACAGAGAAGCTTAGCAGGCTACAGTTTGTGGGGTCACAAAGAGTCAGACATGCCTGAGCTACTAACACACACACACACCCACATAAAGAAACCTAAAATCTAGAAACACATTACAATGATAAATTCATAAGTCCCCTGTCAGACTTCATAAGTCCCCATTCAGCACTTTATCTTTTATTATTTTTCTCCCCACACTGTCTCATGTGCTTCCCAGTCTTTTAAAATAATTCTTAGAAGTTTTGGGATCCAGATCCTGGCTATGACACTAGTATTTTACATATTATAAGCATTTTGTTTCCTGAATGAATGTCTGACTTTAATTCAGTTTTATAACGACAGTAGTGACACTGAAGCTCATCTCTTCTTTAATTGCTATCACTGCTCACCGAGAGTCCTATATGGTTGACAAGCTCTTAACTGTGTTTTCTTGCTCAGTTTGCAAACATGTCTTAAGAAGTTTTTCAAGGAGGGATTGCAAATAATGTATTTTATCTCCTTGGCACATCCAGTGATAGCGTCCTGTTCTCTGTATACATCAGTGTTCACTGGGACATATATGGAACATTTCAGGATCACATCCTTTTCTTTTTCTTTTTTTTTTTTTTACTTTATTTTACTTTACTCTATTGGTTTTGGCATACATTGAAACTCTGATGTGGTCACAGTCAATGGATCAGTCCTGTCTGACTCTTTTGCAACCCCACAGACTGTGGCCTGCCAGGCTCCTCTGTCTGTGGAGTTTTGCAGGCAAGAATATTGGAGTGGGTTGCTGTTTCCTCCTCCAGGGGATCTTCTTGACCCAGGGATCGAACCCGTGTCTCTTTCTGTCTCCTTCACTGGCAGGCAGATTCTTTAGCACTGGGCCACAAGACAAACCCTTGTTACTCAATTGTCTTCTGCCATTTTGTGAGCTGGAAAGAAGACGATGAAGACTAGGTTAATTTTTATTGACATGAAACAACCCCAGTGTTTCACTTCTGAATATTTATAGAGTTTTGTATTTACCTTGGGAGGCTTGTCCTTTCCACTAGACTACTTGGATTCGAGGCTCTTATCCGTGTGCTTTCCTGAATCAGGGTGACTTGTTTCTGCCTCCTGTGGGCTTTCTCTCCCTTTCGTTTAGGAATACTGGTGTCCTAGGTGGTACAGTGGCAAAGAATCTGCCCGCCAGTACAGGAGATGCAGGAGACGAGGGTTCAGTCCCTGAGCCGGGAAGATCCCCTGGAGGAAGAAATGGCAACCCACTCCAATGTCCTTGCCTGGGAAATCCCATGGACAGAGGAGCCTGGTGGGCTACAGTCCATGGGCTCACAAAGAATCGGACACAACTGAGCACACACTGGTGTCATGCAGCTCTACACTTTCTGGCCAACATCTCTGCAATCTGCCTTATCGTTACTCTCATCCTTGCAACACTGTGTCTCCTTTTTCCTAAATTCTGAGAGGCTTTCTCAGATATGTCCTCCAAACCCATGGTAACCTTGCACGCAGCAGGAAATAGCAATACTTCCCTTCCTTGCCTCTCAGACGGACCTCATTCCAGTCATTAAGCACATATATTTTCCTTCTTCCTCCCATCATCATTCCTTGGTATGACTGTTTTGCCTTTTCCCCTCCAGATCTTCTGTCCAGACACCGCTGCTTCTGTTTCAGACCTTCAGGCAGATTATGCGAGCCTCATAGTTTTCTGAAGTGACCATCTGGATTCTACGATAAACTCTTCTCTGGATTTCTCTGCCTTAGTCCTCCCACCTGATTCACCTTCCTGTGGCAAGATTTTTCAATCCCCCCTTTTTTTGTTGATAATGATATTGTTGGTTTTACTTCTCCTCGGATAGGACCAGGTTGGTTTGCCAGTGTTTGTTAAAGCCAGGAAGAGTGATTTGCGAGACTTCCCTGGTGGCCCAGTGGCTAAGACTCTGGGCTTCCAGGGCAGGGTTCCGGGTTCCATCGCTGGTCAGGGCACTAGATCCCACATACCACAACTGAGAGTTCTTATCACACCATAGCTAAAGATCTTGCATGCCACAAGGAAGATGGGAGATCCCGTGTGCCCCAGCTAACACCCAGTGCAGCCAAATAAATAAATTAAATATATCCAAAAGAGTATTTGCTCCATGCATGCCCTGGGGGTCAAATGCTCTTCTCCAATCCACAATTTATGTTCACAGGCTTAGTCCACATCCTGCTTCGTACCCGGCTTTCATCTGTCATAAGGGATGTTGAATATGCTTTCCTCTTGCTCAGCCTCCAGTCCAGCCTCTGGTTCTCAGAGCCAATGCAGGATGGAACAAGCTCCCCACTCCTGCCAGGTGGAGGCTGCCCAAGACTCCACGACTAGGTAGCTACTTCCAGGCTTTCGCAGGGTCCCTTGCCTCCTAGTGGCTACTTCCATCTCTCCTTGTTTTCTGTCCAGCATTTCCTGTGACTCCAGCATTCCTGTGACTTCCAGCATTCCTGTGACTTCCAGCATTTCCTAGAGCTTACCTGAACTGGGGAAAATGGGAGAAAAGGGAGAAATAATACTTCTAAAATCTCCAAAGTAGAATTTTTTCATGAAGGAAAGCAACAGAGTGCCGTATGCTAGAGTCGAGACAGCTGGTCCCCAGTCCAGATCCATCTTCTCCATACACACTGTGAACCCTTCTACCTTCTGTCCTCAGGCTGTCTTTTTTTTTTTTTTTTTNGAGCTTACCTGAACTGGGGAAAATGGGAGAAAAGGGAGAAATAATACTTCTAAAATCTCCAAAGTAGAATTTTTTCATGAAGGAAAGCAACAGAGTGCCGTATGCTAGAGTCGAGACAGCTGGTCCCCAGTCCAGATCCATCTTCTCCATACACACTGTGAACCCTTCTACCTTCTGTCCTCAGGCTGTTTTTTTTTTTTTTTTTTTAAGACTGGGCTTCCCAGGTGGCACTCTGCTGATTCACAAAGTGTTAGATACTACTGAGCATGCGTGTGCACACACACCACGTTGCTTTACAATGTTGCGTACAACAAAGTGAATGAACTGTTCGTATGCATGCATTCCCTCTTTTTTGGATTTCCCTCCCATTTAGGTCACCATAGAGCACTCTACAGTTCCCTGTGCTATACAATAGGTCCTTATTGGTTCTTTTTACATAATGAAAGTGTTAGTCGCTCAGTCATGTCTGACTCTGCGATCCCATGGACTGTAGCCCACCGGGCTCCTCTGTCCATGGGATTCTCCAGACAAGAATACTGGAGTGAGTAGCCATTCCCTTCTCCAGGGGATCTTCCTGACCCAGGGTATAATCACTGCATTGCCGGCAAATTCTTTACCATCTGAACCCCCACGGAAGCCCTTTTACATAGTAGTGTATATATGGCAATCTCAATCTCCCAATTCATCTCACTCTCTTTTTCCCTGCTTGATGTCCATACTTATATTCAGTCAGTCTTAGCTTTCCTTCTCACCTATGATTTTAACAAGAACAGAATGGCTCAGCTTCATTCAGCTGAATGACTCAACTGAACTGAAATGCTCAGCTTCTTGCTAGCTTCTCAACCAGCTACAATTTTGAATCAGAATTCAGCAGCAGTTTACTTTGAACTTTTTCCATTTCTAAGCACCTGTTATTGTAAAGGGGCAAAACTATGTATATCCCCAAACTGACATCCATGGTGGCCTGTCCTCTCTTCACACAGTCTGGCTGAAAATATATTCACAGAGGAAGAGGAAAAAAAAAAGGTGGCATCATCTTAGTTCAGTTTGGATTATTTTATTTGTAAATTTCTTCACAGAAGCTTTCAAACTGCAAGTTTAGTTTTCACTCAGCACCTCAGCCTCTGCAGGCTGTCGCAGCCGTGGGCTCTCAGCCTTTCTGCCAAGTGGCCCTGGCTAGGTCTGTGAAGTCTCATGTCTCACAGCCAGTCATGCAACCTGCAGAAGGAAGCTCTCTCTCACCTAGAGGCCCACACACTTCTTCCTGGGCAAGGTGGCTGAGCCTCATAGTCAGAGAAGGGGGATGGAGCACTCGGTCACTGGCCACATGAAAGGGCATCTTTAGGAAAGACCTCACTGACATCCTGACATCTAAGCCAAGACTTGAGGGATGGAAGCGGAAGTCATGAGGCTGTCTGGGAGAGAGCCGGCTAGGCAGGGAGAACCCTGCTGGGAGCTTCTGTAAGGAAGATGTGAACCCAGCACACTTGGGTCTCAGCAAGGGAGCCAGTGTGGTTTAAGTCAAGGGAAGCAAAGGGTAGGATGGTGGTGCCAGGGGCCATCACACCAAGGGTCCAGTAAAAACTGGAAGACTGGGGCTTTGAGTGATTGAGATAGGGAGATGGTGAAGGACAGGGAAGTCTGGCATGCTGCAGTCCATGGGATGGCAAAGAGTCGGACACAACTGAGCAACAGAACAACACAAATGGCTTTAAGCAAGTGAGATGGGAGCCTTGGGAGGACTTTGAGCAGGGGAGTGACGTAATATGATAAATAATGTTGAACAAATGCTATCACACATGCAATGAAAATAAATACTGATGAGGTGCAGAGGACTCAGCAGAAACAAGTCACTAGGGACCAGCTTTTTCTGTGGCTTCATGCTGAGATGATGGGATGAATAGGGGGGACATCTAAATGTCTGGAGGTGGGCCCCAGACCAGGGTACTTTGTGAGATTCTAGAGAAAAACCCATGTTGCGTCAACCAGCAGCTCGAGCCGAGCTCTCACCACATGCCCTGTATCCTCAGATTCCAGAAGCATGTTCAAAAACAAACCTCCAGCCCTATCAATTTAACTCAAAGTAACAAGACAGGACTTCCCTGGTGGTACAGTAGATATGGGGCTTCCCTGGTGTCTCAGAGGTTAAAGCGTCTGCCTCCAATGTGGGAGACCCACGTTTGATCCCTGGGTCGGGAAGATCCCCTGGAGAAGGAAATGGCAACCCACTCCAGTATTCTTGCCTGGAGAATCCCATGGAAAGAGAAGCCTAGTAAGTTACAGTCCACGGGGTCGCAAAGAGTCGGACACGACTGAGCGACTTCACCTTCACCTCACCTCACCTCACAGTAGGTATGACTCTGCCTGCCAATGCAGGGGACACAGGTTCGATCCCTAGGCCAGGAACATTTCACATGCCATGGGGCAGCTAAGCCCAAGCACAACAACTACTGAGCCTGCACTCTAGAGGCCAGGAGACGCAGTTACTGGGCCCACGTGCCGCAACTACAGAAGACCACGCACCTAGACTTCATGCTTCCCAAGAGAAGCCACCGCAGGGAGACACCTGTGCGCAGCTAGAGAGTAGCCGCCGCTCACCACAAGTAGCCACCGCAGGGAGACACCTGTGCGCAGCTAGAGAGTAGCCCCCGCTCACCGCAACTAGAGAAAAGCCCGCGCGCAGTGAAGACCAAGCACAGCCAAAAATCGGTACATGTATAAAAGTGACAAGACCACCCGATCATAAACGAAGTCACAAAGGAACAATCGCGTCTTTCCACACTGGATCAGAGCAAAGAGAAGTTCTGGGCAGAGCACTCCATGCTAAGCATGAGAAAAAAGGGAGGAAAATGGCATTTCAACTATGCAAGCATTCTAGAACACAAAAGGGAAAGGAAAGACAATCTGCAAAAGGACAATAAAAAGCTCAGCATGAAGTCATTTATACAAGACTCAAAAACAAGGTGATGAAGCAATATGCTCAGCTAAAACGGCAGATTACCAGGTTAAGGAAACACTTGAGGGTCAAAGCAGCATCTGTACAAATCAAATAAACAAACGTAAACCAGCGGAGAACAGGCTAGGTGCAACTGAAAGTTCAAACAACAGCAAAAAGAAAAGGCTTTAAAGCCTCACAGTGATGAAAAAGGAAAAGATAAATGAATAAATCAATTATAGACGATGATAAAGACTTCAAAGCTGTCCCACATAAAGATCACTCGCATTTCTTAAAGAGAGTAACCAAAAAACGGGATTGTTTGAGAGATGTCATTTCATATACATTTGAGATATTAGAAAAATACTAAACCTGCAAATCACAAGAAATTAATGTATTAGAAAAAAACAGTGCAATATACAAGGAGGCACTGAACTTATTCAGATCAACATTATCTATAGAGGAAGACTTTTTTCCAGGCATATGAAAAGGGGGTGAGGTGGGCTCCATTTCATCTCAGACTTCACCACAACCATATTCTTCCAGAAGAAATCAGACAAATGTCCACAAAGTCCTGAGTAAAGGAGTAAACACAACTTCACAACTTCAGTTCAGTTCAGTTCAGTCGCTCAGTCGTGTCCAACTCTTTGCGACCCCATGAATCACAGCACACCAGGCCTCCCTGTCCTTCACCATCTCCCAGAGTTCACTCAGACTCACGTCCATAGAGTCCGTGATGCATCCAGCCATCTCATCCTCGGTCATCCCCTTCTCCTCCTGCCCCCAATCCCTCCCAGCATCAGAGTCTTCAGTGAGTCAACTCTTCTCATGAGGTGGCCAAAGTACTGGAGTTTCAGCTTTAGCATCATTCCTTCCAGACACAACCTAAGAACACTAAAACTGAAGATATTCTGTAACATGAAAAATTGAGGAACAATTTGAGCCCTTTTGGAAAATATGCTGGAAGATTAATCAAATCTCAAATGTATTAAAACACACAGACACACACCCCTGTAATGTGAAGACAGAGTTCAAAGAAAAAAACTACAGGGGTGATATTCATTTAAATAAGAATAAACAATAGCCCAACAGCAAAAGTTTTGATTGCTGAACAGAACATGTTATCAATCATTTTAAATTTAAAATTATTAAAGAAACAAAAATCAGGACAAAGGAAAGGAGATAGGAGAAAGTATCAGAGGATGAATCATTTATCTTTTTTATTTTATTGAAATATAATTGATATACAATATTATATGTTACAAGTGTACAATATAGTGATTTATAATTTTTTAAGGTTGTACGCCATTTATTATAAATATTGGCTATGTTTCCTGTGTTGTACAATATATCTTTGAATCTTATACATAACAGCTTGTACATTTTAATTCCTTACCCTATATTGCCCTTCCCTCCTTCCCTCTCTCCACTAGAAACCACTAGTTTGATCTCTCTCTCTGTGAGTCAGCCGCTTTTTTTGTTATATTCATGTTTGTTGTATGCTTTAGATTAGAGACCTCATGCAGTATTTGCCTTAGTCTGACTTCTAACTTGGCATGAAGCCCTCCAAGTCCATTCATGCTGCTGCAAATGGCAAAATTTCAGTCTTTTTACGACTGAGTAGTTCCATGTGTATGTGTATGTGTGTGTGCGTGTGTGTGCACATCATGTCTTTATCCATTCATCTCTTATGGACTGTGTGTGTGCGTGTGTGTGCACATCATGTCTTTATCCATTCATCTCTTATGGACTGTATGTGTGTGCATGTGTGTGCACATCACATCTTTATCCATTCTTATGGACTGTGTGTGTGTGCATGTATGTGCACATCATGTCTTTATCCACTCATCTCTTATGGACTGTGTGTGTGTGCGTGTGTGTGCACATCACGTCTTTATCCATTCATCTCTTATGGACTGTGTGTGTGTGCGTGTGTGTGCACATCACGTCTTTATCCATTCATCCCTTATGGACTCAGGTTGCTTCCATATCTTGGCAGTTGTAAATACTGATGCTACGAACATTGGGATGCATTCATCTTTTTGAATTAGCATTCATTATTTTTTTTTCTTTGAATATATACTCAGGAATGAAATTGCTGGGTCATATAGTAGTTCTGTTTTTAACAGAAGAAAATATTTGCAAAAGGTTAATACCCAAAATACATAAATAGCTTGTACAACTCAACATCAAAAAAAAACCCCTGATTTAAAAATGGGTAGAAAACCTGAATAGACGTTTTTCCAAGGAGGAAATGCAGATGGCCAACAAGCACATGAAAAGATGCTCAATATCAATATTATTGTGGAAAACAGCATGGAGGTTTCTCAAAAGAACACTTTTTCTTTTATAGTAGGAGGTTATTTTTAATTAGCATTGCCTGAAAAATTGAAAGATGTATATTAAAAGGGAAAAAATGAAACTAACTTACTTGATTTCATTAAGTTTTTGCTTAACATAACTTAGATATTTGAGGAAACACTATCAGTGCCCATGGAGAAAGAAAGAAACATGATCTAAATTTCAGCAATTTCTTCAGTTTCACTTCAGTTTATTTTTCTTTGGTTACATTCAAGTGAAATTATGTAATGTTTTATTTGAAAAAAGCATTATGATCTGTAATTAGTTAGCTAACATTTTATCCACCTAAGTAGCTCTACGTACTTCCAACCTATCTGTCTACACACAGGGATGTCTGGAACGACGTTCTCCGGGGTCAGTGTTGGTTGTCTCTCGTTGGTGGCATTTTGAAGTGATTTGCTGATTTCTTGCTCATACTTTAAAACAATTCTTTAAAACTGTTTTATCATGAGCGTTTATCATTTAATAAGAAATAAAGCTGTGGTGTTTTAAAATACGTATGGTGGGAATTCCCTGGCTGCCAAGTGGTTAGGGCTCTGCGCTCCCAATGCAGGGGACACAGGTTCACTTTCTGGTGAGGGAATTAAGATCCTGAATATCACACAGTGTGGTCAAAAAATAATATTTACAGGGGCTCCTCTCTGCTGAGGGCTTTCTCTAGCTGCAGCGTACAGGGGCTCCTCTCTGCTCACTTCAAAGTGCACTCCACTGTGGTCGTCCCTCTCGTTGCAGAGCACAGGTTCTAGGCCCATGGGCTGCGGCAGTGCCTAGTGGGCTTGCAGCAGGTGTGGCTTGCAGGCTCAGCTGCTCCACAGCATGTGGACTCTTCCTGGACTGGGGACTGAACCCGTGTCCCCTGCATTGACAGGTGGATTTGTATCTACTGTACCACCAGGGAAGTCCAGCATATTTTTCTGTAGCTCTTTTCACATATCTGAACAGCTGATTTAAAGCTCAAAATCACGCATGAGGCATATTTTCTTATTTCTTTGCGTGTCTTGCCATTTTTCGGTGGAAACTGGACGTTTACAATACTATAATGCGTCAGCTTTGAAAATCTGAGTCTTCCCACCTTCCCAGGGTTGCTGTTGTGGCTACTAGTTATTGTTTAGCTAGTGATTTCTCTGAACTAATTCTGTTAAGTCTGTATTTTTTGTTATGTGTGGCTACTGAGGTCTCCAGTCAGTTTGCTTACTGGTCAGCCAATGGCTGAATAGGGATTTCCTTAAACACCTGGACTAAATCTTCACATCTCTGCTGAGAGGCTGCGCGTGTGTGCTTGAGCACGTTCCAACAATATTCAGTTAGGTGATGTACAACTCTGCTCTAGCCTCCACCTCTACACAGTGTGTCAAGGTCAGCAGGCAGTGGGAGGTTAGGACCACTTCAGGTCGTCTATGAGAAGGAGCATAGCCCAACGTGTGTGTGGGCATTTAGATTTCTAGGAATATGTTGATTTCAAAGTATCTAAGAACATCTCTTTTGGCTTCTCCTTTAAAATTTTTTGGTTAGCCCACTGTTTTTGTTAACTTATTCATCACCCAAGAGAGCTGTGAAGTTAAAATTCTTGCCTGTAACAGTTTAAGACAAACACTTCCACGGGATGTTCCCCTGATAGTGATGGGCATATTCCAAGTCAGGTCAAAACAAGGCAATACTTTCTATTGGTAGCTTTTAGGGGAGCATCGAAGATGGCAAAATATGACAACAATTCTTTGGCATGAGAGTCTTAAAGAGCTCCAGGTCCACTCTACTCCCTCTGACACTAAGGGTGCAGGGCTGCTGTTTCTCAAGGTTACTGTTGGGCTGCAGAGTGGGAGATGAGAGTAGGGCAAGTTGAACACCTCAGAGTTTGCTCCTTACAGAGATTTGGCCATTTTTCTCGACTAGTAAGCCTTTGGTTAGTTTCTAGAGTTCTGAAAAAGCTGTAATAATTTTTTCCAGTTTTCATGGAAGGGTACATTTTCAAAGGTCCTTACCCCACCATTTTCATTGTCATCTGGGCATTTATTTCTAAGAAAAATCTAAGTACTTATAGGATTTACTTTCCAAAACTTTTACTGTGAGAATTCATTTTTACTACAATTTATCTGTTCTCACTTTAATTCAATTAGCATGATGAAATAGAAATATTTCCTACAGGGATTATTGAGAAATAAAAGATAATACACAGCTGTATCTACATGGACATATGGGTTATAGCTATTACCCGCAGAAAGACTGTTTCAAAATAAGCCATTATAAACTTAGAGACACGCCTGATTGTTATAATTTGGGTGCTATAGCCATGCTATTAAGAACAAAATCCTATTAAAATCAATTTGTGAAACTCATAATCCTTTAATCTGTTCTGCAATAATATGATAGCCAAATCCTGGGAAGTCCCTCATTATCAAAAAGCACATTTTAAAACAATAATCTCATTGAGGAAAGAGGATTTTGGGTCAGTCAAGTTAAAGCCTAAAAACATTCTCTAGATTTAGTGATAAGAAAATTACTGCCATTTACTACCTATATATTTAAATTTCTTGAATCTGTGGGCTTACAGTTTTAATCAAATTTGAAAAAAATTTAGCCTTTATTTCCTCAGATATTTTTCTGATCTGAAACGTCCCTACCGTGCCCCCATCCCCAATATACACTCCTTCTGGGACTCCAATTACACATATATTAGGGTCATTGAAGTTGTCTTATGTTTCACAGATGCTATTTTCATTAAAATTTTTTCTTTTTCTCTGAATTTCATTTTGGATCATATTTATTGCCATAGTCTTTAAATACACTAATCCTGCAAGTTTAATCTGCTATTAATCCAATCCAGTGCATTTTTCTTTTCAGACACTATAGTGCTCATCTCCAGAAGTTTGACTTGGATCTTTTTTTATGTCTTCAATGCTTCTACTTACTTTTTGAACATATAGAATACATTTAGAATCCGCCTGCAATGCAGGAGACTTGGGTTCAATCGCTGGGTTGGGAAGATCCCCTGGAGAAGAGAAAGGCTATCCACTTCAGTTTTCTGGCCTGGAGAATTCCATGGACTGTATAGTCCATGAGGTTGCAAAGAGTCAGACACGACTGAGCAACTTTCATTTTCACAGTAACTTTTACCTTTATGGTCTTCTAATTCCATTATCTATGTCAATTCTGGATCAGTTTTGATGGAAGGAGTATTCTCACTAATGAACATATTTTCCCTACTTCTTTGTATATGCCTGGTAATCTTTCATTGTATGCCAGACATTACGAATTTTACACGGCTGGGTGCTGGGTATTTCTGTATATTACTGAGCTTTGTCTGGAATGCATTTAAGTTATTTTGCAATAATTTGATGCTTTCAAGACTTGCTCTTTCGGTTTGTGAGCTCGGTTGAGAGTAGAGCTCCGTCCATCTTGGATACTCTACTCAGTGCCTCATGAATTACAAATGCTTCTAATCCGGCTGGTGAGAACAGACACTATTCCTGGTCCTCTCGGACTGCCTGGCACTGGTTTCCTCCTGGCCCTCTGCATGCGTTCTTTCCTCAGCTTTGGGCAGTCTCCTCACAAGCGTGTGCAGAATACCTGAGAGGAGCTCTCTCTAGACACCAGGGTTTTCTGTCTGTGTCACTCTCTGCTCTCCAGCATGCTGTCCTGTGAACTCTATCCACGCTGGTCTCCCTGACTCTCAGTTTCATCCTGACTCAGGAAGTCTGCAGGGCTTTTCCAAGGTTCTCCTTCCTTGTGCTGCAGCCAGGAAACTACCTCAAAAAAAATAAGTTGGGATAATTGTAAGGCCTCCTTTGTCTGTTTCCTTTTTCTAGGAATCACTTTTCTTTGCCATCTAATTTCAAGTATCTTGGAAACCATTATTTTGCATTTTTAGTTTTTATGTGTGCATAAAGTCAGTACATTACTACTTTATCTTGGCTGAAAGTCAAAGTGCCACATTTGAATAAACTTTTGTGAGCTGTTCTGAATTTTAAAAGCAGAGGACTAGGCTTTTCTCTATAAAATTATGAACTAAAGTTAGTCTAAAAATTCTTTCTATAGGTATATAGGGTCTGATAGTTTCTTTTTTTAAAATTCTGATTGTAGTTCTATAGTTTCCATAGGAAAAACTCTACCTTCACATCGAAAATATATTTCTGAAATAATGTAATTATCATAGATATTTACTGTCTATTTAATATGCAATTTTCTATAATTATATATTTTATAAAAATAGATGATTTTTTCTAATGGAATGAAAAAGTAATAGCACAAAGCCAGGAAAGACTCTTATCCTCTCATTCTCCTATTAAGGTAAAAAATGTATAATGTGAAAATGTCAGAAGTTCATATATGTGTAATAGATTCATGATTATAAATTTTATAAGACCCAAATACAGAGTCACCTTATATGGTTGCATAAATAAATACTAAAAGATAATCTAGGTGTGATGCTGATGAAGAGATAAAATCCACTAACTTACTGTAAACCAGAAAATTTTTCTTCTCATTGACTTAGCCCTCCTACCCTGCTTAAAACTCATTCACACTGGCATATTTCCTAGGGTTGAGGAATAAATGACCAAAGTGCTAAATTTAAAGGTTAAGATGGAGAGCAGAATTCAGGCAACTAGTACAAAATTACAGTTGCAACTTCTATCTCAACTATGCTAGTCTACTCTCCAGAAAATCCATCACCTTTAATATACCTGAAACTTCTTCCAAGTTTTATCACCTTTCTAAGAAGTGATGCACTTGCCAAAATTGCTCCTTGGTTCAGAGGTACAAGGAATGTCAAATCTGAAGTTACATGCTCAAAATAAGTTTTCCCACTTCATGAATTAGTCTGGCACAAAATCCCTACTGATTTTCTGCACTATAAGATCTACTGGCTCAGGATCACCGTCAGTGAGGGTCAGAGTGATTCTGAAAGCCTAAGTAAGAGTTTTTAGTCATTCCTGAGTGGACAGATACAATCTAATTGTGGAAAGGCCTGTAAAAATGGGAGGTTACAAGTGGAGGTGATATTAGTCACAGTCATCTGCCCAGGGAAAGAGCTGTGGCAATACAATAAAGGACCACAAAGTGAAAAGCAGGAGCCGTGGCTGGGTGTGGCTACGAGCTGTGGGTCCCTAGACAGAAAAGAGAATGAGGCAGGTAAGCAAAGAGTTGACATTTCAAGAAAAAAAGTCCAAGAATTAGACAAAACTAAAATCAGGAAGGTAGATCCAAGTGAAAGAAATAGACGAAAGATCATATTCGGTTTCTGAAACAGAATTTTCAGGATCAACTGCCAGAGGGATTAGCCAGGCTGATCCTGAAAATAAGCCACCAGTATTACAAATCTGGGTAAGAAAATCATTCTTAAAAATGCTCTTTGACAACACACTGCTCTGGGTGGGATTCACCATATTTGCTGACCTCTCTAACAAGTAGTCTGTGCTTCCTTTTATAGGTGACTGACAGCGAGACCTCGTTTCCTAGGAGCGAACACCTAACCTGTCTCCTGCTGCGCTGATGTGCCTGTGTACACTGAGGGTCACAGGACATTAGTTAGAAGTTTAATAAAACAGAGTAGAGTGGCTAATTCTGAAGCAGACTTGGTTAGTATCAATAGTTTCTTCTGTAGGAAGATGATACATGAAATGAAACTGTGGCAGCATGAAAGAGTCAACATTATCTCCTCAAATAATTAACAGAAAATGACTGGCACAGACGGTTCTTCTTTCAAAGTCTCCACTTTGCTTTGAAAATCCTCCTGGGCAATCGGCAGAATCAGGGCTAATATATATTATCTAGGCTGTGTACTACATATATTTGAATGGCCCCTCTTGGAGTCGTGCAAAGTGGAATCGATCTCTAAAATTAAGTTTAACTTTAGATTACACTAACTGAACTGCTTAACATTTTTTTAGTTATAAATAACACCATCAAACTTAACTGTAATCAAACTGTTCTCAGGTTAATTTAAAAATACTAAATATTTTCAATTTTCTCTCAAAGCCTTCAATCACATACTATAATATCCATTTTTCTCAACGTTTTATTTGATAATTTCATAAATGAAAAGGCAATCTAAGACATAAAAATATGAAAAAAGTTATGCATATTTTTCTAAACAATTAAGTATAATATCTTTCATTTCCTCAAATAATCAAAATTCCATCTTTACATAAATGTACAAAAAATACTGAAAATGCAGCTTTGGGGACTCTGGTTTAAAAGTAAGGAGAAACATCACTGGAATATTCAAATGGAAAATCAACACACAGATTAATTTTCTGCAACTTGTAAACTCAAATCTTTTGGTATTCTTTTCCCGTAACAGTGTATTTCTTTCTGGATACACGGTACTTGAGGTCAACTTAGCTCCGTCTCTGACTCCTCAGTTTCCTAAGCTGACATTTTATGTCTTTATCCTACCCTATCAATTCTCCTTATTCTTGAAATGCTCAGTTTTGACTGTTCAGTGCTTTAACATTAATACTCCTTAATGGAAATATTAATGCAACAGTAATAGCATTAAGGGCTTTATTTTCTCATATACATGGAGAATGGTTACAAGGCAACTAGAAGTATAAAGTATCTTTCATTAGCAAACTTAAGAACTCTTAGGAACTAACACAAACTTACGTATTTCTTCCACAACCTGTGGGTCACATTCTCTGTATTTTTCTACTTCAGCCTTTAGCTGTTCCCTTTGGTCTCGAAGTGAAGAAAGCTCTTTTGCTAGCATAGTTCGCTCTTCCTGCATTCAACATAACATTATGTCCAATAAGACAAACAAAATGCCATGTTATAAGATTATAATTTTATAAACATTTTTATCTTATTTCTCGTAACTGATATGCTTTGGGCTTTTGACAACATTAATGTTAGTATATATACACACATACATATAGTCACAGTATAAGAACAAACTCAATTCTCATTTTTCTCTGCAATCTCCAATTATTTTATGTATATGTTAACTGAATGGAAACTCAAAGATGATTGTTATAAATGGTAATTTTTTGGAGAGTTTCACAAGACTGTATATACACCTGTCTCTTATACACATCTTCCCTTCACAACTCCAGAGGATCCCCATTCTCCCCTCTCATTGTGAGACGAGGATTCCTTTCCCTTCTACGTCGAGAAATGATTCTTGGCCATCCCGTCGCATTTCATGAGGAGGCGTTCTCCACAGAAATCTCCTGAGAAAAACCAGGAGGTTCTCCCCTCCAGGCGAGATGAGGCCCTTTTCCGCTGCAGGGTCTAGAGGGAATCACACCTTCCCCCTTGAACCTCGGAAGCATCATTCAAATGCTTGCTGCAAGTTAAGCGGTTTCCTGATATACCTCTCTCCACTCCAGGAGAAAAACGAAGATCCCTTCACAACTCAAGAGGATCCCCATTCTCCCCTCCTCATTGTTAGAGAGTGTTCCTTTCCCTTCAACTTCGAGAACTGATTCTTGGCCATCCCGTCGCATCTCAAGAAGAGGCACTCTCCACAGTAATCTCGAGAGGAACTCCAGGAGTCTGGCCACCAAGCCAAAAGAGGCTCAAAAGTCTCAGTCGAATCCAGATGAATGTGATTACCCTGCAGTGCCTCGCAAGTCACCCCGTGTATCGACTCACACCATGGTGGCACGTGTGAGAGCTCTGTGGGAAAACCTCGTGGGAAAGACTCAGATTCCTCTGTCAACTAGATGGGAAGCCTCACACTGCTACTCCATCTTGGAAGGAAAACGGACTAGCATGTCTCCACACGAGACAAGGCCCAGTTCGCCTTTGGAGTCTCCAGAGGAACCTCAAGAACCACGTCACTACTGGAGAGGAAACCTCAGGTTGCGGCCTCCGCTCCACAAAGATTTAGAACGCAGCAAGNCTGTCTCTTATACACATCTAGATGTGTATAAGAGACAGGCCTCACACTGCTACTCCATCTTGGAAGGAAAACGGACTAGCATGTCTCCACACGAGACAAGGCCCAGTTCGCCTTTGGAGTCTCCAGAGGAACCTCAAGAACCACGTCACTACTGGAGAGGAAACCTCAGGTTGCGGCCTCCGCTCCACAAAGATTTAGAATGCAGCAACCAATGGAGAGGAATCCAACGAGACCCCTCGTTACTCGAAGAGACACTGGCCTTTCCTGAGGCCTCATGACTGTGTCCCTGAGGTCTCCATGCTAACTCGAGGGGAACCTGCCAAAACTCGAGAAAAACCCAGAAGTTCTCACCTCTAGGCGCGATGAGGGCTTTTTCCGCTGTGGTGTCTCGACGGATATCACAGTTTCCCTCTTGAAACTCGAAAGCGTCTCTCACATCCTTGCTTCAAGTCAAGAAGTGCATCCTAGCTGTATCAACTGACACCACGGTGGCACGTGTGACAGCCCTGTGGGAAAGCCTAAGGGAATGCCTCAGATCCCTGTGTCAATTCGATGGGAAGACTCACACTACTACTGACGCTCAAAAGGGAAGCAAACTAGCATTTTTCCACACGAGAAAAGGCCTGACACCCCTGTGGAGCCTGCAGGGAACCTTAAGAACCATGTCAGCAGTGGAGAGAAAACTTCAGGTTCCAGCCTTTGTCCCTTACAAACACTTAGGCAGCAGCACCGAAAGGAGAGGAATCCCTGGAGTTCAATCGCAACTCGGAGTGACACTGGCCTTTCCTGAGAGCTCATGAGTGTGTTCCAAAGTTCTCCGTCATAACTCGAGAAGACCCTGCCGCAACTCGAGAAAAACCAGGTGGTTCTTCCCTCTGGGCGAGATGAGCTCCTTTTTGGCTGAAGGGTCTCAATGGAAGTAACATCTTCCCTCTTGAACTTGGGAGGCATCGTTCAAACACTTGAGGCTAGTCAAAAAATTCCCTGACATATCTGTCTCCAACAGAGTAGAACAACGAGTGTATCTTCACAAAGGAAGAGGATCCCCATTCTCCCCCTCTTCAGTGAGAGGCGAGGGTTCCTTTCCCTCAGTCGTCGAGAAATGTTTCATGCCTTCCCATTGCATCTCAAGAGGAGGCAATCTCCACAGGAATCTCGAGAGGAACTCCAGGGTTCGGGCCTGCAAGGAAAAAAAAAAGAGGAGCAAAAGTCTCAGTCGAATCCAGATGAACGTGTTTAAACTGCAGTTCCACTAATGTCACCCAGTGTATCGACTCACACCACGGTGGCACGTGTGACAGCTCTGTGGGAAAGACTCGGAGGAAAGACTCAGATCTCCGTGTCAACATGATTGGAAGCCTCACACAGCTACTACAGCTCGGGAGGAAAACGGACTAACATGTCTCTACACGAGAGGAGGCCTGGCTCCACTGTGAAGTCTCCAGAGAAAACTGCAGAACCAGATCAGCACAGGAGAGGAAACCTCAGGTTGCGCCTTCTGCTCCTGAGAAAGACTTAGAATGCAGCAACGCATGAAGTGTAATCCCTTGAATTCCCTGGCAAATGGGAGAGACACTGGCCTTTGCGGATGCCTCATGAGTGGTTCCCTGAGTCCTCCATCGTAACTCAAGAGGCACCTGCCTCAACTTGAATAAAGCCTGAGGTTTCTACCCTCCAGATGAGATGAGGATATTTCCGCTGTGGAGTGTCGATGGAAATCACACCTTCCATCTTGAAACTCGAAAGCGTTTTTAACACCCATGCTGCAAGTCAAGAAGTTCTCTGACATATCCTTCTAGACTCGAGTGAAACAATAGGGTCCCTCCACACCTCAAGAGTAGCCCCGTTTCACTCTTCTCAATGTGAGATGAGTGCATTTTCATGCTTCACTGAGTCCTGATCACTGGTGTTCCGTTCACATCTCAAGTGGAGGCCTTCTCTACAGGTACGTGGAGATGAACTCTAGGGCTCGTGTAACCATTCCGAAACACCCCCTTATGACTCATTCTACTCCAGCTAAAGCTGATTTTGTAGCACTNGTCGTCGAGAAATGATTCATGCCTTCCCATTGCATCTCAATAGGAGGCACTCTCCACAGGAAACTCGAGAAGAACTCCAGGGTTCCGGTCTGCAAGAAAAAAAAAAAAAAAGAGGATCAAAAATTTCAGTCGAATCCAAATTAACGTGTTTAAACTGCAGTTCCTCGAATGTCAATCAGTGTATCAACTCACACCACGGTGGCACGTGTGACAGCTCTGTGGGAAAGCCTTGTGGGAAAGCCTCGGTTCTCTGAGTCAACAGGATGGGAAGCCTCACACTGGTAATACAGCTCGGGAGGAAAACGGACCAGCATGTCTTCACACGAGACAAGGCCTGGCTCTGCTGTGAAGTCTCCAGAGGAAGCTCCAGAAAAAGATCAGCACTGGAGAGGAAACCTCAGATTGCAGCTTCTGCTCCTGAGAAAGTCTTAGAATGCAGCAACACATGAATTGTAATCCCTTGAATCCCCTCACAAATCGGAGAGACTCTGGCCTTTCCAGAGGCCTCAAGAGTGGGTCCCTGAGGTCTCCATAGTAACTCGAGAGCCACATGCCGCAACTCAAGTAAAGCCTGAGGTTTCTCCCCTCCAGGCGAGATGAGGATATTTCCTTCACAAATCGGAGAGACTCTGGCCTTTCCAGAGGCCTCAAGAGTTGGTCCCTGAGGTCTCCATAGTAACTCGAGAGCCACATGCCGCAACTCAAGTAAAGCCTGAGGTTTCTCCCCTCCAGGCGAGATGAGGATATTTCCTCTGTGGAATCTCGATGGAAATCACACCTTCCATCTTGAAACTCGAAAGCGTTTTTAACACCCATGCTGCAAGTCAAGAAGTTCTCTGACATATCCTTCTAGACTCCAGTGAAACAATAGGGTCCCTCCACAAGTCAAGAGGAGCTCCTTTTCACTCTCCTCAATGCGAGATGAGTGTATTTCCTTGCTTCGACAAAACATGATCCCTGGTGTTCCGTTCGCATCTCAAGTGGAGGCCTTCTCTACAGGAACGTCGAGATGAACTCCAGGGGTCGTGCAACCATTCTGAAACAGCCATATATGACACATTCTATTCCAGCTAAAGCTGATTTTGTATCACTGCCTCGGATGTTACCCTGAGTATCGACCTCCACCATGTTGGCCACTGTGACAGCCTTGTAGGAAAGCCTTGAGGAAAGACACAGATCCCTGTGTCACCTCGACGGGAAGCTTGACTTTGCTGCTACAGATGGGGAGGAGTGCTGACTTNGTAGCACTGCCTCGGATGTTACCCTGAGTATGGACCCCCACCATGTTGGCCACTGTGACAGCCTTGTGGGAAAGCCTTGAAGAACGATACAGATCCCTGTGACACCTCGACGGGAAGCTTGACTTTGCTGCTACAGATGGGGGGGAGTGCTGACTTGCATGTCTCCACTCGAGACGAGGACGGACTCCCATGTGGAGACTCCAGAGGAACCCCAAGAACCCTGTCTGCAATGGCGAGGAAATTTCCGGTTGCAGGCTACGCTCCAGTCAAGGACTTAAGATGCGGCACCGACTGGAGAGGAATACTGAAAAGCCCCTCGCAACTCGCATGAACCCTGGCCTTTCCTGAGGCCTCCTGAGCGGGTCCCAGAGGTCCCCGTCGTAACTCGAGAGGAACCTGCTGTAACTCGAGAAAAACCAGGAGGTTCTCCCCTCCAGGCCAGATGAGGCCCTTTTCCGCTGCAGGGTCTAAACGGAAATCGCACCTTCACCCTTGAAGCTCGAAAGCGTCCTTCAAACGCTTGCTGCAAGTTAGGAGGTTTCCTGCCATATCTGTCTCCACTCGAGGAGAAAAACGAAGGTCCCTTCACAACTCAAGAGGATCCCCATTCTCCCCTCCTCATTGTCAGAAGAGGGTTCCTTTCCCTTCTACGTCGAGAAATGATTCTTGGCCATCCCGTCGCATCTCAAGAGGAGGCGCTCTCCACAGGAATCTCCAGAGGAACTCCAGGAGTGGAGCCACCAAACCCAAAGAGGCTCAAAAGTCTCAGTAAAATCCAGATGAATGTGATTACCCTGCAGTGCCTCGCAAGTCACCGCGTGTATCGACTCACACCATGGTGGCACGTGTTACAGCTCTGTGGGAAAGCCTTGTGGGAAAGACTCAGATTCCTCTCTCAACTAGATGGGAAGCCTCACACTGTTACTCCATCTTGGGAGGAAAACGAACTAGCATGTCTCCACACGAGACAAGGCACAGTTCGCCTCTGGAGTCTCCAGAGGAACCTCAAGCATCACGTCACTACTGGAGAGGAAAACTCAGGTTGCGGCCTCCGCTCCACAAAGATTTAGAACGCAGCAACCAATGGAGAGAAATCCAACGAAGCCCCTTGTAACTCGAAGAGACACTGGCCTTCCCTGAGGCCTCATGACTGTGTCCCTGAGGTCTCCATGCTAACTCGAGGGGAACCTACCACAACTCGAGAAAAACCCAGAAGTTCTCACCTCTAGGCGCGATGAGGGCTTTTTCCGCTGTGGTGTCTTGACGGATATCACACCTTCCCTCTTGAAACTCGAAAGCGTCTCTCACATCCTTGCTGCAAGTCAAGAAGTGCATCCTTGCTGTATCGACTGACACCCCGGTGGCACGTGTGACAGCCCTGTGGGAAAGCCTAAGGGAAGGACTCAGATCCCTATGTCAAGTCGATTGGAAGCCTCACAGTACTACTATCGCTCGAAAGGAAAGCAAACTAGCATTTCTCCACACGAGAAAAGGCATGACTCCCCTGTGGAGACTGGAAGGAACCTTAAGATCCATGTCAGCAGTGGAGAGGAAAGTTCAGGTTCCAGCCTTTGCTCCTTACAAGCACTTAGGCAGCAGCACCGAAAGGAGAGGAATCCCTCGAGTCCCCTCAAAACTCGGAGTGACACTGGCTTTTCTTGAGAGCTCAAGATTGTGTTCCAGAGTTCTCCATCATAACTCGAGAAGACCCTACCGCAACTCCAGAAAAACCAGGAGGTTCTGTCCTCCGGGCGAGATGAGGCCATTTTTGGCTAAAGGGTCTCAAGGGAAGTCACATCTTTCCTCTGGAACTTGGTAGGCGTCGTTCAAACCCTTGAGGCTAATCAAAAAATTTGCTGACATATCTGTTTCCATTCGAGCAGAACAACGAAGATATCTTCACAAAGGAAGAGGATCCCCATTCTACCCCTCTTTAGTGAGAGACAAGGGTTCCTATCTCTGAGTCGTAGAAAAATGATTCAGGCCTTCATATTGCATCTCAAGAGGAGGCACTCTCCACAGGAAACTCGAGAGGAACTCCAGGGTTCGGGCCTGCAAGAAAAAAAAAAAAAAACAGAGGAGCAAAAGTCTCAGGCGAATCCAGATGAAGCTGTTTAAACTGCAGTTCCTCGAATGTCACCATGTGTATCGACGCACAACACGGTGGCACGTGTGACAGCTCTGTGAAAAAGCCTCGTGGGAAAGCCTCAGATCTCTGTATCAACATGATGGGAAGACTCACACTGCCACTAAAGCTAGGGAGGATAACGGACTAGCGTGTATCCACACGAGACAATGCCTGGCTCCCCTGTGAAGTCTCCAGAGGAACCTCCAGAACCATATCAGCACTGGAGAGGAAACTTCAGGTTGCAGCTTCTGCTCCTGAGAAAGACTTAGGATGCAGCAACGCATGAAGTGTAATCCCTTGAATCCCCTCACAAATCGGAGAGACACTGGCCTTTCCGGAGGCCTCATGAGTGGGTCCCTGAGGTTTCCATCGTAACTCGAGAGGCACCTGCCGCAACTCGAGTAATGCCTGAGGTTTCTCCCCTCCAGGCGAGATGAGGACATTTCCGCTGCGGAGTCTCGATGGAAATCACACCTTCCATCTTGAAACTCGAAAGCGTTTTTAACACCCATGCTGCAAGTCAAGAAGTTCTCTGACATANAAGCCTCGTGGGAAAGCCTCAGATCTCTGTGTCAACACGATGGGAAGCCTCACACTGCTACTACAGCTGGAGAGGAAAACGGACTAGCATGTCTCTACACGAGAGAAGGCCTGGCTCCCCTGTGAAGTCTCGAGAGGAACCTCCAGAACCAGATCAGCACTGGAGAGGAAACCTCATGTTGGAGCTTCTGCTCCTCAGAAAGACTTAGGATGCAGCAACGCATGAACNACTAGCATGTCTCTACACGAGAGAAGGCCTGGCTCCCCTGTGAAGTCTCGAGAGGAACCTCCAGAACCAGATCAGCACTGGAGAGGAAACCTCATGTTGGAGCTTCTGCTCCTCAGAAAGACTTAGGATGCAGCAACGCATGAACTGTAATCCCTTGAATCCCCTCGCAAATCAGAGAGACACTGGCCATTCCGGAGTCCTCATGAGTGGGTCCCTGAGGTCTATATCGTAATTCGAGAGGCACCTGCCGCAACTCGAGAAAGCCTGAGGTTTCTCCTTCCAGGCAAGATGAGGACATCTCCGCTGTGGAATCTCGATGGAAATCACACCTTCCATCTTGAAACTCGAAAGTGTTTTTAACACACATGCTGAAAGTCAAGAAGTTGTCTGACATATCCTTCTATACTCGAGTGAAACAATAGGGTCCCTCCACAACTCAAGAGGAGCCCCGTTTCACTCTCCTCAATGCGAGATGAGTGTATTTCCATGCTTCACTGAGACATGATCCCTGGTGATCCGTTAGCATCTCAGGTGGAGGCCTTCTCTACAGGAACGTCAAGATCAACTCTAGGGGTCGTGCAACCATTCCGAAACACCCCCTTATGACTCATTCTACTCCAGCTAAAGCTGATTTCGTAGCACTTCCTTGGATGTTACTCTGAGTATCGACCCCCACCATGTTGGCCACTGTGACAGCCTTGTGGGAAAGCCTTGAGGAAAGACACAGATCCCTGTGACACCTCGATGGGAAGCTTGACTCTGCTGCTACAGCTGGGGAGGAGTGCAGACTTGCATGTCTCCACTCGAGACGAGGACGGAGTCCCATGTGGAGACTCCAGAGGAACCCCAAGAACCCTGTCTGCAGTGGCGAGGAAATTTCTGGTTACAGCCTACGCTCCAGTCAAGGACTTAAAATGTGGCACCGACTGGAGAGGAATCCTGAAAAGACCCTCGCAACTCGCATGAACACTGGCCTATCCTGAGGCCTCCTGAGCGGGTCCCTGAGGTCTCCGTCGTAACTCGAGAGGAACCTGCCGTAACTCGAGAAAAAACAGGAGGTTCTCCACTTCAGGCCAGATGAGGCCCTTTTCCGCTGCAGGGTCTCGAGGGAAATCAGACCTTCACCCTTGGACCTCGGAAGCGTCCTTTAAACGCTTGCTGCAAGTTAGGAGGTTTCCTGTCATATCTATCTCCATTCGAGGAGAAAAACGAAGGTCCCTTCACAACTCAAGAGGATCCTCATTCTCCCCTCTCATGGTGAGACGACGGTTTCTTTCCCTTCTACGTCGAGGAATGATTCTTGGCCATTCCGTCGCATCTCATGAGGAGGCGTTCTCCACAGGAATCTCCAGAGGAACTCCAGGAGTCGAGCCACAAAAGCAAAAGAGACTCAAAAGTCTCAGTCGAATCCAGATGAATGTGATTACCCTGCAGTGCCTCGCAAGTCACCCCGTGTATCGACTCACACCATGGTGGCACGTGTGAAAGCTCTGTGGGAAAGCCTGGTGGGAAAGACTCAGATTCCTCTGTCAACTAGATGGGAAGCCTCACACTGCTACTCCATCTTGGAAGGAAAACGGACTAGCATGTCTCCACACGAGACAAGGACCAGTTCGCCTTTGGACTCTCCAGAGGAACCTCAAGAACCACGTCACTACTGCAGAGGAAACCTCAGGTTGCGGCCTCCGCTCCACAAAGATTTAGGACACAGCAACCAATGGAGAGGAATCCAACGAGGCCCCTCGTAACTCGAAGAGACACTGGCCTTTCCTGAGGCCTCATGACTGTGTCCCTGAGGTCTCCATGCTAACTCGAGGGGAACCTGCCACAACTCGAGAAAAACCCAGAAGTTCTCACCTCTAGGCGTGATGAGGGCTTTTTCCGCTGTGGTGTCTCGACGGATATCACACTTTCCCTGTTGAAACTCAAAATCGTCTCTCACATCGTTGCTGCATGTCAAGAAGTGCATCCTTGCTGTATCGACTGACACCACGGTGGCACGTGTGACAGACCTTTGTGAAAGCCTAAGGGAAAGCCTCAGATCCTTGTGTCAACTTGATGGGAAGCCTCACACTATTACTGCAGCTCGAAAGGAAAGCAAACTAGCATTTCTCCACACGGGAAAAGGCCTGACTCCCCTGTGAAGACTACAGGGATCCTTTAGAACCATGTCAGCACTGGAAAGGAAACTTCAGGTTCCAGCCTTTCATCCTTACAAACACTTAGGCAGCAGCACCAAAAGGACAGGAATTCTTGGAATCCCCTCGCAGCTGGGAGTGACACTGGCCTTTCCTGAGAGCTCATGAGTGTGTTCCGGAGTTCTCCATCGTAACTCGAGAAGACCCTGCCGTAACTCGAGAATAAACAGGAGTTTCTGCCCCCCGGGCGAGATGAGGTACTTTTTGGCTGAAGAGTCTCAAGGGAAGTCACATCTTCCCTCTTGAACTTGGGAGGTGTCGTTCAAACACTTGAGGCTACTCAAAAAATTCCCTGACATATCTGTCTCCAATAGAATAGAACATCGAAGGTATCTTCACAAAGGAAGAGGATCCCCATTCTCCAACTTTTCAGTGAGGTACGAGGGTTCCTTTCCCTGAGTCGTCAAGAAATGATTCATGCCTTCCTATTGCATCTCAAGAGGAGGCAATCTCCACAGGAAACTCGAGAGGAACTCCAGGGTTCTGACCTGCAAGAAAAAAAAAAAGAGGAGCAAAAAGGAGAGGAATCCCTGGAGTCCCCTCGCAACTCGGAGGGACACTGGCCTTTCCTCAGAGCTCATGAGTGTGTTCCAGAGTTCTCCGTCGTAACTCTGACGCTTATACACATCTAGATGTGTATAAGAGACAGTATGTATACTATCATGTAAGAAAAAAAAAGGTTTCAGAGTCAAAAAAAAAAAAAAAAAAGACCTTAACAAAACCAAGAAACAAGTAATTGATCTTTCATACCAGCCTTTTCTGATTGGGAATCTTAAGAACATATTCCATAGCTTCTAAAATATATATGCTTTTCTCATAGAACAATTTCTCTTTAATGTGGTACATTTGTGTTCTAAGAAAAAAGTGAAGATAATGTTCACTTTACCTGCTTGGTAAAGTTAGGCCAGGGGAATGAGTTTTTGGTTTTATTGTTCAGCCCACATTGATATAATATTGATATGAAAAAGTACTTTGAAATTACCACTTTTGTTTACAATAACTTTGATCAGTTAAGCTGATCAGTTAGGTGTTTGCATAAAACACAGAGTGATAGACTCTATTTCCTAGTAGACATATATTCTGGTTATTTGTGACCTTAATATATTTTTATTGATTAAATGGCAATATAATTAGAGTTATTTTAACTTTGCAGAGTTTATATCACTTTAAATTATCTTTATTCTTCAATGTTTTACTTTGAAAAATTTTAACACCATAAAATTATAATAAATGGTACTATAAACCATATATTCTTCACCTATATTCATTACTTTTTAGCAATTTTCCTGTTATTTGCATTCTCTCTCCTTATGTGTGTGTGTGTATGTCTGTGT
>SJYX01009503.1:0-21206 GCA_006410675.1 Oreotragus oreotragus | reverse complement strand
TTTGAACATTTATATTAATAACATATACCCCCACAGTATAACCGAAGAATGTTTATCATTATTCTTTGACAATGTTTTCCATGTAACTTAGTGTACCAAATAATCTTAGTTACTTTAGTATTTCTTCTGAGATGCCTCAGAAATCTTCTGAAATACTCAAAGTTAGCTAGAGAAGAATCTTATAATCTGTTATCAAAAGCAGTTCAATATTCCAATAAAACATTGCTTTCTTAATAGAAAGAATATAAAATTCCGGTCTTGTACCAGCTTACTATTAATAACAAAACTCATTTATCAAATTAAAGTCAATCTAATCTTAATCCTGAAAATTCTTTTTCAAAGTTCCTTTTTCACAAAACTTTTATCCCTCTTTGGATCCATATTAATTTTTCCCTTATTTTCCCCATACATAAGCAGCCAGCTCTGGGGAAAAATCATTCTCCTTTTTATCTCCTCAAAAATATCTCTAGTAACTTTATACCTTTTCTTGGTAACGACACATATGCTACTTACTTTACACACTGAAATGCTTTCCTTGTTTTTAGTAGCTTCAATTTGGAGAAGGCAATGGCATTCACTCCAGTACTCTTGCCTGGAAACTCCCATGGATGTAGGAGCCTGGTAAGCTGCAGTCTGTGGGGTCGCTGAGTCAGACACGGCTGAGCAACTTCACTTTCACTTTTCACTTTCATGCATTGGAGAAGGAAATGGCAACCTACTCCAGTGTTCTTGCCTGGAGAATCTCAGAACTAACTTGAATCCCAGGGATGGCGGAGGCCAATGGGCTGCCATCTGTGGGGTCACACAGAGTCGGACATGACTGAAGCAACTTAGCACCAGCAGCAGCAGCAGCTTCAATTACATATTATAATTTTTAACCTTTAAAAGACCTTAACAAAACCAAGAAACAAGTAACTGAACTGTCATACCAGCCTTTTCTGATTGGCAATCTTAAAAACATATTCCATAGCCTCTAAAAATATATGCTTTTCTCATAGAATAATTTCTCTTTAATGTGGTACAAGATCCGTGTTTAATGAACCGAAGCATATTTTGAAGTTCTGCAATTATACCAAGGAAAGTGGGCTATGTTTGTATTTCAAGGACACGATAAGAGTTAACTTCATGCTTTCTCCCAGGCATATTTTTTTCTCTCAGGATCAGAATTATGAAAATAGTATTTTATCGAGTATCTTTATCAACCTATCTCTAACTATGTATTCAAGAAGAAACAGTTTTAGAATTTTAAAAGAGTTTTATCTTTACTAATTTTCTCCAGAGTCTAAAGAATACTGTTTCTATACATTGTTTAAAAAAAAAAAGGCACCTGCCGAAACTCGAGTAAAGCCTGAGGTTTCTCCCCTCCAGGCGAGATGAGGACATTTCCGCTTCTGAGTCTCAATGGAAATCACACCATCCATCCAAAACTCGAAAGCGTTTTTAACACCCATGCTGTAAGTTAAGAAGTTCTCTGACAAAAACTTCTAGACTCGAGTGAAACAATAGGGTCCCTCCACAACTCAAGAGGAGCCCTGTTTCACTCTGCTCAATGCGAGATTAGTGTATTTCCATGCTTCACTGAGACATGATCCCTGGTGTTTCGTTCACATCTCAAGTGGAGGCCTTCTCTACAGGAACGTCTTGATGAATTCCAGGGGTAGTGCAACCATTCCGAAACAGTCCCTTATGACTCATTCAACTCCACGTAAAGCTGATTTCGTAGCACTGCCTCGGATGTTACCCAGAGTATCGACCCCCAAATATTGGCCACTGTGACAGCCTTGTGGCAAGCCTTGAGGAAAGACACAGATCCATGTGACACCTCGACGGGAAGCTTGACTCTGCTGCTACAGTTGGACAGGAGTGCGGACTTGCATGTCTCCACTCGAGACGAGGACGGACTCCCATGTGGAGACTCCAGAGGAACCCCAAGAACCCTGTCTACAGTGGCAAGGAAATTTCAGGTTGCAACCTACGCTCCAGTCAAGGACTTAAGATGCGGCACTGACTGGAGAGGAATCCTGAAAAGCCCCTCGCAACTCGCATGAACCCTGGCCTTTCCTGAGGCCTCCTGAGCGGGTCCCTGAGGTCCCCATCGTAATTCGAGAAGAACCTGCCATAATTCGAGAAAAAACAGGAGGTTCCCCCCTCCAGGGGAGATGAGGCCCTTTTCCGCTGCAGGGTCTCGAGGGATTTCACACCTTCACTCTTGAGCCTTGGAAGCGTTCTTCAAATGCTTGCTGCAAGTTAGGAGGTTTCCTGCCATATCTGTCTCCACTTGAGGAGGAAAACGAATGTCCCTTCACAACCCAAGAGTATCCCCATTCTCCCCTCTCATTGTGAGACGAGGATTCCTTTCACTTCTACGTCGAGTAATGATTCTTGGCCATCCCGTCGCATCTCATGAGGAGGGGTGCTCCACAGGAATCTCCAGAGGAACTACAGAAGTCGAGCCACCAAAGCAAAAGAGGCTCAAATGTCTCAGTCGAATCCAGATGAATGTGATTACCCTGCAGTGCCTCGCAAGTCACCCCGTGTATCGACTCACACCATGGTGACACTTGTGACAGCTCTGTGGGAAAGCCTCATGTAAAAGACTCAGATTTCTCTGTCAACTAGATGGGAAGCCTCACACTGCTACTCCATCTTGGAAGGAAAACGGACTACCATGTCTCCACACGAGACAAGGCCAGTTCGCCTTTTGAGTCTCCAGAGGAATCTCAAGAAGCACGTCAGTACCGGAGAGGAAACCTCAGGTTGCGGCCTCCGCTCCACAAAGATTTAGAACGCAGCAACCAGTGGAGAGGAATCCAACAAGGCCCCTCGTAACTCGAAGAGACACTGGCCTTTCTGAGGCCTCATGACTGGGTCCCTGAGGTCTCCATGCTAACTCGAGGGGAACCTGCCACAACTCGAGAAAACCCCAGAAGTTCTCACTTCTAGGCACTATGAGGGCTTTTTCCGCTGTGGTGTCTCGACGAATATCACACCTGTCTCTTATACACATCTCAGAAGGAAAGCAAACTAGCATTACTTCACACGAGAAAAGGCCTGACTCCCCTGTGGAGACTACCTGAGTCTCCAGAGGAACCTCCAGAACCAGATCAGCCCTGGAGAGGAAACCTCAGGTTGCAGCTTCTGCTCCTCACAAAAACTTAGGATGCAGCAACGCATGAAGTGTAATCCCTTGAATCCCCTCGCAAATCAGAGAGACAATGGCTTTTGCAGAGGCCTCATGAGAGGGTCCCTGAGGACTCCATCGTAATTCGAGAGGCACCTGCCGCAACTCGAGTTAAGCGTGAGGTTTCTCCTCTCCAGGCGAGATGAGGACATTTCCACTGCGGAGTCTCGATGGAAATCACACCTTCCATCTTGAAACTCGAAAGCGTTTTTAACACCCATGCTGCAAGTCAAGAAGTTCTCTGACATATCCTTCTAGACTCGAGTGAAACAATAGTGTCCCTCCACAACTCAAGAGGAACCCCGTTTCACTCTCCTCAGTGCGAGATGACTGTATTTCCATGCTTCACTGAGACATGAACCCTGGTGTTCCGTTCACATCTCAAGTGGAGGCCTTCTCTACAGGAACGTCGAGATGCACTATAGGGGTCGTGCAACCATTCCGAAATCCCCCCTTAGGACTCATTCTACTCCAGCTAAAGCTGATTTCGTAGCACTGCCTCGGATGTTACCCTGAGTATCGACCCCCACCATGTTGGCCACATTCTCCCCTCCAGGCGAGATGAGGACATTTCCGCTGCGGAGTCTCGATGGAAATCACACCTTCCATCTTGAAACTCGAAAGCGTTTTTAACACCCATGCTGCAAGTCAAGAAGTTCTCTGACATATCCTTCTAAACTCGAGTGAAACAATAGGGTCCCTCCACAACTCAGGAGGAGCCCCGTTTCACTCTCCTCAATGCGAGATGAGTGTATTTCTATGCTTCACTAAGACATGATCCCTGGTGTTCCGTTCACATCTCAAGTGGCGGCCTTCTCTACAGGAACGTCGAGATGAACTCTAGGGGTCTTGCAACCATTCCGAATCACCCCCTTATGACTCATTCTACTCCAGCTAAACCTGATTCCATACCACGGCCTCGGATGTTACACTGAGTGTCGACCCCCACCATGTTGGCCACTGTGACAACCTTGTGGAAAAGCCTTGAGGAAAGACACAGATCCCTGTGACACCTCGATGGGAAGCTTGACTTTGCTGCTACAGATGGGGAGGAGTGCTGACTTGCATGTCTCCACTCGAGACGAGGACGGAGTCCCATGTGGACACTCCAGAGGAACCACAAGAACCCTGTCTGCAGTGGCGAATAAATTTCAGGTTGCAGCCTTCGCTTCAGTCAAGGACTGAAGATGCGGCACTGACTGGAGAGGAATCCTGAAATGCCCCTCGCAAAGCACTGCCTCGGATGTTACCCTGAGTATCGACCCCCACCATGTTGGCCACTGTGACAGCCTTGTGGGAAAGCCTTGAGGAAAGACACAGATCCCTGTGACACCTCGACGGGAAGCTTGACTCTGCTGCTACAGCTGGGGAGGAGTGCGGACTTGCATGTCTCCACTCGAGACGAGGACGGACTCCCATGTGGAGACTCCAGAGGAACCCCAAGAACCCTGTCTGCAGTGGCGAGGAAATTTCCAGTTGCAGCCTACGCTCCAGTCAAGGACTTAAGATGTGGCAACGAATGGAGTGGAATCCTGAAAAGCACCTCGCAACTCGCATGAACCCTGGCCTTTCCCTAGGCCCCCTGAGCGGGTCCCTGAGGGCCTCGTCGTAACTCGAGAGGAACCTGCCATAAGTTGAGATAAAAAAGGAGGTTCTCCACTCCAGCCCAGATGAGGCCCTTTTCCGCTGCAGGGTCGCGAGGAAATCACACCTTCACTCTTGAACCTCGGAAGCGTCCTTCAAACGCTTGCTGCAAGTTAGGAGGTTTAAAGGTCTTATGATGCGGCACCGACTGGAGAGGAATCCTGAAAAGCCCCTCGCAACTCGCATGAACCCTGGCCTTTCCTGAGGCCTGCTGAGCGGGTCCGAGAGGTCCCCGTCGTAACTCGAGAGGAAACTGCCGTAACTCCAGAAAAACCATGAGGTTCTCCCCTCCAGGCGAGATGAGGCCCGTATCCGCTGCAGGATCTCGAGGGAAATCACACCTTCACCCTTGAACCTCGGAAGCGTCCTTCAAACACTTGCTGCAAGTTAGGACGTTTCCTGCCGTATCTGTCTCCACTCCAGGAGAAAAACGAGGCTCCCTTCACAACTCAAGTGGATCCCCATTCTCCCCTCCTCATTGTGAGACGAGGGTTCCTTTCCCTTCTTCGTTGAGAAATGATTCTTGACCATCACGTTTCAACTCAAGAGGAGGCGCTCTCCACAGGAATCTCAAAAGGAACTCCAGGAGTCGAGCCACGAAACCCAAAGAGGATCAAAAGTCTCAGTCAAATCCAGATGAATGTGATTACCCTGCAGTGCCTCGCAAGTCACCCCGTGTATCGACTCACACCATGGTGGCACGTGTGACAGCTCTGTGGGAAAGCCACTGCTACTCCATCTTGGAAGGAAAACGGACTAGCATATCTCCACACGATACAAGGCCCAGTACGCCTTTGGACTCTCCAGAGGAACCTCAAGAACCACGTCACTACTGGAGAGGAAACCTCAGGTTGCGGCCTCCGCTCCACAAAGATTTAGAACGCAGCAACCAATGGAGAGGAATTCATCGAGGCCACTCGTAACTCGAAGACACACTGGCCTTTCATGAGGCTTCATGACTGTGTACCTGAGGTATCCATGCTAACTCTAGGGGAACCTGCCACAACTCGAGAAAAACCCAGAAATTCCCACCTCTAGGCGCGATGAGGAATTTTTCCGCTGTGGTGTCTTGACGAATATCACACCTTCCCTCTTGAAACTCGAAAGCGTCTCTCACATCAGGAAAACGGACTAGCATGTCTCCACACGAGACAAGGCCCAGTTCGCCTTTGGAGTCTCCAGAGGAACCTCAAGAACCACGTCACTACTGGAGAGGAAACCACAGCTTGCGGCCTCCGCTCCACAAAGATTTAGATCCCAGCAACTAATGGAAAGGAATCCAACGAGGCCCCTCGGAACTCGAAGAGGCACTGGCCTTTCCTGAGGCCTCATGTCTGTGTCCCTGAGGTCTCCTTGCTAACTCGAGGGTTACCTGCCACAACTCGAGAAAAACCCAGAAGTTCTCACCTCTAGGCGTGATGAGGGCTTTTTCCTCTGTGGTGTCTGGTTGAATATCACACCTTCCCTCTTGAAACTCGAAAGCGTCTCTCACATCCTTGCTGCAAGTCAAGAAGTGCATCCTTGCTGTTTCGACTGACACCACGGTGGCACGTGTGACAGCCCTGTGGGAAAGCCTAAGGGAATGCCTCAGATCCCTGTGTCAACTCGATGGGAAGCCTCACAGTACAACTACCGCTCGAAAGGAAAGCAAACTAGCATTTCTCCACACGAGAAAAGGCCTGACTCCCCTGTGATGTCTCCAGAGGAACCTCCAGAACCAGATCAGCACTGGAGAGGAAACCTCAGGTTGCAGCTTCTGCTC
Organism: Oreotragus oreotragus; assembly: GCA_006410675.1. Lineage (NCBI taxonomy): Eukaryota > Metazoa > Chordata > Mammalia > Artiodactyla > Bovidae > Oreotragus > Oreotragus oreotragus. Next base: position 14,619 of record SJYX01009503.1, on the reverse strand, counting down.
CTGAGAAAGTCTTAGGATGCAGCAACGCATAAATTGTAATCCCTTGAATCCCCTCGAAAATTGGAGAGACACTGGCCTTTTCGGAGGCCCCATGAGAGAGTCCCTGAGGTCTCCATCGTAACTCGAGAGGCATCTGAGGTTTCTCCCCTCCAGGCGAGATGAGGACCTTTACGCTGCGGAGTCTCGATGGAAATCACACCTTCCATCTTGAAACTCAAAAATGTTTTTAACACCCATGCTGCAAGTCAAGTAATTCTCTGACATATCCTTCTAGACTCGAGTGAAATAATAGGGTCCCTCCAGAACTGAAGAGGAGCCCCGTTTCACTCTCCTCAATGCGAGGAGAGTGAAACGTGGCTGTGTATCAATAACATCACAGCCGCTGTATCAATAACCTGTGTATCAATAACATCACACCCGCTGGATTTATGACATCACATACACTATATATGGCTTCATATCAACTATGTATGTGACACCACACCCAATTTATCTATGACACCACACATTCTGTATCTTTGACATCACACCCACTTTTATTATGACATCACATCCACTATATCTTACATTAAGTCCGTTATATCTGTGACATCACAACCAACATATTTGTGACCACACCCACTGTATAGATGACATCTCATGTACTATATTTATGACATCATATCCACTATATATGACATCACACAATTTTTTAACGAAAACACACCCATTAAATCTGACATCACAACCACTGTATCTATGACCTCACACGCAGTGTATTTCTAGCACTACACCCAGTATGTGTGACCTCATTTCCACTCTATCCATGATATTGCACATACTCTATTTATGACATCATATCTACTATATATGATCTCACATCCACTATAAAGACATCACATCCACTTCACCTATGACATCAAAACCACTGTATGACATCATGCCACTGTGTATCATATTACATCCACCATATCTATGATCTCATACCCATTGCATCTAAAACATCACACCCATCAATCTGACATCACTTCCACTATATGTGTGACTTCACAACCACCATATCCNCCTCATGCCACTGTGTATCATATTACATCCACCATATCTATGATCTCATATCCATTGCATCTAAAACATCACACCCATCAATCTGACATCACTTCCACTGTATGTGTGACTTCACAACCACCATATCCGTGATAACACCCATTTTATTCAGGAATTCACTCACACTGTTTTTATGACATCGCACTCACTGCATCATAGACATCACAGCCACTGTATTTATGACATCATATCAAATATACATGACATCACATGCAGTATATACAATACCACACCCACTCTATATAACATCGCACACACTTTTATGACAACATGTACAGTATATCTGACATCACACACACTATGTATGTGATTCACAACCATATGTATGATCACATCCACTGTATCTATGACATCATACCCACTGTTTTTATGACATCACCTCCGCTGCATCATTGACATCACAGCCACTGTATTCATGACATCACATCAACTATATATGAATTCACATCCAGTATATATGACTTCAACCTTCTGTATACGATATCACACACTTTTTTATGACAGCATACCCACTGTATATGATATCCCACATTTTTATGACAACACACCCATATCTAACATCACATCCACTATTTCTGTGACTTCACAACCACTATATCTATGATCATACCTACTGGATCTATGAGATCACACCCACTATATTTATGATATCACGCCCTCTGTGTTTGTGACATCACACCCAGTATATCTGTGACATTGCACTGATCATAGCTATGATCACACCTATTGTATCTATGACATCACACCCACTATACATGANTCTATGACATCATACCCACTGTTTTTATGACATCACCTCCCCTGCATCATTGACATCACAGCCACTGTATTCATGACATCACATAAACAATATATGACTTTACATCCAGTACATATGAATTGAACCCTCTGTATATGATATCACACATTTTTTATGACAACACACCCACTGTATATGATATCCCACATTTTTATGACAACACACCCACATCTGACATCACATCCACTATTTCTGTGACTTCACAACCACTATATCTATGATCATACCCACTGGATCTATGACATCACACCCACTCTATTTATGATATCACGCCCACTGTGTTTATGACATCGCACCCAGTATATTTGTGACATTGCACTGACCATAGCTATGATCACACCTATTGTATCTATGACATCACACTCACTATGCATGACATCACACCCACTTCATCTATGACATCACATCCACTATGATTTCCACTATATATGACATATATAAAGTATATATGGATGTGATTTCAGATATAGTGGGTGTGATGTCATAAATACAGTGGGTAAGTTGTTATAGATACAGTGGTTGTGGTGTCATAGAGTGGCTGTGAAGTCATATATACTGGGTTTGATGTCATAATGGATGTAGTATTATAAATTCAGTGGGCATGATAACATAAATATAGGGGTCATTATATCATATATTGGTTGTGATATATATACTGAGTGTGATATCATATATAGTGGGCGTGATGTCATAAATACAGTGAGTGTGATGTGATTGATGCATTGGGTGTGATATCATAGATACACTCGGCTTGATTCATACATATACTGTTTTTGGTGTCATCGATGCATTGGGTGTGATGTCACAAATATGGTGGAGGTGATGTCACATAAAATTTGTGCGACATCATAAGTACACACCAACTATAGGTGACGTTATATCATATAGTGGATGTGATATCATAGTTATATTGGGTGTGATCTCATATGTAGTGTGTGTGATGTCATACAGAGTGAGTGTGACATCATAAATACAGGGGTGTGATGTCAGAGATACAGGTGAATTGATATCATAGATACAGTCAATGTTTTGTCATACACAATGGATGTGATATCATATGTAGTGGGTGTGATGTCATCGATATGGTGGGTTTGATCATAGATATGGTGCATATAATGTCAGGATACAGTGAATGTGATGTCATATAGTGGCTGTGGTGTCATAACAACAGTGGGTTTGGTGTCATATACAGCAAGTGTGATGTCATATAAATTGGATGTGATATCATAAATGCATTGGTATGATGTCACAGATACAGTGGGTGACATCATAGATGTGCTGGTTGTAAAGACAGATATAGTGAATGTGGTGTCTGATATAGTGCGTGTGTTGACATACAAAAGTGTGCGATATCATGTATAGTGAATATGATATCATCAAAATAGTGCATGCGATGTCATCGATACAGTGAGTGTGATAAAAGACATGGTGGTTTTGATGTTGCAGATATAGAGGATGTGAGGTCAGATAAATGGGTTTGTTGTTATAAAAAGAGTGGTTGTGATGTCATATATAGTGGGTGTGATATCATACATANTTTGTTGGTCATAACTTTTCTTCCAAGGAGTAAGCATCTTTTAATTTCATGGCTGCAGTGAGCATCTGCAGTGATTTTGGAGCCCCCCAAAATAAAGTCTGACACTGTTTCCACTGTTTCCCCATCTATTTTCCATGAAGTGATGGGACCAGATGCCATGATCTTCGTTTTCTGAATGTTGAGCTTTAAGCCAACTTTTTCACTCTCCTCTTTCACTTTCATCAAAAGGCTTTTTAGTTGCTCTTCACTTTCTGCCATAAGGGTGGTGTCATCTGCATATCTGAGGTTATTGATATTTCTCCCGGCAATCTTGATTCCAGCTTGTGCTTCTTCCAGCCCAGTGTTTCTCATGTTGTACTCTGCATAGAAGTAAAATAAGCAGGGTGACAGTATACAGCCTTGACGTACTCCTTTTCCTATTTGGAACCAGTCTGTCATTCCATGTCCAGTTCTCACGGTTGCTTCCTGACCTGCATACAAGTTTCTCAAGAGGCAGGTCAGGTGGTCTGGTATTCCCATCTCTTTCAGAATTTTCCACAGTTTATTGTGACCCACACAGTCAAAGGCTTTGGCATAGTCAATAAAGCAGAAATAGATGTTTTTCTGGAACTCTCTTACTTTTTCGATTATCCAGTGGATGTTGGCAATTTGACTGCCTTTTACAGATGAGCAAACAAAGGCTTGGAGGCCACAGCACTTGCTCAAGGCCTCACAGCTTATAAAAGAGGCAGAGCTGGTCCTCATACTCAGATTGACTGAGCCCAGGGAGACCAATACCCAGATTCTCTGTTCTATGCTAGTCTTGGGGAAACAGAAAAGGTTCTAGAAAGTAAAAGTGTCTGCATAAGCAAAAGTCAGAGTGGAAACAGATCATCGTTTCGTGGGAAGGGTCAGACACATATGTTCCTTGAGCACCTACCATGTGCTGGCACAGGCTGGCAGCTTCCTTGGGTAGCTCTTGATTCGTTCACAATCCCCTCTTGCCCACCTCTGGGTTCACATGTGCCTCCCACTTGAGGCCAGCATCTCCGCCTCAGACGTCTCCCTATAGTGTGTTGGCAGCTGTTAGGTAAATACTGCAACGTGCCTGTCCCACCATGAGGTGATTCAGAGGAACAGTCTCTGCGCTTCTCCCAGGTACCTTGGCAGTTACCTCCTTGCTACTGGCTGCCCCATTCTGTGCCCCTGTCACTTTCTCAGTCCCCAGCTTGAGCTTCCAGGATCACCTCCTAAATAAACTCCCTGCACCCGTGTCCTCTGTCAGACTCTGCTTTTGGGGAAACCAAGCTGAAAGACATATTCAGTGGTTCAGATACTGTAACAACTGAAAGCACTGTGGGCTCAAATTTCACAGGTGAGAAAACAGTGACCCTGAGAAGACAGTCCAGTGATAGGGGTCCCAAGCCAGATCTGTCTGATACATTCCTTCCTGGGTCTCCCTGCCCATTCTGCAGTGGATAGTGATTAGGACGATCCTGGTAATGACGGTGACTGAATGCTTGCTGTGAACAGCTGAGGAGTCCATGGCTCAGGGCAGTTAGTGACTTTTCTGAGTTTTATCCAAATGAGATTTGTTTGAAGGAAGCTTGGAGTAGAGAGGAGGAGACTCACAAGTGCAAGACAGGCGTGGGCCTGGAATCATCTCCCTGGGGGGACGCCCTGGTGTGACCTGGCATCTCTCAGCCCTGCCCACTGGGTGGGATAAACATCTTCAATGACTGATCCCAGGCAGTTGCCATGGTTACCACTGGGTAACCATCTGAATAATGGAGCACTCCGGTGGTAACTGCTGCTACTGTCACCCATCTGTTTGACATTCTCCCCACCCCTCCATTCGTCCAGTTACATTGGAGCTGGCAGAGGAGGGGGTTGGTTTCGTTGCCATGAGAACGAAGGGAAACAGCTCTCATGACCTCATCTTTAGAAACCCAGTGAACTTTGCCCCAGTGCCTGGGAGTTCTTATTGCTCTGCTCTCTTCCCTTCTCAAATTTTTCCCAATCAGCATGTGAGCAAGAGCCTGCCCGCCAAGCGTGCCTGCCACTGCTCACACCCTTGCTGCTCTTTTACGTGATTTTTCTCCAGCCCCAGCACCTCGCCTACATCTCTCCCTTCCTCTTCCTATTCCTTCCGGCCTCCCAGAAATGCAGTCTTATAAAGGCTGCAAACTCCACACTAGAAAGTCATTAGGGTTGGAGAGAGGCTTACAGAGTTCTGGCTGCCTCTCCCGAGGCTCTGAGTGATTAAGTGATGGTACTCTCTCCTCATCTGTAAAATGGGGACAATAGCTCTGGTGAGGATTAAACATCAGGACCATGGCAGAAAAGTGAAGAGCCTGATCCTGAAGTCAAACAGATACGCCTTTGCATCCTGGCTCTATCGCTGTGTGTGCTGCCAGAGGCTGGTCAGTTTTCTGAGCTTCTGGTTCCTCTTCTACATGAAGAGGGTGACAGCTGCATGCATCTTATCCAGATGTAGCATGCTAATAGTTCTAAAGCATGGAACACCGTTTCCTGTTTGCTTCTCATAGTCCCTGTGCCTCTATGTACCTGTGACACTCTAAGGCTTCAAGTCTGCTGAGGGCGGTTACTTGATCTCTCTTGTTGCCCATGCAGTGATATGAGGCTGTGCCCTCCACCCTCGGAGAGAGAAGAGCTCGCCTTCCTGCCGGATGCAAGGACTGGAGATAAGACACCTCTGTTTCCTCTCTTGACTTGCTGTGGCTGTCACCGGTGTCTGATAAGATAGTACCAGCCGAGTGGGCCCCAGTAGCTCCAGAGGGAGATTAAGAGCTTGAAGCTGACAGGGACACAGAGCTTCTCGAAGCCTGTCGAGGTGGCTCCCTTTGTCACTTTGAGACATGAGGCAAGGGTGACCGAAACTGAAGATGGGGAAAGGGGCAGAGCTGTAAAATTCCTTTTCCCAAGCAACATTGGTCCTACCCGCCCTCCTCTCACCAGCCCTCAGAATGCTCAGAGCACAGGAGGAATCAGGGGTGGGGAACAAGGATCCCTCTAAAATCCATGCTAGGCTTTGGGATGTCTTTAAATTCTACAAGAATTTGGGGGGTGGGGTGGAATTGGCAAGTGTACACATTTTGTTAGGGAAAGTGGGACCAGAATGTTCTGCAGGTGAAGTTCTTCAGTTCTTGCATGTGGGGCTCTTCGACCCTGGTCCCTGTATCACTGTGCTGGATTGGCTTGTCCCTACTTGCAAGAATCAATTGGTAAATTTTCTGAGACTGTGAGCTGGTTGTTAGGCACAGATATTCAATATTAAATGATGTAAACTTATGACAAAATGAGTTATGTTAAAAACCAAGGTGATAAATAATTTTTCCTGGCATGCATTGCAGGACAGTCGTAAAGTGGATAAAGGCTGAATCCCAGTGTCTGCTGACTTGTACTATTACTATTGTACAGAGGGAGACGCCTGTGGAGCACTTACTATGGCTCAGATGCAGAACTGCATGCCTTAGGTGCGTTCCATCTATAATTCACCTTAATGAAAAAAACTGTTTATTGTACCCATTTTACAGGTCCAGTGTCTGAGGCTCAGGCTGAACTGCCTTGCCCCCGGTCCACACCCAGTAAGAGTTAGAGGCAGAAATCAAACGGCAGCAGTGAGCTGACAACAGAAGCGCTGGTCTCACTCCAGCCTGGTGGACACACAGGACCTCAGTGAACATAATGCAGGGACTTATCCAGAAGCTACTCCCTGCCAGAGCAGCATTTCCTCTGGGTGGGCTTTAGACTCAGGGTTATTTCTTTTCTTTTTTAAGAGAAATTTAAATTTTATTTATTATATTCCATCTCTTTATTAAAAAGTATATATATTTTTTCCCCAAAATCCATGGGTGAGTAATTGGCAGTTGAAAACAAGGAAAATATAGATGACAAACCTGTCAAAGATTGTCTATTAGTAAAGTTACTGTTTCGGACTGTACATTTATTTATCTCTGAGCCTCCTGGCCTCAACATTTTTAGAGTAAGGAAAAAATGAATTTAATACAACTCCAAGAAAGAAATCCAAGATTTTAAGTTAACCTAGACCTTCGTTTGGTCTTCTAGTGGTCACATTTGATAAAGGAGAATCTCTGAAGTACCCAGGGAAGTAGATATATCGTTCTGCTTCTGAGACAAATTTCCAGTATTTCATTTCATAGGATCTTGGCGATCTGGCCCTTTGAAGTTATTTCCTTGATAAGAAGACTTGGGGTTATTTCCTGAGTGCCATTTGCCATCTTGCATAAGCAAGGAGGAGTACAGCTCATCCCTAGATAAAAAGAAGACAGAGTACCCCCATTCAGGGGCAGGCATGGGAGGATGGCCAGGGGTATGGTTCATAAAGCAAAGGGCAGTTCATATCTGGGTCCTCACTGGTTCCTCTCCCCAGTTCCGTTGCTGGTCTGAATAACTGTGGATGGGTGAGAATAAAGGTGTCAGTGGTCCTAGAGCTCCCAGCCAGGTTTGGCAGATTCAAATCTGATCACACAAAAAGTTAGAAATACTGCAGAAGCGAAACAAAAGCACCAGGTTCCTACTTGCTGGGACAGATTTAGTTTACAAATGTCATTAATTCAGAAGAGAGAATCTGTGGGGCCTTTGGAGGCTCAGAATGCAGTAGTGACAGATGAAGGTGGAGAGTTGAGTTGATGTTCACATGAAAGGTTGGTCGAGAATGTTGACTCTAGAAGCCAGGGAAGCATGCTGCGGTCTCCAAGAATGGGAAGGAGTTTGAAAGGGCTGTCCTTGGAAGGCCCTCAGGAGGCCCTGGAGGAGGCTGACTCTGTGGGCCTGACACTTCTGTGGACACCTGGCACTCAGCATCCAGGGTGGGACTGAGTGAGGGATGCTCCCTTGGTTTTCCAAAGACTGTAAGACAGTGTTCAGTTGAGGCCAAGAGAAACCCTTTCCTGTCTTCCTTTCTGTACCGTATAAGTCCCAAAGAGCACTAGTTCCCTCAGTTGAGACATACAGGAATTCCAGGAAAGAAAAAAAGAGTCTCATAGTCAGATGGGTTCAGGAGTTGAATTGTTGTCTAGTTGCTAAGTCAGGTCTGACTCTCTTGTGACCCTGTGGACTGTAGCCCACCAGGCTCCTCTGTTCATGGGATTTCCCAGGCAAGCATACTGGAGGGGGTCATTTCTTTCTGCAGGGGATCTTACCAACCCAGGAATTGAACCCATGTCCTCTGCATTGAAAGTGGATTCTTTACCACTGAGCCACCAGGGAAGCTCACATGTGTGTGTGTGTGTGTATTCTTTTCCACAAAGATGATAGTGAGCACATAAAGGCACTGAAAAGCTCTGCAGAGAAGAAACATTTTTCACTCTGTAAACCATTTGACATCGCAAGTAGCAGGTGATGGCAGGCCCGACCTAGATCCCCCGAGAGCCCTAGTTCCTGTTTCTGACCCAGCCCTGGTTACTAATGGTACCTGTGGCTCTTCTACAGAGGACTCTTGTCCAGCTACAGGACCTAATGTGTCCACCAACAGAGCAGAAAGGGCCTTGCAATTTATTTTCCCCAGGGCAGCCCTGGACCAGTGATCTGTATGTGGTCCTAGTTAGGAGAGCTCAAGGCTATTTTAGAGCTTAGAATGTCCCTCCACAACCTGCCCGAAGCTGCCACCAGGAGACTGTGCCCCAACTTGCAGGCTCATGCACTTTCCTGATTCTCCACCCACCAAGCCCCCTTAAACATGGCATCCCAGGAGCAAGCACACCCCTGATCAGTTCCTTCACTCAGGGTCCACCTCTGGGAAAATGTACCTAAGACAACTCATTTCTCTAGCATTCAGGTTGTTTGTTCCAGAAACACTCATCAGCCTGGTTTAGATCTTGAATTGTCCTTTGGCCCTGACTTTGACAAACTCCTCCCTGGAGAATAGCCTCCAGCCATTGCATTGATCTTCTGGAGAGGAGGAGCCCTGATTTGACTGGGGAAAAAAGCATCCTTTACAGCATGTCTCCAACTCAGCACCTCTCTCCAAAGATTTTCCTTGCTGTCCAGTAGGGCTTCTGCAAGGGATCTGAGAAGTGATTTCCTCTCTTGGTGTAACCTGGAGCATACAGCGATTGGGCAATGGTGACTGCATTAACCTCTATCACAATGCACATTTATTTTTGGAGACTGGGATCCTCATAAATAACTCCTTTCTTACCATTTTGAATCCACATCTCTTTGTGGCAGAAGACTTGCCTGGCTTAGATAACTACAAATTCAAATGTCTGCCTCAGTTGGGCAGATAATATAAATGAGCTCATCTGACCTGATGTGAGGCAATTGGGAGTAATGGTGAGTGGGACAAAATGGGGAGCAAGCATCCTACCTAAGAGGACAGCTGCCAGTGGCTCTAAGCTAGTTACCACTGTGCAGGGGTCAGATCCAGCCAGAATTTTATTTTGAGAAGTCAGAAACTCAGATTTTATTTGAAATCTCTTGACTTTCCAGTCAAAATAGTTCCAACATTGGAAAACTGTCACGGAGTCGTACGGATATATAGACTAGTGAGATATACTAGGTTACCATACTGATATTTTAAAAAATATCTATTTATTTGCTTGCCTGTGCCAGGTCTTAGTTGTGGCATTCGGGATCTAGAGTTGTGGCATGTGAATTCTCTGTTGCGGCGTGAGGAATCTAGTTCCCCAACCAAGGGGCCCTGTGTTGGGAGCAGAGTCCTAGCCACTGAACCACTGGGGAAGTCCCACAATATTCACCTTGATTGTCTTTATAAGGTCAAAGACCAGAGAGACACCTCATCATTGTTCAGTTGCTCAGTCAGGTCTGATTCTCTGAGACCCCACGGACTGCAGCAGGCCAGGCCGTCCTTTACTTTCTCCTGGAGTTTGTGCAAACTCATGTCCATTGAGTCAGTGACGCTATCCAAGCATCTCATCTTCTCTTGTCCCCTTCGTCTCCTGTCTTCAATCTTTTCCAGCATCAGGGTCTTTTCCAATGAGTCGGCTCTTCAAGTTAGATGGCCAGAGTATTGGAACTTCGGCTTCACCATCAGTTCTTCCAGGGAATATTCAGGGTTGATTTCCTTTAGGATTGACTGGGTTGATCTTCTTGCTGTCCAAGGAACTCTCAAGAGTCTTTTCTAACACCACAGTTCGAGAGAATTGATTCTTCAATGTTCAGCCTTCTTCATGGTTCAACTCTCACATTCATGCATGACTACTGGGAAAGTCAGAGAGAGAAACACAGCCATGGATTAAGGGCGCTACGGGCTCTCTCACCCTCACTCATGCGGTCCACGGCATGAAGGTTGCTCCCTCTGCCTGCAACATTTGGCCCCCAGCTCTGCCTGAGTAACCCCTCATCCTTTAGACCCCAGTTTCCTGCTGCTGCATCAGATGCCTTGCCTCTCCCCTGAGCAAGGTCCCATTGTTCTGAGCTTCCCTGTTTGTCAGACTCGTCCCACTTAGAATGACTTGTTCAAAATCTGTCTTCCCCACAGTTCTGCAAGTTCCTTAAAAACCAGGGCTGTGTCTGACTGTTTTCTGTTACATTCTCCGCCCCCGGCACAATGCCTGACACACAATGGGTATACAAAAGGCTTCTTTTCAATGAAATAAAAAGGAGAGTGCCCAAGAAGTTTCCCTAAAGAGAAGATTCCAGACTTATCACAGACAATTCTCCTGCCTCCTTGAATACCACTCTGCCAGGATGGTTTTAAGTCCTTGTTGGAATTATTCCTGTTATCCTAAAATTGTGACAGAATGATCTCAGGTCATTTCTAAGGCAAACCATTCAACATCATAGTAATCCAAGTCTATGCCACAACCACTGATGGTGAAGAAGCTGGCAGTGACCAAAACCAACACAAAGAAAAAGAAATTCAAGAAGGCAAAGTGATTGTCTGAGTAGGCTTTACAAATAGCTGGGAAGATGTACCCAACTGAATGCAGAGTTCCAGAGACTAGCAAGGAGAGATAAGAAGGACTTCTTCAATTAACAAGGCAAAGAAATAGAGGAAAACAATAGAATGGGAGAGACTAACAATCTCTTCAAGAAAATTGGAGCTATCAAGGGAACATTTCATGCAAGGATGGGCACAATAAAAGAAGGAAATGGTAAGAATGTAACATAAGCAGAAGGGATTAAGAAGAAGTGGCAAGAATACACAGAAGAACTATGCAAAAAAGGTCTTAATGATCTAGATAACTGCAATGATGTGGTCACTTACCTAGAGCCAGACATTACGGAGTGTGAAGTCAAATGGGCCTTAGGAAGCCTTACTATAAACAAAGTTAGTGGAGGTGATGAAATTCCAGTTGAGCTATTTCATATCCTAAAAGATGATGCTGTTAAAGTGTGGCACTCAATATGCCAGCAAATTTGGAAACCTCAGCAGTGATCACAGGACTGAAAAAGGTCAGTTTTCATTCTAATGCCAAAGAATGTTCAAACTACTGTACAATTGCACTCATTTTATATGCTGGAAAGATTATGCTCACAATCATTCAAGCTAGAATTCAGCAGTATGTGAACTGAGAATTTCCAGATGTATTAATACAAGCTGGGTTTTGAAGAGGCAGAACTAGACAGCAAATTGCCAGCATTCGTTGGATCATGGAGAAAGCGAAGGAGTTCCAGAGAAACATCTGCTTCATTGACTACGCTAAAGTCTTTGACTGTATGGATCACAACAAACTGTGGAAAATTCTTAAATGGGAGCACCAGACCACCTTACCTGTCTCCTGAAAGACCTGTACTCAGGTCAAGAAGCAACAGTTAGAACTGGATATGGAACAACAGACTGGTTCCAAATTAGGAAAGAGTACCTCAAGGTTGTACATTGTCACCTTGCTTATTTAACTTATATGCAGAGTGCTTCATGCAAAATGCCAGGCTGGATGATGCATAATCTAGAATGAAAATTGTTGGGGGAAATATCAACAACCTTAGATATTCAGATGATACCACTCTACTGGCAGCAAGTGAAGAGAAATTAGCCTCCTGATGAGAGTGAAAGAGTAGAGTGGAAAAGCTGGCTTGGTTAGGACTATGTATGTTAAATTTTATGAATTGAATCTTCTAGAGGGAAGGAGGTGGACTGTGGCCTTGGGCCCAATCTGCTCATTATCTCTTGTAATAAGTGGAATTTTACTGAAACATGGCTATACCCATTCATTTATGCATTGTAGCTGCTTTTGTACTCCAACAGCAGTCTTGTGTATCTGAGACTGTCTGTGGTCTGCACAACCTAAACTATTTATTATTTAGTTCAAGTCAGTGAAATTTTATAGACTCTTTATAGACTCTGCTCTAGAGTTGTGCTCAACCTGCATAGTCATACATGACAGCCATGGTGTTAAGTGTACCTCAGTCCAAATTCTAAAGCCATCAGCTGCTGGGACCAGCCACTTCCCTGCAGAGCTTTTAGATAGTGACATTTTGGCAGAATCCCCATTATCATCAGTACTCTCTCTCCATTCCTACCATGGATAGAAAAGAAGAGAAAGGGAGATAGAAAGCTGTGGGAACTAAAGCAGAGTGGGCGACAGCAACCATGTTCCGTTTTGCTCCCTCCACCTCTTACAAGATTAACAGGGTGGAAATGCTGGGGACTGCATGGTGTCTTTGGCCAGGAATTGTCACTTTCCATCCCAGGAGCTTCTGGACATGAAGAAAGGGGCAGGAAGAAGATGGAAGAGGAGACACAGTGACTGTTGGGAGAATGATGGAGTCCCTGCTGGCTCCACTTTGGGGCTTTAGCAAGGAAATGTCAGTCTCTTGTGGTGTTATGGCCAGAATGTTTGTATCTCTCCCAAATTTATACACTGAAATTCTATCCCTCAAGATGATAATGGTATTAGGAGGTGGTGGCCTCTGGAGTGATTAGATCATGAGGGTGGAGCCTTCTTGAATGAGATTAATGTCCTTGTAGAAGAGACTCCAAGATCTTCCTCATCCCTTCGATGTGAGGGTACCATAAGATGTCTGTGACCTGGAGGAGGGTCATCACTGGACCATGCTGACATTCTGATCTTGGGACTTCCAGCCCCCAGAACTGTGAGAAATGAATTTCTGTTGTTTTTATGTTATCAGGTCTACAGGACTTTGTTAAAGCAGCCCATACCTTCTTAGACCCATGGGCCAGTGATATCAATGACAGTAGCTGACGTGGTCCCACCAGGAGGGTCAGCCTCTGGGCACAGGGATCTCTCAGCAAGAAGCTATGAAGCAAATATGCTAAAGGAGGAAATTGAGCCTGAACCAGACTGCCTGTGCCGGAAGTCTGCAGAACAGAGAGATCTCCACTGGGCATTCCAAAGATTATTGCTGTGGTTTTCTAGTGTTGTATAAACAGCACTGGAGACCTTCACAAAACAACAGAATTTATTTTACTCACGAATCTATGGTTGTACAGTTTTCAGCAAGGATAGCTCATCTCTGATCCACACATTCTCAACAAAAAGGGCTCCAAGGCTGGGGCAGGCATCCCTGGGGGATCCTGGCTGACTGTGGGCACTGGCTGCTGGCGGGGGCCTTCACAGGGGCTGTCCTCTGGTCCACCTGCACGTGGCTTTTCCAGCAGCTACAGGCCTTCCTCTAGCATAGTGATGAGTTCCTGGGTCAGTGCCCCCAAGACAGAGCCAGAGGGAATTTAGATCCCTTTTCTACCCTAGCCCAGAAGTTACTTGGCACAATTTCTGCAGCATTCTATTCATGAGAAACAAATCACTCAAACTGGCCCATATTTAAAAATACGGACTAAAGAGTAAGCTAGCAAGGGCTTCCCTGGTGGCTCAGATGATAAAGAATTTGCCTGCAACGTGGGAACTCGTGTTTCATCCCTGCGTCAGGAAGATTCCCCTGGAAAAGGGAATGGCTGCCCACTCCAGTAATCTTGCCTGGAGAATTCCATGGACAGAGGAGCCTGGCAAGCTACAGTCCATAGGGTGGCACACAGACAAGACTGAATGACTAACACACACATTTCAGTCCAGTCCAGTCGCTCAGTCGTGTCCGACTCTTTGCGACCCCATGAATCGCAGCACGCCAGGCCTCCCAGTTCACCACCATCTCCCGGAGTTCACTCAGACTCATGCCCATCGAGTCCGTGATGCCATCCAGCCATCTCATCCTCGGTCGTCCCCTTCTCCTCCTGCCCCCAATCCCTCCCAGCATCAGAGTCTTTTCCAATGAGTCAACTCTTCACATGAGGTGGCTAAAGTACTGGAGTTTC
>SJYX01009502.1:0-18170 GCA_006410675.1 Oreotragus oreotragus | reverse complement strand
CCCCACCCCCCAGGCCCCCCCAGTGGTGGAGAAGCTGGTGTAGCAGAAGGGACGAAGGCCAGCAGGCCCTGCGAAGGGGACAGGAGACCCTGAGCTGCGGTGATGGGATGACGGCAGCTGGCAGAGGGGCCGCCACCAAGGCCCGCACACTGCCACTTTCACACATTTCCCCAAGCCACCTTATTTATTTTCCCAGGGTTCAGCCCCCTGGAGTTAAAAAGCTGGAACTCCCATGAGGCTTTCATTAGCTTTCCGATGTAAATAAGGAAATTTTCTTCCTCCTGGCCTCCCGGAATCTGACCCCTTCCTTCCCCCGGGAGGGAGGTGTCCTGCCCATGTGGGCACCAGGGAGATCACTGGACCGGTTTCCACCGCACGCCGAAGGAACAAGTGACCATGGTTACTGTCGGGGCCTCCTCCGCTGCAGCGCAAGGGTGCAGCCTGCTCCAGGCGTGGGAAACCCAAGGCCCCCCAGCCTCCCACACCCCTGTCTAGAGGAGCAGCTCCAGGCAGCGGGAGAAGGGTCGGCAGCCCAAATCTCAGCCTCCGATGGATATCAGACCCTTCTTGTTGTCGTTTTAGCTCAGTTGTGTCTGACTTTTGTGTCCCCAGGGTCCTAAAGTTCCCAGGTTCCTGTATCCATGGAGTATCCCAGACAAAAATACTGGAGCAGATTGCCATTTCCTTCTCCAGGGGATCTTCTTGACCCAGGGATCAAACTCGTGTTTCCTGCACTGGCGGGCAGATTCTTTACCACTGAGCCACCAGGGAAGCCTTGTGGGGAACACAAAAATTTTATGAGCTTCAGCTTCCTTATTTGTAAAATAGAGACAACACTTCTCCCTTCGTGGGGTGTGAGTTCATTTGCTCATGGCGCTGGAGCCAAGCACCACACACAGACAGGACTGTCTCCCACGAGGGAAGGGTCTGTCCTGAGCCCCTGTCCTTGGCTTGCAGATGGCCACCTTCTCTCCGTATCTCTGCACAACATTGCCCGTCTATATCTGGCTTTCTGTCCAAATGCCCCTTTTTCTAAGGACTCCAGTCAGTGTGAATTAGGACCCATCCTAATGACCTTACCTTAACAATTATATCTGTAAGGACCCTGTCTCTGGAGAAGGTCACGTTTCAAGGTATTCAGGGTGCAAACTTGAACATGAATTTGGGAGGATGCATTCTACCCATGCAGACCCTAATGTTGGGAAAGATTGAAGGCAGGAGGAGAAGGGGATGACAGGATCAGATGGTTGGATGGCATTACCGACTCAATGGACATGAGTCTGAGTAAACTCAGGGAGTTGGTGATGGACAGGGAGGCCTGGCGTGCTGCAGTCATGGGGTCGCAAAGAGTTGGACATGACTGAGCGACTGAACTGAACTGAAATGAACGGATTCCACCCATATCATGGCAGATGAATGACACTCGGAGGCCGAGCTCTTGTTACTGAGGGAGGGTTCATGTGCTTCATGCACCAAGAGCCAAACTCTGACAGCTGTGTTTGCAGCAACGTCAGGATTGACTTGCGGGACATCAACAGAGGAGAAAGGGAGACTCAGGCTCAAAAGACTTAAACCCCCTGATGGCTTCCAGGAGAGGGTTTTGGAGACAGGGTTAGGGGAGGGTCCTAGGATGCCTGACTGTGGGCCTCCTTCTGATTGCTCGGTGGGGAGGTAGCAGGGTGCCGGTTCAGGAATCTTAGTCACCACCCTTCTGGCCCTCAGCCTGGGGTCTCCGAGCTTGTGCTCAGCGGTCACCATCCTCCACCTGGTGGGGTCTTAGGTTTTACAGAACAACTCGAGGTGTGCACCAGATTCTTCTCTCTGTCTCCAGGAGGAGTCGGGAGTCCAGTGACTGCTGTTCTAATCGTTAACTGCGTGAGCCGGCTCTTTGGAACTTGAGGAAGACCTAGGGGACTCAGGCCTTTTTTCTACAAACAAGAGACGCGGCGCATGGAGGGGCTTTTGTATCCAAGAGGGCCCCCAGCGTCCTGCTTGGCCTCAATCCCTCCGTTTCTTTGACTCTCCTCAATCCTGAGGGCTCTGGGAAGGTCAAGAAAGGGAATGAAGTCTTGGATGGAGAGGTTAATCATAACTCCCTAAGTGAACTCAGTGTTAGGGGGACTCGGTTCCACTCAGGAGTGATTAAGCTGGGCTCCAGGCCAGCAGCAGCCCAGGCCCTGGGCGCTGGGCAGGGTCTCCCACAGCGACGCCCGTGCCAATCAGGCAGGAAGAAGAGGATTCTGGGACAGGAAGTGGAGTGGAAGGCGGGCCTTGACCTGGTGAGGAGCTGGGGGCCTGCTTCTCTAAGGGCCCCTCTGTGGGGACCGGGACCCGGGGGCAGGGGGCTGCCCAGGGAGAGGCGGAGCCAAGTAGGGGGCGGTTGCGGGAGGCCTGGAGGGTTCTGAGAGCCGCCATGGCGGGGCAGTTGTCGGTTACTCTAGTTACGTCCCTCCTGGGTTCCCTAAGCCTCCTGTAAAATCCTGCGAAACCGTCCAGCCCCGTCTCAGCTGGGCTGGGGCAAACTGACGGAAGGGCTGTGTTCAGGGTTAGGTCAGAGGGTGAGAGGAGCGGCAGGGGCGGGATGACACCAGGGGGACGCTCACGGGAGGGGGGAGTGTGTGAGCCGAGCCTGCCACGGCCCGCCCCATCCTTAGGGCCGCCGGAGGAGCGGGGTGAGAAGCGGATGAGGGCGCTGCGGGGAGGCACAGCCACCCCACCTGACCGCATCCCTGCAGACATTGCCTTTCCCAACTCGAGTGTCTAGGCTTGTGGCCACGGGGGCCACTGGAGCGAAGGGTTCGAGTGAGGGCAGAGGGAGCCTCCGGAGGGTCAAGAGACTCTGCCCTGCAAGAGCCAAGTTCAAATCCCAGGAGGACCAAGTTCAGAAGGTCAGAGCATTGTTTGAGGTGGGGTGGGCGGGGGGCGGTGGTATGTTATAGAGCTTAGGGTTTAGGAAGCTTCATCTGCACCCTCAGATCTCCGACCTTGTTTCCTGGCACCGCGCTGAGAACACCCAGGCTCCTGGCTCTTCCCCGAGCCCGTGGAGCGGCCCCAAATCAGGGCCCTGCCACTGCCACGCCTCTCCCCGGAAGCCTCTCCCAGGGTTATTCATGTAACTTGGATCTCTGCTTAAGCATCACCTCCAGAAGACACCTCTGACCGCCCCTGGACAACAGCTCTCGTCCACCCGCTACACTTTTACTTCACAGCTCTTTTCCCCACGTTTCATTCTGTCTGTCTGCCGCTTAGTCGCTCAGTTGTATCCGACCCTTTGTGACCCTGTGGACTATAGCCTGCCAGGCTCCTCTGTCCACGGGGATTCTCCAGGCGAGAATACTGGAGTGCGTAGCCATGCCCTCCTCCAGGGGATCCTCCCAACCCAGGGATCGAACCCACATCTCCTGTGTCTCCCACATTGGCAGGCAGATTCTTTACTGCCTGAGCCACGAGGGAAGCACAAAGTTTATTCTACAGCACGCTTATCTGTGTATCTGATTACTGTGAGTTTGCCCTGGGAGAATGGAACCCCATGAAGGCAGGAGCCCTGNTCCTGTGTCTCCCACATTGGCAGGCAGATTCTTTACTGCCTGAGCCACGAGGGAAGCACAAAGTTTATTCTACAGCACGCTTATCTGTGTATCTGATTACTGTGAGTTTGCCCTGGGAGAATGGAACCCCATGAAGGCAGGAGCCCTGTTTTGCTTCCTGTTGCCTCCCAAGGGTCTCAGACAGGGCCTGGCACATAGTAGATACTCAGTGAGTGTCTGCTGAGTAAACAGTTACAGGTGATAGGTGTGTACCAACCTTCCACTGGAGTGCCAGCACTTGCCTTTCTGGACATCAGGCTGCCTTAAAGGGCCAGACGCTGGCAGAGGCAATGTGGGGGAGCCGCAGGTATTCCTAGGCCTTTGGCGACTGTCTCCCATCTTTGTCTCTCCGGCGCTTGGTCCTCTCCTCTGAGGAGGCCCAGCTCCCCGCAGCGGCTCGGCCGCACTGCGCACGTTTACTGTCTTGTCTTCCTTCTTGCTTCTGTCTTTTACCGTTGCCAAATCTTGCTTCTCTTTAGGTCAGAACTACTCATCCTACAAGGGCTAGCTTGGAGCTCTTAAATGATTTTGTGAAAACCTTTTTGTACCAGGCAAAACTAATATTCCTTTCCCTTAGATCCCTGAGCACTTCTATTAGACTTTGAGGACATAACAGGTGTCTGTCCTCCTTAGAAGATGATGAACTTCTTAAAAATCTCAAATGAAGTATTGGTATCTCCAGGATTTTGTATATAATGAGTACTCAATTAACGTTTGCTTAATCGGATAAAACTGACATTCTTCTCTGAGAATCAGAGGGGGAAAAGGAAATCAATTTAAATGTGCTCTGGGTGTTTCATACCATTATATACTTTAATTTCCAAAATCTTATTTCCAAAAAAACAGCAGTCTTACAGGATATACATTTTATGGCATGTACATTACCATCCCTGTTTTATAAACAAGGATCAGAGAAGCTGTGTCAGCTGCCCAGGATCACACAGCTAGGAAGAAGCAGAACAGGGGTTTAAAGTCAGACATATATATTTAGAGACAAAATGGCTTATATTTAGTTTAATGGCTTATATTCAAATTATTTTTATCCCTGTCAATTCAGAGTGAAATTCTAGAAGATGACATAGCTAGATATAAATAAGCATGGATTTGTAAACCTTATCCTAACAACCAAAGGGTAAAAAAAAAGTGACCTTTTCCCACAAGAATGAGAATAGCTTTTTATTGCTTTTTGTGTGTGTGAGGAGTTTCTCTGAACTACACAGACATCTGTCCCAGTTGAATCAAAACCGTTGGCTGCAATGAGGTCCCATAAATGTGTGATGCCTAAGTAACATTGTTCTGAAGGCTAGAACAATTAGTGTAGCTTTACCCAGGGCTTGAAAAGGCAAGAGAGGTATTTATAGCAACAATAACAGCTGATTTCAGGCATCTGTTTGCCAATTAAACTTATTCTAGGAAATCTTATAATTACCAAGTTCAGTAGCTATCCCATTGGACTCATCAGCTGAAGCTGCAGTTTAAATTTTTATTTTTAAAACCTTCATTGAAGCTAAGAATGGACAAATAAGAGGGTTGCCCTGAAATGGTGTCTCAGGGCAAACTCAGCTCCCTGAATGCAGTTTAGTCCCTGAAGAGATAAAACTTTACAACTGTGTAAATGAAATAAAAACTATCCATAAAATATTTCCAAACAATGCACTCTGATGCTTATAGAAGTGATCAGGCAATTGTCCTTTAAAGTGGGCTTCTCTTGTGGCTCAAATGGCAAAGAATCTGCCTGCAGTGCTGGAGACCAGGGTTTGATCCCTGGGTCAGGACCATCCCCTGGAGAAGGGGGTGTCTACCCACTCTGATATTCTTTCCTAGACAATTCTATGGACAGAGGAACGTGAGGGGCTACAGTACATGGAGTCGCAGAGTTGGACACCACTGAGCAGCGAATACTACACTACATAAAACCCTTAAACTAAATAGTTCTAGAGTGAAAACTAAATGCATCCTTAAACTCTCATTTTTTTTCTAGAAAAGCTGGTTACCAAAATTTATCACTTATAAACTCAAACAATAGAAAAACTTTCAAACCTGAAAAAACAGAAAAGGAGGGATTGGATGGAGGTACATCCATACAATGCTATTGATTATTTTTTTCCTTCAAAGAGTTTTCTTCTTTTAATGGTAATGCTTTCAAGCAAAGGTTTGTAAAACAGAAAATCTGGAAGATGCATAAAGAATTTAAAAGAAAAAGACTTCTGTCCCATTGCTGCCAGAATCAATTGTGGCTGACACGTCAATCTCCTCTCGCTTTGCTCTGTTCTTTCTCAGCCTGCTTCTCACCGTCTCCGGCTTTGCTGTTATTCATCTGCCCTGTTTTGCTGTGAGCAGTGCTGGTGACCTGGCAGATGGGGTTTTCGGAGGCCCCGGGGGCTGAGCTGCCGTCCACGCAGTAACCACAGGTGGGTTATTTCTCTTCTCCAGGATGGACATTTGCACAGGTCTGTTCTGAGAGTCTGAAAGAATCAAATATCCTCTGCACAGACCCGCAACACTTTGCACGCAGGCTCAGTGCCCAGGTCCAAACCCCTCCACTTGCCAGAAGCTTCAGGTTCAATGCCCCGATCTAGGTGATTCAAAGACCGCTTGACATAAAAAGGAACATAGTTGAGTCAGTTCTAGTAAGCTGGATAAACCTAAAGCCTTACACAGAGTCAAGTAAATCAAAAAGAGAAGAGCAGATATCATATATGAACACATACATGGAACCTGGAAAAGTGGCGCTGACGACCCTATTTAGAGACACAGGCCTAGAGAACAGACTTTGGACACAGGTGGGGTGGGGCAGGTGGAATTGAGAGAGTAACACTGAAACATGTACACTACCTTATGTAAAATCGATAGCCGGGAATTCGCTTCATGATGCAAGGAGCTCAGCCCGGGGCTCTGTGACCATCTAAAGGGGTGGGATGGAGTGGAGGGTGGGAGGGAGGTATAAGAAGGAGGGGACATATGCATACTTATGGCTGATTCATGTGGATGTATGGCAGAAACCAACACAACATTGTAAGCCAATTGTCCTCCAATTAAAAATAAATTTAAAAAATTAGAAAAAAAATTTTTTAAATAATAAAATCTTATGGCAGTTGTGACTGCTTCTCAGAGCAGCTTTCATGAGACCCTGCTTATTGTTTAATTCCCTGTGAGTTGTGAGCAAGAGGCAGGAGGAGAGAGCCTTTCTGGAACACTCCTGGGCCTCCCCCCTGCAGACTGCTCGCCATCTCCACGAATCTTGCAGGCGGATGGTAACAGGAGGGCAGGGGCGTCAGCAGGCTTTGTGCTCCTGACCCTGAGTCACTCACTGCGGGAGACGCTCAGATGAAAACTGTCTATCTCTGTGTGGGTCCTGAGAAAAGAAGCCATCAGCCAAGGCTCAAGGAAGGGTTTTGCTTTCTTTGTCTCTGCAAAATGGGCCAGCTTCACTACATGCCCTGGCATGCACTGGATGTCGCCTGGGGTGATGGCCACACCCAGGCCCCGGCCACACAGGGTCCAGGGGCAGCAGGACAAAGGCTAGAGCTGCCAACCTCCGAACAGCCTGGGCCACAGTGTGTGCAAGCGTGGGACACGCTGTGTCCTCCAGGGGCACAGCCAAGCCAGCAGCGGGCGGCCGGGAACCCACAGGCCAGTCAGGTACAGCCAGGGGCTGGCAGGCAGGGCAGAGGGCCAGCAGGGGCCCCGGGGTGAATGGTGCCCCGGGAAGGACTTCTCCTGGGAGCCTGGAAGACGGAAGATTGGGGTAGAAACAAACAGGGGAGTCCTTCCTAAGTACTGAGTTGGCCAAATAAGTCACTTGGGACAAACATGTTGACCAACCCAACATTTACTAAACTCAATGCTATCTCTGCAATAGTAGTATTACTCGAGCTCATGCGAGATAGGGTCTGTTCAGATATTATGGGCTGGTGCTCTGCCCTAGACTCCAGGGCAGATGGCAGCAAGCAGACCCCAGATCTCTGTTCCCAGGAGCGCCCCCCTTCTACTGGAAAGAGCAGACAGGAAAGAACTAGACAGGTTAGGTATCTGAGATGACAGGTGCCCCAAAGAAAACCGGAGCCACATTGATGGGGAGCCTTCAGGAAGGGCTGAGACCCCAGGGGGAGGATGCAGCCAGCACGCAGCCTGAGGGCCTGGGGGCCACAGGGAGGCTGGAGCTGGAGGGGTGGTGGGGGGCAGATAATCAGAGGCCACCCTGGGCACTTTCCAAGTTGTTCTGAGTCCAGGTTGAGGTGGCGACCCTCAGGGACTTCTGAGCAAAGCTGGGGCAGGATCTGGCTTCCAGGGAGAAAGCCTGACTCCCCTGGGCGGAGAAATAGACCACGGTAGTGGGAAAGAGAGAAGGCAGGAGCGCCTCACTTACCGATGGAGACTCAGGGGCCCGGGAAGGGCCTTCAGCATCTGATGGCCCCGAGGGTCCGGCATCCTTGAGTGACTTCTCTTCGCGTTTAGAGTTAGGGTGCATGTGCGGAGGCGAGCCCAAGCGATCTCCCTCTGCTCCCATCACAATTCCCCAACTCCTCCGTCGCTTTCTAGTTTTCTTTCTTGACTCCTCAAAAGGCCTGAGTCAGGAGTTCAGGTGGGCACCCGGCTCTGCCGCATTTAGTCCTGATACCTGCAGTGCGCTCAGCTCACCTGGTCAAATCCTGGTCATCTTTCACATCCTGAACTATCTTTTCTTAGGGAAGTCATTTCACCCCCCCATCCACTTTGGTGGCATTGCTCACCTTCAAGGGTCCCTGCCCTTTGGTAATCTCCCCTCCAGGCCGTGGAACACCCATGGCTTTCTCACTTTCCACTCATCAGCCCTTCAGCTGGGCCCATGATGATCTGGCAGAGGACATGGACCCCTGCTCATCAGTACTTTGTGAGTTCAGTAAAACACTTGCCCGAGATCACGCAGCTAATGCACAAGAAGATCAGGGTTCAAGCTTCTGACTCCAACTTCCTCGTAACCTCAGGACTTGGACTCTCGTCTTGGTTTAGCACAGGACCTGAGTGCTTCTCACTTATTTACTTATTCTCGGGCACGCTGCCTCTTTGTTGCTGTATGCAGGCTTTCTCGGGTTGCAGGGAGCAAGGGCTGTCTCCGTCGTGGAACAGGCTGTAGCGCACAGGGACTCGGTAGTTGGGGCACCCGGGTTAGTTGCCCTGAGGCATGTGGAATCCTCCCAGACCAGGGATCAAACCCAGGTCTCCTGCATTGGCGGGTGGATTCTTGACCACTGGACCCCCGGGAAGTCCGTGGGTGCTTCTTAAGCATAAGGTGCTTCCCGGCCTTATTCTGACCTGTAGAATCACAGCTCCAAGACCGACTTGGGACCCTGGCTCTGTCTGTTTGTTAGTGTAATCAAGAACCCCAGCTTCTTCTTACCAAGTGTACTTTTGAAACACATTACGATGGGGCTCCTTCCCAGAGGAGGTTCCTAAAAGAAAAAGATGAAGGAGAAAGTGAAAACAAGATTCCAGGAACTAGCTCGACTATAACTACAGTTCCTCCTCAAATGTCATCTGTCTTTTACAAAAGGAAACTGCAACTGAAGCTTACTGTTTATGTATGTGAATTATTCAGGGGGTCTAACGGAAGGTTACTGAGTTTCCACTAAGAGTGTAATTTCCTGGAAAACTCTAAATGGCACTGCCCGATGAGCTTTGACCAAGTTTGAATTAAGGAACACTTGAAAAAAACACCATCAAAGGGGCTGGGGGAACATCCCTGAAGGCCCTGAAAGAAGAGACAGAAGACCAGAGAGGTTAACCAACCTCTCTGAAGGCGCATAGCTGGCAGGTGGTACAAGGGGAACCAAACCCAGCTCCCGGTACCCCTGGCTGGTATTTTTCGAGCTGAACGACGAGAGTGTGCCAGGGCAATGTGGGTTCTGCACAGAAACAGAGATGCTCACACTTCAGAGGGAAGGTGCCCTGTAAACACCACATCAGTGACAACCCACTCTAAAAATAGGGCATGGCACACACTAGGCACTCAGTGGATAGTCGTTAGCTGATTGCCTGACCCCAGCCTCTTATCACCTGGAAATTGAACACTTTGTACTATTTCATTCTCTGCCTTGTTGGATTAAGTCTGTGCAAATCAAGTTCCCACTAGTCAAATGAAAACATGTCTGATGATTTTGAAAAATAATTACTGTGGAATCAAGGGAGGCAGACTGGTCATCACTCTGCCATCTCCTTACTTCTCAGAACCTCAGTTTCTTCATCTGGAACATGGGGATGATGCCTCCCTCATGGTGTTGTTGGTAACAATTCAGTGAGATACTGCATAACCTCTGGAAAAGTGTCAGTCAGCATTTTGGTTGATGTAAATGAACAAATGAATGATGAAGGAAGTGGTTTGTTATGCCTCAAATTTGGAATTTATCCTCCCTCCTCCCAACCTCTTGCTCTATTAAGTGTGCAGCAGCTATAGTCAGACATTTCCTGAGTGAAAAGTCAGTGGTTGAAATGAGAATGTCAGTCCAAATACACTCTACTAATAAAGGCAGCAACGAATGACAAATTTAAAAAAAGCCCCCACAGGACCCACCACCTTTCATCAAATGTGATATATTGGCATTTAGTTATGAAGATGTTTGGTTACAAGTAATAGAAAAAAAATGAAAATAACTAGCTTAAATCTTATAGAGATGTTTGCCGCTCATAATCACTGTTGGAAGGAAGGCAGTGTGGGCTGCAATGATACTCCACTGTGCCTTTCATGCCTGCTGTATGTGGCTTCCAGTCTCAAGGTGAACTCATGGCCCAACATGGCTGTTGGAGCTCCAGCCATCAATCAGTTCTGGCCAGCAGGTAGGAGGAAGTGGTGGTTCATTCAATGTGTCAACCTGACTGGCCACAGGTGCCCAGTTTAAATACTGTTTCTGGGTATCTTTGTGAGAGTGTTTCCTGATAGGATTAGCATTTGAATGAGTGGCTTTAGTGAATTAGATCACCCTTCCCAATGAGGTGGGCATTGTCCAGCCTACTGAGGGTTTGAATAGAACAAAAGGTTGAGTAAGAAGAGATTTCCCCGTCTTCTTTTTTCCTGCTTGAGCTGGGACATTTCATTTCATCTCCTCTCATCTGGGGACTGGGATTTACTTTATCAGCTTCCCCGGTTCTCAGGCATTCAGACCCAGACTGAATTATACCACCGACTTCCCTGGGGCTCCAGCTTGCTGTGGGGAGATTGAGGAACTCCGCAGCCTCCAAAGTCACGTGAGCCAATCTGTAGTAATAAATCTCCGTATAGATCTCCTGTTCAGTTCTGTTTCTTTGGAGAACCTCCTAATACACCTTCTAAGGACATTTCTGAGAACTGCCTGCTCACTCTAGCTTCATTCTGCTTGTCCATAATTTAGTGAAGCGGGGCACACCTGGCTCCGAGAAAGGCTGGGACATGTGCTCTTCCCTGGAGGAGGTGTGGGTCACTGCTTTCTGAGGTCTCTGTGAGTGAAACAAGATGGGGAGATGGACACTGGTGGACAAGTGGCCGTTACCATCAGTCACATTCTTATTTGTGTGCTGCTTGACTGCTTGTCTAGTTCTGGACTGCCCTTGCTTTCTTTCTGAAATTTATTTTTTGGCCTTGCCGTGTAGCTTGTAGGATTAGTTTCCCAACCAGGTATCGAACTGATGCGCCCTGTAGTAGAAGTCCAGAATCCTCACCACTGGACCGCCAGGGAATGCCCACTTCAGGGCTTTCCCTAGGCCGATTCTAAACATTGAGGTGGGGTGGGATAGATGCTTTTTTCTTAAATGAAAATCTTATTTAGTAACTCGACATATGTAACTGACACCTGGGCGTGTGCTCCCCTTAAAATAGAGGTAGGACCTGGACCCTGTCATGTTCTAGGGCTCCCTGCCCCAGAGTAGAGAACCACACTCAGAGTGGAAGTTCTTTGAGAAAAGGCTTCTGGTGATGGAGGAGTAAATGGGCTTTTATCAGGTAGCAGCTGTTTCAGATACACATCCCGGTGGTGCCCTTTGCAAAGCTTGATGCCCACACCTCTCCAGCCCCAACACTCCTTCTGGAAGCAGGGCTAATCTTACTACAACTATTCCTAATCATAACCTTCCTGTCTGGGCTTCTCCAGTGTTCTCTCTTCTCCCACCAGGGGCCGGAAGCAAAGATCCCTGAGCTCAGGATCTGGAACCCTCTGTCCCATCTTCCAGTGACCCCCTAGCTACAGTCTCCTGAATCCCGCGTGGCTCCCGGTGCCCATATCAAGGACCATGTGAGTTTCTGCAAAGAAGGGAGGGGGGAAGATCTGAGCCTTGGTGTGTGAAAGAGGGTGGTATGGGGGGGCTTTGCCGGCCCTGGGGACACTGGCTGTAGGCACCACTGGGGCATTTGGGAGGCGGGTAAAGTGAGGGGCGGGGAAGGCAACCCGCTCCAGTATTCTTGCTTGGAGAATCCCAAGGACAGAAGAGCCTTGCAAGCCCCAGTCCACGGGGTTGCAAAGAGTCGGACACGACTGAGCGACTAACACTTCACAGTGGGGGGCAGGGGGCCTGAGAAGCCAGACCTTGTGAAGGGGGGCCTGAAGGGGCAAAAAGATCCAGGTTTGTTTGGGTCTTCTTGGAGCTTAGTGGGGGGACCCTTTGGATTGACCCTCGGTGATGGGGGGCTAGGACCATGGTCCCCACCTTTGTGGCACCGGGGAGCCGTTTCACGGGAGACAGCTTTTTCCCATGGACTGGGGATGGGGGGGCGTGGTTTGGGGATAATTCAAGTACATTGCATTTATTGTGCACTTTATCTCTATTATTATTACATCAGCTCTGCCTCAGATCGTCAGGCATTGGATCCCAGAGGTTGGGGACCCCTGAGCTAGTCTTGAGAATCATTTCCCTGGATGCTCTCTGGGGAGTCTCTTAGCCTTCCACATTATGGCCTAGATTTGGGGGTGAGGCCATACCCCCCTGATCGGAGTGGTACCCCTGGAGCTCCACGTTTTGCAGACCTTGTAACAATTTGGAGGTGATGGTGGCAAGGGTGTTGGTGTCCTGTGATAAGCTCTGTCCGCAGAGGTAGGAGACGGACTTCCCCAAGTGGTTTTGTGGTCATGGGTGTTAGAGCAGCAGCTGAAGATGTGTCAGGTTCTGAGTGGTGGGGACGGCAGGGGACAGACACGTTTGGTGTGTGCGTGTGTGCACTCAGTCATGTCTGACTCTTTGTGACTTCATGGACCATAGATCCCACCAGGTTTCTCTGTCCATGGAATTCTCCAAGCTAGAATACTGGAGTGGGTTGCCTTCAGGGGATCTTCCCAACGTAGAGATGGAACCTGCATCTCTTGAGTCTCTTGCATTGGCAGGCAAGTTCTTTACCACTGCACCACCTGAGAAGCCAGACACTTTTGAGGACTCTCTAAAATACCTCACTGGTACTCTAAAAGGCATCTAATTTTCCACATAGGTAGGTAGAGGGGACAGGGCTTGGAGACTCCTCACTGGGACATATGCATAAATGAGACTTTACTTTGTAGACCTAGGATGCTGAGGCTAACAGAT
Source organism: Oreotragus oreotragus (assembly GCA_006410675.1). Taxonomy (NCBI): domain Eukaryota; kingdom Metazoa; phylum Chordata; class Mammalia; order Artiodactyla; family Bovidae; genus Oreotragus; species Oreotragus oreotragus. The sequence continues at coordinate 5,064 of SJYX01009502.1, read as the reverse complement.
GTTGGCTACATATAATAATTGCCCTTCTTGCCAGCAATTGGAAGGAAACAACACAAGGAGAGATTAAATCTCATGGATATTCCAAAGGCCAGACCCCTGCAACAGAGAGGAAAGAGCCAGAATCCTGATTAGGATACCAAGGCCCTCATGAGCCAGCTTCTCAGCACCCACCCTGGGTGGCCCCTGGTCACACTCCTCTCTCCCACTCTACACACCCTCCTGGTCCCCGGCTCTCCTTCTGGAGTGATGTACCAAAAACTAGCGTCATCCTTTCACTCCTCTACTTTATAACACTGACGACTCCTCCGTTGCCTGCAGAGTGGTCCAAATGCCTTAGCATGGTTGGCGTGTGAGCCCCTTCATAGCCTGACCCTCCCAGCCCCCTGCTCTAGTCTCATCTCTCACTCCTCATTTTCTCCAAGTTGTATATTCTAGACACTTTGCAGCCCTACAGTATCACTGACTGAATCTGAGTGTTATCAAACCCAAGTTCAGTCCCTGAAGCACAGTGAAGCCAGACATACTGGAACATCAGAGTTTGGCGCAGAAAAAGGTTTATTGCAAGGGTCAGGCAAGGAGAGTGGTCAGCTCATGCTCGAACTCCCTGATGGTCTTGGGGGAAGAGTTTTTATAAGCAGAATTTGGAGGGAGGGCTGCTGGGAGTGTGACCTTCCTCTGATTGGTTGGTGCTGAGGTTGCAGGGCGGTGTTCCAGGAGTCTTTTCATCAGCCTCCTGATTCCAGGCAGAAGGGTCCACGTGCTCGTGCTCAGCCTGAGGTTACCATTACCCACGTGGGCTCCTACTGAAGAACTCAGAGATGCTTGTCGGATTGATCTGTACACCCCTTCAGGAAGAGCCGGGTCCCTGTTCTACTGCCGTGCCATTGTTTCTTGACCGTCTTTCGTCTGTGTCTGCATTCCCTCACTCCCCTGATTAGTAACTGTTTGGATTTGCCCTTTGGAACTCAGGGAAGCTGTAGGAGGCTGGAGCCTTTTTGCTGCAAATAAGAAACAGAAAAGTTTTGGGTCTTTGCTTCCAGTCTGAAGGTTTCTCTGTGTTCTCTTGGTAAGCACTTCCAGCTGGGAGGCAGAAGGTGGGGTACTGAAACAAATCAGCCCATGTACATATCTGTTCAGGTCCACTTTCCCTCCTGAATGGAACACTCTAGAAAGGCAAGGACTGTCACCTGCTGTGTTCCTGCCACCCAGCACCTCCTGGCACATAGTGGCTGCCCCAAAATTTTTTGTTTAATTTGCTTGTATAATACCTGCTTCCTATGATCATCTTAAACAGGAAATGAAATATTGAGAGTCATGGTTACCTTAATAAACAGTTGGGCTGCCGAGGTGGTGCTTGTGGTAAAGAACCGCCTGCCAGTGCAGGAGACATCATAGGCACGGTTCAATCCCTGGGTTGGGAAGATCCCCTGGAGGAGGGCATGGCACCCCACTCCAGTATTCCCGCCTGGGAAGCCCCATGGACAGAGGAGCCTGGCGGGCTGCAGTCCACAGGGTCACAAAGAGTTGGACACGACTGAAGCGACTTAGCACACATGCTGTTCTTACTGTTGGAAAAGATAGTACAGCCTGAGGTTGGAGCGCCAGTTTCTTCTCTGGAAAATGGGGATAACGTTGCCCTCGCAGGAGGGTTTAATTAAATAAAGGAATGTATGGAAGCACCTTGCTTGATGCTTGAACAGACAGGCAGTAGATGGCCACCAAAAGGCAGCAGCCAGCAAACGGTCCCGTGGATGTAATCACCTGTCGCCCCACATGCTCACTGTTACTTGATGTCAAGGAAAAAATTAACCAGTAGTCAATCTAAGAAAGAAATGGAAAATTTTACCCACAGCAAACTGAGGATCATAACCCAGGTCTCTCAGAGAGCTCTGAGAACTACTCCAAATGAAGGGGGTGGCCACCCACTATATACGTGACTTTGGTGAAAAGAGTTTGTGCAGTGAATCACCCATCTCATAGAAGGTTGCTGCTGGCCTCGAGGGATAATCCTCTTAATGGATGGTATTAGGGCTTCTCTAAGAATGGGGAGATGCAAGAATCCAGGCTCATGAAACACTCCTCTTGAAAGTATCTGAGTGCAGGAAGGCCCAGTTTATACAGCATCTCATTCTGATCATTGTCCTGGATGCCTAGCGTGTGCACTGCAGGTCAGGTCAGCCGCTGCAGCAGCTAATGGCTCGATTGTTATGGACGGGGTGACAGGCAACTTTCTTTATTTTATAATCACTTCCCTTTTGGTCCTGATCTCAACCAAGGTTTGGGAGGCATTTTGTGACCGGTTTGTCCCACGGTGCTGGGAATCCTCATACCCAGGTCAGGCAAGGCTTTTGTTGACAGGCCGCTCAGTGTGCCATACTGGACTGAACCCTGTTAATGATAAGCAAGGGCCATCAGGACGGCCGAGTGGTCTAAGGTGCCAGACTCAAGCTAGAACAATAAGCAAAAGCCTCTGGACCGCCTGCCTCACTGGTCTGTTAGGGTCCAGGAAATGGTTCCCTCTTGCTGTTTCTTCCCATACCTAGACAGACAGTATTACAGTCACTCATCTTATAGAACTCTACATTTGGTCAATTGTTTCAAGTCACCTAATCATCATTAATTTAATCTGAGGCTCAGTCACATATAATGCAACAAGCAACAGTCTCGTAAAATGGGCAGAAGACAAGGAATATAGCTGGTGACATTAATGGTGTGTTGGCGCTAGTCAGAAATGGCTGCGATCCAAAAGTCTACAAGCAATAAATACTGGAGAGGGTGTGGAGAAAAGGGAACCCTTTTACACTGTTGGTGGGAATGCAAACTAGTACAGCCACTAGGGAGAACAGTGTGGAGATTCCTTCAAAAACTGGAAATAGAACTGCCCTATGACCCAGCAATCCCACTGCTGGACATACACACCGAGGAAACCAGAATTGAAAGAGACACATGTACCCCAATGTTCATCACAGCACTGTTTACAATAGCCAGGACATGGAAGCAACCTAGATGTCCATCAGCAGATGAATGGATAAGAAGGCGGAGGTACATATACACAATGGAGTATTACTCAGCCATTAAAAATAATACATTTGAATCAGTTCTAATGAGGTGGATGAAACTGGAGCCTATTATACAGAGTGAAGTAAGTCAGAAAGAAAAATACCAATACAGTATACTAACGCATATATATGGAATTTAGAAAGATGGTAATGATGACCCTGTATGCGAGATAGCAAAAGAGACACGGATGTGTAGAACAGTCTTTTGGACTCTATGGGAGAGGGTGAGGGTGGGATGGTTTGGGGGAATGGATTAAAACATGTATATTATCATATGTGAAACGAATTGCCAGTCCAGGTTCGATGCATGATACAGGGTGCTTGGGGCTGGTGCACTGGGATGACCCAGAGGGATGGTACGGGGAGGGAGGTAGGAAGGGGGTTCAGGATGGGGACCACATGTACATCCGTGGAGGAATCATGTCAATGTATGGGAAAACCAATACAATATTGTAAAGTAATTAGCCTCCAAAAATAAATAAATACATAGAAAAAAAATAACGGCGTGTAGCTGTAGCCCTCCAGGCTCTTCTGTCCACGGGATTTCCCAGGCAACAATACTGGGGTGGGTTGCCGTGCCCTCCTCCAGGGGATCTTCCTCACCCAGAGATTGTAATCGGGTAAGGTTATTTTTGACTTTACACTGGATCTGCTTCTGTGACTTTAGCCCTCATCTTGATACTTTGGTTATTGTCTGTGTACGTAATGGCCTACCTCAGGGAGATAACCGTGTATGTAATGGCCTACCTGTGAAGGACTCTAAGGGACTGAAACTAGCACATCCCCCTGCCTGAGATTTGCCATTGTAGGGGACATTTGTAAGGACTGTATAGTCTTTTATCTTGTTGCCTCACCTCCCCCTAAATCTAGTCCCTTAAAAAAAAAAAAAANAAGGACTCTAAGGGACTGAAACTAGCACATCCCCCTGCCTGAGATTTGCCATTGTAGGGGACATTTGTAAGGACTGTATAGTCTTTTATCTTGTTGCCTCACCTCCCCCTAAATCTAGTCCCTTAAAAAAAAAAAAAAACACCTGGCATCCAGGCCCTACAAGATGGTTATTTTGAGGTGCTAACCTGCCATCTTCTTGGTCAGCTGGCTCCCAAATAAAGCCCCTTTCTTTTCTCAACACCTTGTCTCAGATTTATTGGCCTGTTGTGTGATGAGCAGAGTGAGCTTGGACTGGGTAATGGGACCAAACCCACATGTCTTATTTCTCCTGCATTGGATATTCTTTACTATTGAGCCACCTAGGAAGCCTCCTTTTAGGGCATAAGTAAATATTTAAGTGTAAACTTCCATCTGGTGTAGTCCAGTATCTCCCCAGGTCATCTGGCCAGTCTGTTGGCAGCAGTCACTATCTCAATGGGAAATATGTTGGCATTGTGAATAAAGTTCACTGAAGATCTCTGCATGTACAAGGTGAGAGTGGGTCTTCATGACCCCTTATAGGGTTGAGGCAGGATTGTTATCTTCTAAGGAATTACTTGGCTGGAGCCAATAGGAGAAAAATAGATCTTCATGGTTGAGCAGGTCTGGTTAAAACATAATGCAGGTTCTGATGCACACCAGAGGGGAGGGAGGCGGCCAGATGGCAGGAAAAAAAGCTTTAAATTTTTCTTGCCTTGCCTTAAAATGGAATTTCTGTCTCATCACTACTTTTGTCTTCTTGATGAACTTTCGTTGTTCAGTTACTAAGTCATGTCTGACTCTTTGTAACCCAAGAGACTGCAGCAAGCCAGGCTCCCACATGCCCTTCACTGTCTCCCAGAGTTTTCTCAGGATGCTGTCTGTCTCATCCTCTGCTTGGCCCCTTCTCCTTTTGCCGTCAACCTTTCCCAGCATCAGGGTCTTCCAAGGAATCAGCTCTTCGCATCAGGTGGCTGAAGTGTTGGAACTTCAGCTTCATTATCAGTTCTTCTAATGAACATTCAGGTTTGATCTCCTTTAGAACTGACTGGTTTGATCTCCTTGCAGTCCAAGGGACTCTCAAGAGTCTTCTCCA
>SJYX01009501.1:19233-43621 GCA_006410675.1 Oreotragus oreotragus | reverse complement strand
CTTACTCCTTGGAAGAAAAGTTATGACCAACCTGGATAGTATATTCAAAAGCAGAGACATTACTTTGCCGACTAAGGTCCGCCTAGTCAAGGCTATGGTTTTTCCTGTGGTCATGTATGGATGTGAAAGTTGGACTGTGAAGAAAGCTGAGCGCCGAAGAATCGATGCTTTTGAACTGTGGTGTTGGAGAAGACTCTTGAGAGTCCCTTGGACTGCAAGGAGATCCAACCAGTCCATTCTGAAGGAGATCAGCCCGGGGATTTCTTTGGAAGGAATGATACTAAAGCTGAAATTCCAGTACTTTGGCCACCTCATGCGAAGTGTTGACTCATTGGAAAAGACTCTGATGCTGGGAGGGATTGGGGGCAGGAGGAGAAGGGGACGACAGAGGATGAGATGGCTGGATGGCATCATGGACTCGATGGACGTGAGTCTGAGTGAACTCCGGGAGATGGTGATGGACAGGGAGGCCTGGCGTGCTGTGATTCATGGGGTTGCAAAGAGTTGGACACGACTGAATGACTGAACTGAACTGAACTGAACTGGACTCAGGATGGAAATCCAGAATTCAAATTTTAATGCTACCTTCAATTCTTTATCAGTCTACCATCCAACCCATCTCCTCCCATTAAATTTGTCCACTGAAGAATAGAATATTAATTCTCTCCAATCTTCTCTTCAGTGTCACCAAGACAAAGAAGAGAGAACAATTACCTTTTCAGTATTTAAGAATTTATTACCAAATTAGAGGGAAACACTATATACAGAACTGTTAAAGGTTCAAAACACTTGCATAAATTATGTAGTTATAGCAACTGGCATTACAAAAATTCAAATCAACTCTTTTTTGATTCACAAAATTTTTTCACAGAGAAAAAGTTGTTCCATAAAAATGAACTGGCTTGCTGATGATCATTTATTTTCTTTGAATACTTTGCTTTTGTCCATTATCATGCCAAAATTAATGGTTCAGATTTAACTAAGCTGAAGGAATAAATCTTCTTTTTTGATGTTATTTACTCTGGTTCTCTTCCTTCTGTTTTTCACATAAAAGACTTCTGCCACTTCTCTAGGGGAAGGCAATGGCACCCCACCCCAGTACTCTTGCCTGGAAAATCCAATGGACGGAGTGGCCTGGTGGGCTGCAGTCCATGGGGTCGCTAACAGTCGGACAGACTGAGCGACTTCACTTTCACTTTTCTCTTTCATGCATTGGAGAAGGAAATGGCAACCCACTCCAGTATTCCTGCCTGGAGAATCCCAGGGATGGGGGAGCCTGGTGGGATGCCGTCTATGGGGTCACACAGAGTCGGACACGACTGAAGCGACTTAGCAGCAGCAGCAGCAGCCACTTCTCTACAACAATATCAAACTATACATCCGCTCCCCTCACTGCCTTCTTGCTGACTGGTATCCAAGGATTAGAAGATTTCCAAATCTGGATTTCTGTCCCTTTTAGCTTTGTATACATTTTGGCTATGACAGGCAATGGCCTGGTTATGGCGATGGTGATCTGGGACAGAAGCCTCCAGGAACCCATGTATCTCTTCCTGGCCATGCTAGCTCTCAATGATGTTCTCCTTTGTACTGTCACGGTGCCCAAAATGCTTATCTCCTGACAGGGCTGTTCCATATCAATGTTTCTTGCTGGTCTCATGCAGATGTTTTTTGTTCATGCTCTGTTTCTCTCTGAATCTGCTGTCCTACTGGCCATGGCTTTTGACCGCTATGTGGATCTGTGCACCACTCCACTATACCACCCTACTTACAGGCTCTCTCATTAGCAAAGTGGTCCTGGCTCTGGTGGCTCGAAGCGTGGCTGTGGTCACCCCTGGCGTCCTACTCATTCTCCGCCTGCACTTCTGCCAGAGCAACATCATTCACCATACGTACTGTGAGAACATGGGCATTGCCAAGTTGGCTTGCAATAGCATTGGCCCTAACAGCATTTATGAGCTCACTGCTCCTCTCCTCACCACAGGACTGGATTTTGTCCTTATCTCCCTGTCCTACTGGTTAATCTTGAGAACAGTCTTCCGACTGCCTTCTAGGGAAGCCCGGACAAAGGCCTTTGGAACTTGTGGAGCCCATACATGCGTCATCCTGATATTCTACACTCTGGCCTTCTTTTCCTTCTTTACCCATCGCTTTGGACACCATGTACCCAGGCATGTCCTTATCCTCCTGGCAAATCTGTACTTACTGGTGCCACCTACCATGAACCCCATTGTTTATGGGGTAAAGACAAAAGAGATAAGGATGCGAGTGCTACGACTCTGTGCCCAACCTAAATGATCCAAGAGTAATAAAGCAACAAGGAATAGGGGAGTCCAGGACTAAGAATCAGGGTTAAATACCAAGTCTAAATAAATCTGGACAGATTTATTCCTGCAACATCTATGCAATGAATAAAGCTTTAAAAAATTGTATTTCTAAACGTTGTCTTCCTGATATTGGGTGAAAAGGATGCAAACAAGGAACTGCTCAAGCACCACGGAGAATTATTTCAACATATAAGGTAATGTGCCACTGTAGTTGCATATGACATTTAAATATCCTTTTGGTAATAAACCATGTCTCTTCTACTTCAATTTGCTATAGACAGGACAATATATAACCTACATATACTTAGGAATTAGTTCTGATTCCATTCTTACCATAACATCTGCAGGGTCTAAAATACAAAAGAAAGAAAGTGAAAGTGGCTCAGTCATGTCCAACTCTTTGTGACCCCATGGACTATACAGTCCATGGAATTCTCCAGGCCAGACTACTTGAATAGGTAACCTTTCTCTTCTCCAGGGTATCTTCTCAACCCAGGGATCAAACCCAGGTCTCCTGCATTGCAGGCAGATTCTTTACCAGCTGAGCGACAAGGGAAGACCCCAAAATATACAAATAATTAATAAATATTTGTTGAATGGATAAGTATCTTAACTAATCAAAAAGAAATACTAATGATTTTATGCAATAACCCCCAATATATCTCTTTGTATTATATATGACCTACAACTAAAATATTCATTTCCTTTCCTCTCAAAAAACTTTCCTTTAGCTTCCATAAATATGAACTTCTTATCTCTTCAATACTTTAGTGTATTAAAGATTCTTTTGGTGACAAACAAGAGAAATTACTTTGTGTTAGATAAAGGAAACAAAGAGCAGGATATTTCATGGCAACATTCTGTGGATGTCATGACAGCCAACGATAACTGAATTTCTATTTCTCAGGTAGGACTAAAGTCAGGCTGCTATTAGACCTCACCAGCAGGAGTGGATGGCTTCTTAATTGAATTTGGGCTTCAGCTGGTAAAGAATCTTCCTACAATGCAGGAGAACCCGTTTGATTCCTGGGTTATGAAAATCCCCTGGAGGAGGACATGGCAATCCACTCCAGTATTCTTGCCTGGAGATCTCCGTGGACAGAGGCGCATAGTGGGCTACAGTCCATGGGATTGCAAGGAGTCAGACATGACTGAGCAACTAATCACTCATACCTGGTCTTAGTTACAATGACTGTGGGACAAAATATATGATTTCCCTAAATAGGATCAATAACTTAATCTGGATCAATCTGTTGTATTTCTTATTCTGATTTAATGGGGATGAAATTGTGTCAGGGCAATACTGAAGAAAAGGGAAATATGATAAGTAGTCAGAATTCTGTTCACTGGATTCATTTGGCACGTTTCTGTTAGCACATGCAATCATCCTAGTTTAGCTCTTCCTACACTAAATAGTCTTGCTAACTGCATTCCATAGTACTAGGACAAACTTTATCATCTATGAACTTTCATAACATAATTACTGCAGTGTAATTCCTTATCTCCACTAGGAAATATCCACTTCTTGATTTACAAAGGAGATAAAATACTTCTCTGGCATCAAACAGTAAAGAAGTGCATCATGAACATAATAGAAACATATACATGGTCAAATGGTTGAAGTAATTTGACTGTCTTAAAATATTGTTATAATTTTTTTTATAAATATGTATGGCTGTTTATAGAGGCTGTTTATAAATTATCTGTATAATCATGTAATTATCCATATTGTAGGTTTTTAAAAGGAAATTATGTTTTAAAAGTTATTCAGCTGAATGATTAAATGACTAAGTGTGCTAACGAAATATTTTGCAGCAATATTTTATATAGATGAAAATGCTAAACACTTAGATGGTGAAATGGGTGCTGACCCCCTCTGCTCGATTTTTTGCTTGCTATCATGTTTTGCCACAAAGTGTTTCCTGCAGCAGTTGTTGTTCAGTTGCTCAGTCATGCCTGACTCTTTGCAACTCCTGTCTCTTATACACATCTAGATGTGTATAAGAGACAGCNATTTTGCAGCAATATTTTATATAGATGAAAATGCTAAACACTTAGATGGTGAAATGGGTGCTGACCCCCTCTGCTCGATTTTTTGCTTGCTATCATGTTTTGCCACAAAGTGTTTCCTGCAGCAGTTGTTGTTCAGTTGCTCAGTCATGCCTGACTCTTTGCAACTCCATGCACTGCAGTATCCCAGGCTTCCCTGTCCTTCACCACCTTCTGGAGTTTGCTCAATCTCATGTCCTTTGAGTCAGTGATGCTATCCAACCATCTCATCCCCTGTTGTCCCCTTCTCCTCCTGCCTTCAATCTTTCTCAGCATCAGGGTCTTTTCCAGTGAGTTGGCTCTTTGCATCAGGTGGCCAAAGTATTGGAGCTTCAGCTTCAGTATCAGTCCTTCCAATGAATATTCAGGGATGATTTCCTTTAGGATTGACTGGTTTGATCTCCTTGCAGTCCAAGGGACTCTCAAGAGTCTTCCCAACACCACAGTTTGAAAGCAGCAATTCTTTGGCTCTCAGCCTTCTTTATGGCAAGAATACATGGAAGGCCTATACAAAAAAGATCTTAATGACCCAGATAACCATGATGGTGTGATCACTCAGCATAAAGATGATCAATGCATAGCATAAAGGTTAACATTTGACATAATGAAAGCAATTGCATTGCATTTTTGCTTAATAATAGGGGATTGGAACACAAAGATGAATTATTATTTGGCCTTCTGGATATTTACACATTCCTCAGGTAGGCAGAGAAGGCTTTTAGAAGGCAAATAAATACTCATGACTTTATCAAACAACATGAAAAGCAAAGCCATCACTTTGATGACAAAAGTTCATGAGATGTGATGGTTGGATAGCATTACCCATTCAATGCACATGAACTTAGGTCAACCCCGAGAGATGGTGAGGGACAGGGAGGCCTGGTGTGCTGCAGTCCATTTGGGTCACAAAGAGTCAGACAAAACTTAGTGAATGAATATTGCTATTTATTACAATATGAGTAAGAGTGTCTCTTAATTTATAAGTCCAGGTGAAAATGAGATAGATGCTTAAATCGTATTAGTGTGAATTTGGGGAAGAACAAGAGGCCTTCCTCTTTCAATAACACTATCTACTTGCTGGGGCTCTAGCTTTTGTTAAACTTTTAGAAACAAGATAGTGCTTCTGTTCTCAATTCATAAGAAAAACTTGATATCCTTTCATTTGTATATTCAATCAATCATGTATTCAATGACTATATTTTGTAGGGAGAGTTATCTTAATTTTGATAATATGTGTTTTTTTGAGTGGTTTAGTAAAGTACACTTTATGAATATGTGTGTTGACTGCTCAGTCATGCCCAGCTCTTTGCAACCCCAAGGACCATAGCCTGCCCGGCTCCTCTCTCCCTGGCATTTTGCTGGCAAGAATACTGGAATGGGTCGCCATTCCCTTTTCTAGGGGATCTTCCCAACCCAGGGATCAAAATGGATCTCCTGCATTGAAGGCAGATTCTTTACCGTCTGAGCTAAAACGGAAGCCCCCTTTATTAATATAAATCATTTATGATAATATATCTTAAGAAATATATAGAGGATAACAATTTGTAAACTCAAAAGTTGGTCTGTATATTTACATATTCATTTGTATTTTTTTTGTATTTGTGTGAAATGCAAAATCTAAGATTCAATAGTTTGAATATATTTGTTAGCTAAAAAAATGATAAAACTTTTCATTTTTTGGAGCAGAAGCATTATGATGTATTCAGCAAGCAGACACTAAAAATATATTTTGAATTTGAATGTTTTGTAGAATGGCTATAGTTAAGTGCTGCTGCTGCTGCTGCTGCTGCCAAGTCCCTTCAGTCGTGACCGACTCTGTGCGACCCCATAGACGGCAGCCCACCAGGCTCCATTGTCCCTGGGATTCTCCAGGCAAGAACACTGGAGTGGGTTGCCATTTCCTTCTCCAATGCGTGAAAGTGAAAAGTGAAAGGGAAGTCACTCAGTCATGTCCAACTCTTCGTGACTTCATAGACTGCAGCTCACCAGGCTCCATCCATGGGACTCCAGGCAAGAGTACTGGAGTGGGTTGCCATTGCCTTCTCCATACTTATATGGTATACAGTAAATGATAATGTTCACATTGTCTTCCAAAATTTATTTCTATTAATTTTATTTTACTTATTTACTGTAGGAAATATTATCTAAATTTGATGTTCATATATCTTGCTTTGTTTTTACTTGATATTCCTTTGGTCCAAGTGAAAGTGCTGAAGGAGAAGAATATTTAGAAGTAGAGTCAAGAAATAGGATAAGAGGGAAGGGAACAGATATAACTGAATTAAAAATAGGGAACAGAAATAAGTCATGGGAAGTCTTAGAAGTCCTTCACATGTTTGACATTTGAAATGGTAATTTTAAGTTAATAGTAATACCTTTTTTGTCATGTGAAATGTGGGCTTATGACAGGTGAAATCTCTTTCTCCAAGATTTTTTTTAATCCAATAAAACTAGTCATTCTTTATCCAATGATTGATTCATTTCTTTTCACTTATGCACTCAATAATTATTAAGTGCATAATTTAAATAAACATAGTGTTGGTTCTTAAAGGTAGCAAGCTGCATGAGACACAGTTCCTAGTGTAGATATAATAAGATTTGTGAAAACTTATTATGTATTATTAAGATCAGCACATATAAAATTATAAAGCATCCTTAAATGTTTTTTTCTTCTTCATTTATTTGTCTTTGAACAAGTGTAGACGTGAATTAAGAAATTTCAACTAGAATTGCAAGTTTCTTATACAACTCTATGCATAGCCATGCACTAGACCATTTGAATAACATGAAAATCTATATTGTTTCCTTTGTCAGAACCAGAGCTCTACAAGAAAACAACTCCCAGAATGCAGCACTCCATCCACTTTCCTTCTCTACCACTGGTACCTACTCATATCACAGTCTAGCTGTAATGCATGACCCCATGTCTATTTGTGCCCTAAACTTGATTGTTTTTGATTACTAATATTTACAGAAATATAAATATAAAAATATATGTATCTATATATAAATATAGAAATATATGTAAAAAAAAATGAAATTCAGGCCAAGACAATCAAATGAAATGATGGGTCTCCTTTCCTTCTCTACCACTGTACCTACTCATATCACAGTCTAGCCGTAATGCATGACCCCATGTCTATTTGTGCCCTAAACTTGATTGTTTTTGATTACTAATATTTACAGAATGAGTAAATATAGAAATATATGTAAAAAAAAATGAAATTCAGGCCAAGACAATCAAATGAAATGATGGGTCATGCTCAAGTGACAATAAAGAAGGGATGAAGGACATGTATGAGTTACCCTACTTTAAGGATTATTCATTCACAAGTCTTTACAAATAAGGCAACTGAAATCTCCCAGAGGCAAGTCATTATAATAGAAAGGTGGACATGATTTCATGCACATTAACTAGTAGATTATGGTTCCCTGTCTGATAGAACTTGAGCTTGGCTTAGAAAACCTGATGGTATACAACAGACATTATCATTCTTGTATCAATGACACAGCATCAGTAAGTTCAGTTCATTTCCTTCTTTATAACCTACTTGTCTTGATTGGATCGGTAAACTCTTAATATACAAAGAACAAAGCAAGACAGGCAGACCAGAGAAAAGCAAAGCTCTAACTAGCCAAATTAGGCTCTGTCAAGCTGTTCTTGTGACAGAAATACTAATTTGTATACTTCTACTTCTTATGTATGCCAAGTTTGTTTTTGCCTTCTGGGGCTTTACCTTCACTGTTCTGTCCATTTCTGGTTTCTCTTCATCCTTCAGGTTTTATAGAGGCCTTCCCAAATCACACTTTCTAAAGTGGTACCCCCCAAGCAAGCCTTTCACTCCTTAGCTCATCATCCCGTATATTTCTCTATCACCATCAGAAGTTTCCTCCTTTCCTGTCCATCATCATTAAGATGGGAACTTAAGTGTAAAGCGGAAACTTCTTTATTTTGCTATTATACCCAGGAATCTATATATATTTGCTGAATGAATGAATTAGCAGAAAAGAAGAAAATGATTAGGAAGAGTGCTAATGACTAACTGGGGAATCCAGGATGGAAGTCATGGGAAGCCTGTGTGTCAAGTTCCATGGTTACTTCTTATAAAGAAAATGAAGGGAAAATTAAGAGATAAGTTGAATAAACATGGAAGGAAGGAACAGAAAGGAAGGAACACCTTAACTCTAAGGTACTGCTTTAACATGAAAAGTGTTAGTTGCTCAGTCACATCCAACTTTCTGCAACCCATGCCCATCAAGGCCTCTTTCATCGAGTCGAGTCAGACATGACTGACACTTTCACTTTTCGCTGTTTTAATAACCCAGGAAACAGACTTGCAAGGGTGTTGCTACCTTAAACTACATTGATCTCATCTGGCCAGTACGTGGGCTTCCCTGGTAGCGCAGCTGGTAAAGAATCCGCCTGCAACGCAGGAGGCCTTGGTTCGATTCCTGGGTCGAGATATCCCGTGGAGAAGGGACAGGCTACCCCCTTCAGTATTCTTGGGCTTCTCAGGTGGTTCAGATAGTAAAGAATCCAACCCGCAATGCAGGAGAGCCTGGTTTGATCCTTGGGTGTGAACATCCCCTAAAGGGGGGCATGGCAATCCACTCCAGTACTCTTGCTTGGAGAATTCCCATGGACAGAGGAGCCTGGTGGGCTAGTCCATGGGGTCACAGAGTCAGACATGACTGAACAACTAAGCACAGCACAGCATCAGCCAGTTCTTACTCAACTGCATCAGACTCTCACAACTATCACCATAGCATCGTGCCAATTATAACCCATAAAGGCAGGTTCTGACTTAGCTTTCTGGACTCNGAGGAGCCTGGTGGGCTAGTCCATGGGGTCACAGAGTCAGACATGACTGAACAACTAAGCACAGCACAGCATCAGCCAGTTCTTACTCAACTGCATCAGACTCTCACAACTATCACCATAGCATCGTGCCAATTATAACCCATAAAGGCAGGTTCTGACTTAGCTTTCTGGACTCAATCTTCCCTTAACTCTAAGCTTCCAACTGTTTTTTCTCCTGAATAAATACCAGAGCCCTAGTCCTGTGGTAGTGAGCATCTACTATTTTACTATTTGGGGCGGGGGAGGCGGTGGTTTAAGAAAACAGCAACATTAGCACAATAGAACAGTTGATTAAATTATGACTTAAACCAGTACAAAGTTCACCTAGGATCCTGGAAAGTGAAAGTGAAGTTGCTCAGTCGTCTCTTTGTGACCCCATGGACTGCAGCCTACCAGGCTCCTCCCTCCATGGGATTCTCCAGGCAAGAGTATTGGTTTTTCTGGACTCAATCTTCCCTTAACTCTAAGCTTCCAACTGTTTTTTCTCCTGAATAAATACCAGAGCCCTAGTCCTGTGGTAGTGAGCATCTACTATTTTACTATTGGGGCGGGGGAGGCGGTGGTTTAAGAAAACAGCAACAGTAGCACAACAGAACAGTTGATTAAATTATGAGTTAAACCAGTACAAAGTTCACTCTAAGATCCTGGAAAGTGAAAGTGAAGTTGCTCAGTCGTCTGTTTGTGACCCCATGGACTGCAGCCTACCAGGCTCCTCCCTCCATGGGATTCTCCAGGCAAGAGTATTGGAGTGGGTTGCCATTTCCTTCTCCAGGGGATCTTCCTGCATTCCAGGCAGACACTTTAACCTCTGAGCCACCAGGGAAGTCCAAGATCCTGGAGGGCAGGGGTAATCTCTCATCCTTAACAGTTCAGACATGTGCTCTCCAACTGACTGAATAGATCAGAAATCCTGCATTAGCTCTATCTAAAAAAAAAAAAAAAAAAAAAAGCCAAAATAATTGATATATAGGGATTGGGGAAAGATCGAGTAGAAACTCATGATTCAAAGTAAAAACAAGAGAAAACAAAATAGCAAAAAGATTGAATGACCAAAAAATAAAAACGCCTACTGTGTCTAATCTTGACACTAAATATTTTCTACTTGGATGAATGAGTTAATATATTTTCACCTATTAGATTCCAGTACTTCTTCTGTAGTCAATAACAATGCCTCTGAAGTAAGAAGATGAGCCACCACTTGCCCTTTTGACAAGCATCCATGCTTACCAAAATTCTAATCCATGGGACAGATTGCCTCTAACTGTAAATTAATAAATTGTCATCATGCTATCTTGAAAAGTCTACTTTGGCTTTTGGGAGATCAAATCCTTTCAGTCTCCTCTTGCTGTTATTTTAGTTGCTAAATCATGTCCAACTCTTTTGTGACCTCATGGACTGTAGCAGACCAGGCTCTGTCCACGGGATTTTCCCGGCAAGAATACTGGAGTGGGTTGACGTGTTCCTCTTCAGGGAATTTCCTGACCTAGGGATCGAATCTGTGTCTCCTGCACTGGTAGGAGTATGCTCTACCACCGAGTCACCTGGAAAGACTGCACCCCCCTCTGAAATTGAAATTGAAATTGAAGTCGCTCAGTCGTGTCCGACTCTGCGACCCCGTGGACTGTAGCCCACCAGGCTCCTCTGTCCATGCGATTCTCCAGGCAAGAATACTGGAGTGGGTTGCCATTTCCTTCTCCAGGGGATCTTCCCAACCCTGGGATCGAACCCAGGTCTCCCGCATTGCGAGCAGATGCTTTAACCTCTGAGCTACCCACTGCCCTCTAGTTACATGTAAATAAACCCTGACTGCAAAAGATTTTTGCCTTGGATGTTTAATAACTTTCTAGGAAATGAAAGATTCATAATCAAGTCACCAAGTATGTATATTACAGAAACAATTTCAGGCTTTTTAACTCTGATTACAATTAAGTTCTACACACACACATAGTATGAACTGATACCTCTTACAGCCCAGCAATTTAACTCCCCAAATTCCTATCTACTTCATCTTCCTGTCTACACCTGCACTAATTATTACCTTTAATGCCCAGATTTTCCAATATTATCCCTTCTTTTGTTGATTCTTTTCCAATTTTTACACCATAATCCAAATTTAGAAATCTGGTTTCCATTTCACTGCCCACTCAATTCAGACACTTTTTCTGATTTTATAANCAGCAATTTAACTCCCCAAATTCCTATTTACTTCATCTTCCTGTCTACACCTGCACTAATTATTACCTTTAATGCCCAGATTTTCCAATATTATCCCTTCTTTTGTTGATTCTTTTCCAATTTTTACACCATAATCCAAATTTAGAAATCTGGTTTCCATTTCACTGCCCACTCAATTCAGACACTTTTTCTGATTTTATAAGGCTTCTCTGAATCATCAAAAAGGCGTAAACATGAAGTTTCATTGACAACTGGGAAGATACTTGATCTAGAATATGTCTTTTGTCATCTTACTGACTCTTCACTGAGATTTTAAGGAGACAGTTATTCAACATCTTCCTTATTTAGAATCTGTTTCTCTCCTTCTGCAATCACTTTAACCTGAGCTGTTTTCTGGTTTTAGTGTTGTGCTCAGTTTAATTTTGACCAAATCATCTTCTCTCTGTACTAAAGTTGCCTCCTCTCTGAACTCAAGAAAGTTACAATTTGAAAGGATGTGCTAAGGTAAAGGATATATTGTGTATAAAATACTTATCAAAGAGCCTTCTGGATGATGATGATAATGACAACAATGATGATGACAACAGTAACACCAACAAGAATTGTTTAAAGTGTAATGGGGGGAGAAATATATGGGGAGACTATGAAGTATCCTCCTTGAGAGGAAAACATCATGAACAACCATCTCACAAGTGACTTAGGTGGACTGAGAAATAGAAGGTGAATTGTATCAGTTTCATTTCCTTTTCATCAAGTAAATTTCAGTATAGCAAGAGATATGAATTGCTTCTTAATCATTTTTTTCTATCCAGAAACTCCTCTGATCATTATGACACCACATATTCACTTCTCATTTTATTCACTGCCAGATTTGAAAAAAGCAACACAAAAAGTTGAGTCCAGGATAGAATGAGAAGTCTCATCAAGAGTAAGCATGAGATCTTTGGGATTTCAGTGAACTAGGAATTTGAGGAGTCATATTAGCATTCTGAAATTACCATGACATAAATATCCATTATATTCCATATTCACTAGAATCTGGTCTGTTATTTCACAACCCCCTTTAGGTAGCACCTGTTCATTTTGGTAATCCAATTCCTATTGTTCCTGATCTTAAATTTTAAATGCATTCACATTGCCTTGTGGTATCTTCCACATCTCCAGAGGAGGAAGATGGAGCTTGTGGAGTTAGTTTATAAACTCAGAAATCTGGTTTTAATGTGAATATAGACCATAATTAATTTCATATTAAAAATCACTGGTAACTAGGATTAGAAGGGACCTCAAAGATTATCTAGTGTAATCCCACTCATATTCTGGAATTCCTCTTTGTTATGTCTGATAATTGTCCTTCACCCTGTGTAAGCAATCATGTCCATCGACAGAAAGCAGACCACGTGTCATGCAAGTCTAGGGTACACTAGGCAAGTCCTATCTGAAAACTCTGAGTCTGGCTTGAATGTTTTTCACAGGGTATGAATAATAAAAAAATATTTGGAGAAAGGATAATCTCTAATAAATTAAGAATCTTTTCCTTCTTGAACAATTCCCTTGGTGTCTCTTCTCACACTTTGGGTGTCTGCCCTTCTCTCTCTTTTCTCTCAAGTCCCACTTTGTGTTTTTCTATTACTTCCCACTCTTACTTTTCCCAGTCCTTACCTACTTGGTAGAATAGTTCTTCCTTGCATGAGAGATTGTTTTAATTCTCAAAGCAAGATGCACGAGTTAATAAGTCTTCCTCTAATCCTTAGAGATATGAGTCTCCATGAGAAATGCAAGACTGTGCCTGTAACCCTGTCACTGTCACTATTTAGTTTATAGCCCTCCCCCCAATCCTCCGTTTACCATTCCAGATAGTGCAGTTTGGAAATTCAAAGGCAAGAAGGCTACAGAGAGTCTCAAGTATTTATCACTTCAATGTCCAGAACAAAGTAGGTAGTGCAACATGAGATGAAATACTAACTTGTATCCAGAATATGGTAGAGTAGCAAAAGGTTGTGAGCTATGGTGTAGCCAATGAGAACAATTTACTCAGGACATAGAGGTGGGAATGACTCGAAGCTGGTACTGTTACCACATACTAGATAAAAATGAAACTTACTTGTGGAATTACTTCTTTCAAAACTGTTGTAATAAAGAGTATATGGGACATCTCTGTAGCTTTCACTCAAATTTGCTGTAACCTTAAAACCACAATGAAAAAAGAAACCCATTTTAAAGATCATAAGCAATAATGCCAAGTGTGATTCTCTGTGCCATAGCTTTTACTAATGAAAGGGACTGTATAAATTTGATTTGATTATGTATCAAATCAATGAATGGCCTTTCATTCAATGATTTCATTCAATGATTCATTCAACAATTTTGACTTCTAAATGTCTACTGGTGATTAAGCTATGTAGCAGGGTTGGCATGTGGACTATTGGATGATAAGAAATCTCCTCAGGGTGAATAAAACTGTCTTAAAAAATATTGATTTCTAACTGTTAGTACAGGAATTTCTTTTAAAAATGTGTTTTACTGTTAATCTTTTTTGACTCTGATTTTGAACCTTGTAATACTAATTTAAATCTTAACAAATCTATCATCAATTCACTCAAATAAGATATTGCTGATTACACATGTCAGAGCTTGCTAATCTTCCTGTACTGTTATACTTAATATACTCATTGACAAATAGCTTTTTCAGGGATTGAAAAATACAAATATTTACTACAAAAGAAGTAATAGTTCTCATAAATAATATTTACTCAGTTATTAAAATAAATTCACCATCCAATAACAGTTCATGAAAATAGGCTATTTCTATTCCACCACTAGAAAAACCCTCACACTTCCATTTTACAATATCTTTTTGTGAAATTACCAGAGAAATGAATAGAACTTACTTCCTTCATTGGCATGGGATGCCTCAGAAATATCCTTACACTTAGCTTTTTGTAATATTAACTTAAATCATTGGAGAAGGAAATGGCAATCCACTACGGATTGCCACTATTATTGTCTGGAAAACAATCCACTATTATTGTCTGGAAAACCCCATGGACCTGTCTCTTATACACATCTAGATGTGTATAAGAGACAGGAGTAAGAGTGTCTCTTAATTTATAAGTCCAGGTGAAAATGAGATAGATGCTTAAATCGTATTAGTGTGAATTTGGGGAAGAACAAGAGGCCTTCCTCTTTCAATAACACTATCTACTTGCTGGGGCTCTAGCTTTTGTTAAACTTTTAGAAACAAGATAGTGCTTCTGTTCTCAATTCATAAGAAAAACTTGATATCCTTTCATTTGTATATTCAATCAATCATGTATTCAATGACTATATTTTGTAGGGAGAGTTATCTTAATTTTGATAATATGTGTTTTTTTGAGTGGTTTAGTAACTGTCTCTTATACACATCTAGATGTGTATAAGAGACAGATCTTCAAGAGTTCATATGAAGGACAGATGAGTAAATCATTTTTTTCTTAACTGTGAGAAAACTTAAACCAAGGGAAATATCTCATCCCCTCCACTGGATCATGGAAAAAGCAAGAAAGTTCCAGAAAAACATCTATTTTAAAAAAAAAAAGCAATTTCATCTCTCACTGCTAAATTATTTGACAGCCAAGATCATAAGTTCAATTTTGAATGATTCACTCTAATGGCGAGAAAACGATTTACAAATATTCACATTTACAGCTACAAGATAGAGCACTACCAAGACCACAAAGCCTGAACTATACGTGTGTAGTTGAGAGCAGATACAAATATGAAAGGCAGACTGCTTGCAGAAGAGCATCCTTAGGCTGTTTTCCAGATCTGCTCTGTTCTGTCTTGATCAACAGGTCCCTTTGCTCTCTGACTTCTGGTTTGACTTGATCGCTAATGGAAATGCAGGAAGCAAGAATCCAGAGCATACAGTTGGAATGTTTACCCTCTTGACTCCCCAACAACCTTCACTGTGGCCTCCTCACGGTGGCTGCATCTTTCTACAGAAAGGGAAAGCACATGCTGGGTGTCCTACTCCACATGCTGTCCTTCCCATGTTCTGGTAAAAAATGTTGTTCCCTTGCCACTTCAGGACTAACGTTGGCATCAAATTCCCTTCTGTAGTACTATCTACATCAGTGATATATTTATAAAATATGTATAAAAATATTTCTTCTTGGTTTTACCAAATCTTGTCCACATATTTTCAATGATCCCTGATGCCTGTATCAAAGTCTTTATATTATCTAGTTTGAGAACAGTTTTATTTTTTCCTGACAGAACCTTAATTAAGACAAAGGAGAGGTGTCTCATATACATATATAAACCTCTTTTTTTTTGCCATACATTGACATGAATCAGTCATTGATTGGTAGATGTTTTTGCTTGAGAACATAAAGTTTTCAAAATGACATATCTGAGAAATGAGGTTAACATTTTTATAGTTTCCTACATATAGAGTACCTTTTGGAATTAGCTTACTGTGTAACTTCCAATATACCTGTTTAACAGTTCAAATTAAAATTAAGGAATTAGTGTTTCAATCTACTCTGTAGTTTATATACTTAAATTGGATCTCTTTTCATTTTAAAAAGTTATTCTTATTTATTTGGCTGTGCCAGGTCTGATCTTCAATCTTCTTTGCAGCATATGGTAGTTGTGTTATGTGGGATCTAGTTATCTGACCAGGGTTGAATTCCAGGCCTCCTCCATTGCAGCCTGGAGTCTTAACCACTCGACCACCAGGAAGTCCCTTCATTCTTTAACAGGTATGTACCCTTTTATAGCAATGCTATTCTTAACTTGGATTTGGAAATAAATGCTTTATACTCCTAAAGGTCAATGAAAATTCAGTAATCAAAGTAGCTGTATATTGACATTAACTACTATGGACTATATTTTAATAGTCTTATCACTATACTTAACATTGTTTGGGGGATGTTTTCAATTCTAAATACATGCACAAAAATAACATGCAAACGTGTCCTATTAGCATTAGAAAAAAATCTGGACCATTCCACTTGAAAATGAGTAATCCATTAAATAAAAACAACAAATAAACTTAAAAAAGATATTCCACTTTACTAATAAGCAAAGATATGCAAATTAAAACATTTATGTTTCATCTTTTAAAGAGGCAAAGATGCATCAACAACAGTAAAATTGGTATGTATCAACAGTTTACCACAGGAGGAAATTGTACTCAAATACACAATTGTAAAACTGATATAATCTCATTGGAGGGAAATTTATTATGTTTAAAATGTATACACCCTTCCACCAAGCAATTTTACTTGTAAGAAATTATGCTAAAGGAGATAAAAGCCCAAGTTCACCAAGATATTATTTATAATACAGGAATACTTCCTTTTATTGCGCTTTCCTTTATTGCACTTTGCAGATACTGCATTTTTTATAAATTGAATGTTGGTAGTAACTTTGCATTGTCAGAGGATGGCTAGCATGATTTTAACAATGAAACATTTTAAATTAACGTATGTGTTTTTTTAGACATACTATTATTTCACAGTTAACACACTACAGTGTAGTGTAAACATAACTTTTATATGCACTGGAAAATACTATAGGGGCCTGGAACTGAATCAACAATATCTCCAAGTTATGCCTGTAATGAACAAGAAGAAATCTGCCTAAATGTTCATCCAAAAGAAACTTTTAAACTAGTTATGATATACAAGGTGGCATTAAAAAGAATATCAAATAGCAGACTTTTTCTACTTGAGTGAAGTAAATATATTACAGGCAAGTATAGTTGTTATGATTACATTACTGTAGAGAAAACAACAAAGACAGTATGTTGCAGTAAAAATTCAGAAGAAAATAAGAAAAGTTAAGACAAACAAGATGTTAAAAATAGGAGTTGTCAATCTATTTTTAACTTTATTTAAAAATTTGTTTGGGGGGAGGGGTAGAAAGACTCTCTGCAAAGAACAATCCCATAGTATACCAGTTAGTCAGTCAGTTTAGGTATATGAGAAAAAAAAACTGGGGCAAGATAAACTTGACAGGACTATGAAAGAGTGATTTTTTTCTTCACCTGAAGAGGGGTAAATAATGTCTTAACCCTTCCACATACTAGCCCAATGGAAGTGTATATACTCAAAATGCCTATTTTACCTTTGAGGATATTACTACTGACAAGTTATTACTGCTCTAGGATCCTAGTATTTCAGAGCAAACAGCATTTAATCTTACTTTCAACTGTTTACTGTGTATTTAGGCTATTTCAAGTCTAAAACTATTTCATTAAAAAATTCCTTACCACTGTAAATTTTCAACAGATAGTGACAACTATTCCCTGCTTTAAATATAAACTGGAGAAACCATATCCAAAATAGAAATATAGTCTTGTGGCACTTCAATTTCATTCCAGTATCTGAACTACAAAAAAATTATAACTAAGTTCACAGTAGCTTTCTTTTATCTTAACACAAGTTACCAGTGTATATATAAGAAGCTGTGAACAACAGAAGCTCTATGATATCCAGATACACAGCTCATGAGAAAAATTCTTTACAATGCTAATCAAAGAGCAAAATTTCCACTTAAGTTTTCAAATTAAATGAGGTGCTCTGCCTTCATGTCAACTGCCAAGCAATAGGCTCTTTATGTCTTTCTCATTCATTACTGACTGATACAGCAGTTCTCAGCATTTTCATTATTTCTGTGATCATTCTTTGTTTTCTCCCCAATCTTTCAAATAAATCTGTCCATTTTCTCGCTGATAAAAATTAGCAAGCTGATGGCACACGTTTCCTTTTAGCTCTTAATTTTTAAAAACTGTTATGCAACTTTATTTTCCAATTTTAATATTTTTTCTAGTGGAATCTTTTTCAAAACATTTAAGCAAATCTTATAATAGGTGACCTAGTATCAATGTGCTACTTAGATATACCTAAAATAAAGTTTATTTTAAACTAAGTTTAAACAAAAAAACTTCCATTTTACTGAATAAATTTCTGAGGATCCCAAAAAGAAATCATTCAAAATGTGATAGTCTAGTGTTTATTTTGTTACGGCAGGTACACTTGAATTTCAAAAATTTAAAACATATAAAAAGTGGTTAGGGACTAACATTTGTATCAACAGTTGATAAATGTCTAAGATTGTTTATTATACAGCAGGGTACAATGGTAGTGCTAATGCCAACAGGGCACTGTGGAAATTAGTCTAAAAATTATTATTAGGCTTTATACAAGCAACATCATTTGCTGCTGTTTTAGAATTTGGGGACACAGTCTGCTTCTAATGCTAAGCAGTCCATGAACACTTTTAATGTTATACAGTGTTACAGTAATTAGTTTGGCAAGTGTTTCAAAATAAAGTAGAAATGTATTCATAACATCACAGAAATGCACATCCAGTTTTGTTTTCAATAAGAACCATAATAGGTACAGGTCAGAACTCTTCCCTATATGAAATAATTTACACACAATGAATGCTATTAATATCACTATCTAAAATAATCACTAAATACAATTATTTTTCAGAAATAAACAAGCAAAGGTGTTTTTCTTTATCAAATATCAAAAACATAGAGAATGTATGTTTTTCAAACAAATGATATTCTAAAATTATTGGAATAATTTCAGTGAATTCCATAAATGTGCGACCTAAATCAACCAAGTATACTGAAGTACAACCATATTAAGAAACTGATGATCAGAAAATACAACCATATGAAAGAAATTTATAATCCACAAAACTGTTTTTCAGGTCTTAAGGTCAAACAGTTCCACAGTTTACAGGTAAAACAGAGGCAACAAAAATGCGTGCTTGTCTTCAATAAGTAGGTATTTTATGCAGAGGATGTAACACTTTGCTTGTAGACAGCGTGGTATGCATTTCTCAGCAAGACATAAGGAAAACAAGATTCCAAAAGATCCATTGTCAGGAATGGGGATTCCTGCACAATCTGGAAAATTCCAAAAATGTATTAATTCAAGTTATTTATAATGGAAACATTTACTGACAATGAATAAAGCATAATTTTATATTGCTCTTACTGGGAACACATAAATTTTTACTTTTACTTTTAAAGTACTTTACTTTTACTTTAAATGTGCCATAGTGTATGCATTAAAACATTTTAAATCACTACTTCTCAATTAAATCAATTAATCAATAGGAAATACCAAGCACTTGTATTGCCCTCAACAATATACCATTTATTTAAAACGTGGTCCATATCATCAAGTCTAACTGGGAACACAACACTAAGCTAAAAAGCCAAATCAAACCTCAGACCATCTATGATTAAGTGGAAAGCTGTTAAATTCTAGAATTTTCAAAAGAGAAGAAAAATCAATGTAGGCTAAAGTAATCAAAGTCTATCTAAAAAAGGATCTGAGCTACAAAGTATGCGGAATCATTATTAGGCTAGACACAGACCTCTGCAGATAAAGGAAATTATTCTAAGTGAGCCAACAATCACACTACAGAAATAAGCACAGCTGGCTTCATGGCAGTAAAGAGAAGGAACTGACTAGACACAGAAAGTTATAGGAAATGTTATTAGATGGGTGAGATGAAGTCAGAAAATAGAACATTCAGAAAACTAGGAAGAGATGAAACTAGGAAGACTAGGAAAATATAAAGCCTGAGTGTTTCCCAATAGGTTGAAAAACTATTTATAAAAGAACACTACAGGTAATGGTGATTCATTCTTTTGTTTTCTGATATCCTAACCACATGGCGTCTTTTCAGCAATTATTAGAAAATGTGTGGCTTGGGTGGAGTGAATATAAATTGTCAAAAAAGTATATCAGCTCTTATTACTATTTAATGACTAAAATACCAAGAAAATACTATCAGGAATGACTGGAATCTTTTTGTCATTAACAAAACTTAAAATAAGACTTACCATATCTAGCAGTAAATAAACAGATTCTCTATTTCGTGTAGTTGTTTTATCTGTCTCCTGGCCAATTTTCAGTAGACTGGAGGATGCAAGCTTAAAAGTATACATACATTTTAAGTAAATAAGCTTTTTTAAAATAAAACTTTCACCATGTATTTATCTTCAGTATGCTTCAACTTGCAACACATTTCAATAACAAGGTGAGCTTAGGTTCTATACTTTCAAACAACAATTTAAGAGCTATTAAGGTATATACAGACACAAAGATAATACTGAAAAATTATTAGAATGATTTCCAATAATAATTATTGGAATAATAAATATTTGGTTAAAGTAATCAAACATTCTTACTGGTCTTTAAAACATATTTTTTTAGAACAAGTGAAAAAAAAAACCACAATAATTTTTTTTCTCTTCCCAACATCTGTATTAACTATATTTCCTAATTTCCAAATAAGGAAATTTCACACTGAGTTTGAGTTAATAACACTACAGTGAGATTAAGACATTAGGTCTTGAATGAAGGAAATAAAATGAAAAAGAAAAATTTTAACTCTTCATACTGTTTTCTTTGAAATAGATGTTATTTTATTCTCCAATTAGTACTACATTTGCTTTAAAAATTAAAAAAAGAATTATTAAAAGCTAACAGGATTTATAACTCGAAAAGATGCAAATATTCTAGTGTTCTTATTATAAGTGCGTCTTCTAAGTAAAATATGAAAAGGTATGCTGATAAAGGAAAGAAAGAGCTATACTACCACAGAAACTAAGAGCAATACTTCATGAGGCTAGAGTCAGCATTACTACCTTCTTTTGGCAGTGAGTAGTATTCTTATTTTTGAATTTGTCTCCATTCACAGACTTTCTCCAAATAAATGGAAATAAATAAAATATATCCTTTTAGAGGGAACATTCATCCTTTGCCTCAATCTTTCTTTCTTTTGTTCTCTTTCAAACACTAGGCAAAATTCTAGAGCACTCCAAACATCAGCTCAGAAAAAAAAGTCATATTGCAGAGCTCTAGAAACAAGAGACTGCTAAGCCAAAGGGGAAAAAATGCTAATCTAACTGCTCCTTGATTTTAATACCCTGTCTTTACCTGTTTCTTCTTCCAAAAATAAATAAATTAAGAGAATTTACTTTGTTACACCCCATAGTTGTGATTTTTAATTTTCTGTTAAAAAAAAAAAATTCATGAATTTTGCTTGATTATACACACCGCCAAAAATTCTTTAAGCCGATCTTCAATGCTTCCTTTGTGAATTGTAAACAAAGCTGCAGCGATCTGGTTGATGGCTTTGGCCAGGCAATGTATGTTGTTGCAGTGCCCTGAGAAAGTGCACATAGGGTTTGTGGTTTCTGTGTGACTCCAAAATATAAAATCTTTAATGACTTTATAACCTACATAAATAGTGGCATGATTAAAAACAGAGTTGAGGCATAACCTGCCTTGGCTTCTCTTTACTTTCATGAGAACTAGTGCTTTTAAAAATAGTATAGAAGAAAGCAACAACCATTGCTGTACTAAACAGGCACATTTTCAAAAACCCCTAAAAGAAACCATACATCAATTTTACACTGTCTTGGAAACTTATTAAGTACTTAGCTGCTTTACAAACATTTCCCCATTCAATCCTTAAAATAATCCTAAGAGTTGGATAGTCCCTTCACTATCTCCTGCCACATACACATGCAGGCACCCTTAGGCTCACATGTATACACTTCATATGTGTATGTGAAACNTTGGCTGCTTTACAAACATTTCCCCATTCAATCCTTAAAATAATCCTAAGAGTTGGATAGTCCCTTCACTATCTCCTGCCACATACACATGCAGGCACCCTTAGGCTCACATGTATACACTTCATATGTGTATGTGAAACTGGGGCTTAGAAAAAGAAAAATTCAGTCTTAAGATTACGCATCTAGTAAGTAGCAAAACTTAACCCACTTCTTATTGTGTTAAAAAAAATGCACAATTACTTGAAGAGTACCTGCTATATCAAAACTCATAACTCTCCCAATGCCAAAAAAATTTTAAGCTACTATTACCTTCTATAGCAGGGCTATACTGAGACATCACGTTACTGGCCAGTGTGGGCAAAGAAACGGCCACAAACACCATTAGGAGGCAGGCAATTTTATATTCTTCTTCTGGACTTATGTTTTCTAAGGCAGAAAAATTACAAATAACATCAAGGTATTTCTTTCAAGATTAGTTAAGAGTTGATGATCTAAATCAGAAAAAGCACATTTTAATTTTTATGTATTTTACTGAGTCTCTATAGAGCTGATTATGATTTTGTAACAAGAAATATAGAATGCATAGAAATAATACACAATAGTATCAGCCATTATCAAGTTGTTAAGCATATTTCAAGGACATCTGAAAAAACAGTAATGCAAAATTTCCTTTTTCTTTTTTAAATTTTAAGGTTACAGGACTAAAAATATATTTAGAGTAACTGGAATCCTAAAGTCTTCTACTTGATAACTAATAATAAATTATTTAACCAGAAAATTCTATGCTTCAGTATAGAAAATTATCTAACTTACTCTGCAAAATCATCCAAAAAACTGCAATGTTTTTCTAAAATAGATATACATGTGATCTGATATTTACTATTAAAAATATATAAATGTGTGAACTGGATTTCTAACCTCTTCATTTTAGAATAATTAAGAATTTAACATAANTAGAAAATTATCTAACTTACTCTGCAAAATCATCCAAAAAACTGCAATGTTTTTCTAAAATAGATATACATGTGATCTGATATTTACTATTAAAAATATATAAATGTGTGAACTGGATTTCTAACCTCTTCATTTTAGAATAATTAAGAATTTAACATAATACAAGAGTCAGAATATATTTGAAAAATCTAGCTGATTATGATTATTCACAATAGCCAAAACATGGTAACAATCTAAATGTCCATCAACAGAGGAGTGGATAAAGATATCCATCAACAGATGAAGGGAATACTACCCAGCCATAAAAAGGAACAAAACAATGCCAACTGCAGCAACATGGAAGCAACTAGAAATTAACATACTAAGTGAAGGAAATCAGAAAGGGACAGACAAGCTCCATATGATATCATGTGGAATATACACCATACAATATATGTGGAATCTAAAATACGGCACGGGCTTCAGAGGAGTGGATAAAGATATCCATCAACAGATGAAGGGAATACTACCCAGCCATAAAAAGGAACAAAACAATGCCAACTGCAGCAACATGGAAGCAACTAGAAATTAACATACTAAGTGAAGGAAATCAGAAAGGGACAGACAAGCTCCATATGATATCATGTGGAATATACACCATACAATATATGTGGAATCTAAAATACGGCACGGGCTTCCCTTGTGGCTAAATGGTAAAGAATCTGCCTGCAATGCAGGAAACCCAGGTTTGATCCCGGGGTCAGGAAGATCCCCTGGAGAAGGAAATGGCAACCCACTCCAGCATTCTTGCTGGAGAATTCCATTGACAGAGGAGCCTGACAGGCTACAGTTCATGGGGTCTCAAAGATTCAGACATGACTGAGCAACTAACACTTCCACTTTCAAACAACAAGGTCTTACCATAGCACAGGGAATTATATTCAATATCCTGTGATAAATCACAATAGAAAAGAATATGTATGTGTATAACTGAGTCACTTTGCTGTACAGCAGACTGGCACAACATCGTTAATCAATTATATATACTTCAATAAAATTTTTTTAAAACCTAGCTGATTATAAAAAATACAGCCCTGGAAAATCAAGCTAGTCGCAATAATTATCCATGTGATTATAATTAACATATTGCATAAGTGATGAAACAAAACTAATGTCAAATAAAAAAAGAACTGAAGAACTTAGTCAAACACCATGTTACATCCAAAGAAGTAGGGGAAACATTTTAGTACCAGAAACAGATGAAACATTTCACTTTGTGGAAAAAACCAGAATTCTGAGTAATACATTTTAAAGAGCTGATCTTAAAATATTTTAAATATTTAATATTACAGAAGAAGCAGAAACTGGAATCAAGATTTCCAGGAGAAATATCAATAACCTCAGATATGCAGATGACACCACCCTTATGGCAGAAAGTGAAGAGGA
>SJYX01009500.1:331164-361607 GCA_006410675.1 Oreotragus oreotragus | reverse complement strand
CATTGG
This sequence comes from Oreotragus oreotragus, assembly GCA_006410675.1. NCBI lineage: Eukaryota > Metazoa > Chordata > Mammalia > Artiodactyla > Bovidae > Oreotragus > Oreotragus oreotragus. Next base: position 361,601 of record SJYX01009500.1, on the reverse strand, counting down.
GTCACAAAAAGTCAGACATGACTTAGCAACCGAGAACATATTGACATGTCAGTGTAAAGGTATAAAGTAGAACTTAAAATGATTAAGTGGTGATCTGATTATGGTGATGGGTCTTTACCTTCATGCAGGGTTACTCTGAGGGAAACAAAGACACACAAAAGTGATTACAGAGATAAATACAAACACACGCAAACATACGCTGCCAGAAAATTTAAAAAGACAGGTAACATGATATTCAAGTTTTTTCCTTAGGCTGCCAATAAGCGATGAACTCATTGTCATTGGTAAGTAAACAATTTGGATTGAATGTCAGTCAGTTTAAAAATCTCAAGTTTGTGTTTAAAAGGTGTCTCACTTACCTTGTACCTCTAGTATATAATAGTACTCTAACACTACCATACTGCAGTATATGAAGTATACTACAATATTTCATATCAGTATTTTCTTTCTTACATATGAAACTTGAAGGAGAAAAGAAGTGATTGAAAATCAGAATAATATTTAGTTGTTACAAACTAAATATTATGCAGATCAAATTGCTATTTCCTAGAGATTAACAGTCCTACTTTAAAATTTTTTAACCAATCATCTTAACTTTTAAACTTGAGATATTTTTGAGGTTCACTTTTGTCTTAATTCTTTCTTTTATAATTTTATGGTGTACCTGGTCCAAGCCAAATTGGACTGAAGTCCTGACCGTATTTTAAGCAAGCCTATTCTTACAAGCTTACCCATTTGATTTTAATGGTTGGGAAAGCTGGAATTATGAGTTAAGAAGAAGGAGCTGACTGAGTATTCATGCATTCAGCCCTGAACCCTTTTAAATTTACTCATCACTATTCAGAACGCATAATTCATGTCTCCATCAAGAAAGCAATTGCTAGGATAAATTTTCCAAAAATGTGGGAGGAGAAAAAAAAAAAAAACCCTAAAATGAATGTATGTCTGAGAACTCCATATGCTTAAATCACCAAGACTCCATCTTTTTTTGATTACCTTTGTATCCCTAAAACCAAAGTAATTCACCAAATAAAAATGGTCTTTCAGCTTTCTCTGATTCAGATAGCTCTCTTTTTGCATCTCTTAAGTGGTTCCTACAGATTTGCCGCATAAATGTCTAACTTTTCTTCCCCTCCAGCTCCATTCTGAGTGGAGCTGTGCAGTCTATGGACTGCTGTGATTGGACCCATGCAGACTTCGGGTGGCTCTTTGATTGTGATTTCAGGCTCTCAAACCAGGAATGAGCCCTGGCTGGGTTCACCCTTTCTGCATAAACTACACACTGACAATGAAAGGAGAAGTACAGACACTGATGCCCACGCTTCACCTGTGTATTGAAGTTAGAACTGGCAGACCAGGTGGGCAGCCTGTAATTGTAAGATGCCATAAGTGAAAGAAAGACTCTTCCATGAAGAAAAATATTACAGGAAGGTCTAATCCAGCATATTTTTCTCCCAGTGAGAAATGTAGAAATACTGCATGACTAGATTGACTGCCTTATGTGAAAAAGGTCACCGGGCTCTAACATTGTGGGTCCAGAACGTGAAGATTCCTTCCCTTCCTGCTTCTGAGTCCCTTCCAAATCCTGAGCTGTTTTGTGTGCTTGCTGAGGGATGCCCCCACCTTGTCAAGCCCCCTTTCATTCCTCCACCCAGACAGCGGCTCTGGCCACTCCTGAGCAGCCCCATGGATCATCACCATGAGGCAGACAGAAGAAAAGGCCCTCACAAACCTTCCAGGCACCTGAGGGTCTTATCGCAGGGCTTTCTAGGCTCCTGGATACACACAGCATTATCTGGAAGGAGGAAGGTGGATGTGTCTCAGGTGGGCTCTCCTTATGGGTTCACAGATATTTCCTTTGAGGGATGTTACAGCCAAAAATCCTACAGATCAGGGGCCTCTAAGTACTGGGGCTTGGGGCAGGCCCCTTGAAACGCTGGGTGGCAGTACTGCAAAGATAACCTTTTTTCTGGAGTAGAGATGTATTTGTTGCATAATTTGTCACTGCTCTATATCCTTTCTTGTTATTTTCCCTCCTTTCTTTCTTTCTCACTATTCTTTATCACCCCTTCCTCTTCATTCCATGACATTGAACAGTTTCTTGTTTGAGAATCCTGCAGTTGGGATGAAACAGAAGGTTTAGCCTGCACTCTTTCTCACCAACGTGCAGCTCTCAAGTTTCACGTTCAGTCAGCAGCTCAGGTGAACCGGGGAACAGGAGGAAGTCAGCTGGCGTAGTTTGGAGACATTTTTCCAACATGCCCCATAAGACATTTCCTTTGGTCTTTAGCTTCCAAGTTGGATGAACCTAGACTCTCCCATCTGCCGTGTTGCCCTTTGCTGTTAATAGACTTCCTTTCTATTGGCTCAGGTTCGAGTGGCACAGAGTCTGCCTGACAACGTGTGCACGCTGGGCCTATACACTTTTAGGGGATAGAGGATTTAAGATGTGTGGTACAGGAATGGAAAGCCTTGTCCTTTATTGCAATAATGAAAGGGAAGCAAAACTTCTGTAGCACAAAAATAATAAAAGATTTAATTTCTAAATACTCTGGTGTTAAACCAGGAGGTGGCATAAGGCCAGGACATATTGGGATAAGCAGGAAAAAAANACCATCTACAGTGATTTTGGAGCCCCCCAAAATAAAGTCTGACACTGTTTCCACCGTTTCCCCATCTATTTCCCATGAAGTGATGGGACTGAATGCCATCACCTTCATTTTCTGAATGTTGAGCTTTACATATTTTCAAAAAAGCATTACATTTTACAACTGCTGCAGAATTTGAAAGGTGAAGTTATCTAGTTTTTAGGCTGCAATATCCAATGTCATGACACTAACACATCTGATAAGTCTGAGAACTTGTGAGGTTGGTGGTCTACAAAAAGTTTTCCATGAATTAGTCTGCATGGAAAAAGTAGAAGGGAAAATGAGGTTCTAGAGATTTTCTGATGTTCTGTTTACACTAGCTGGATTGTCTGAATCTTAATGGGTTGCCCTCATCTGCCTGCCTATACGCCTTACTTAGCCTTTGACACTCTGCAGCTCTCACACCATGATGGTACAAGGTTTTTTGTCTAAGGCCTGTAGCTCCCCCTCAACTCTGCACTGAGACAGGAGGCACAGGCACCCTCTGATCTGGTGACCCCCTGAACACATGTAAAGTCTTCACTAACTTTAACCCACTGACTTCACTCAGGATCTTGACTTTTAAGGTGGGAAAAGGTATGCTTTCTCAAGGACTCCATTTATGCCCTCTTTGTTTCATTCCTCCTTTCCCATTTTATCAATTCCATTTCCTTTTGTCAGAGATCTTGCTTTTACACTATCAAGTCTTCTTCCCAAATCTATTATTAAGTCTGTGTACTACAGTCATATTAAAATCAAGGATTTAGGGACTCAGATAATCTTTTCAATAATGCTTAGTTTCAGCAAACCACATGTCCACTGACTTTCAACACTTATTTTTTTGGTATGAATTTTAAAATTATTTCAGAGATGAAGTGGAATTCTTTGTTATTTATAGGTTCTTTTGCTAGGAAAATTGGTAAAAAGTGAGCCATGGATAGGCAAGAAAAAACTTTCCCTCCCTCTTGGTTATAGGCTCAAAGTCTAGATATGATAGTTATTCCAGTTTTAAGGTGCCCTCTGACAAGGGGGACTGTAAAATTTGTCTTTCAAACCAGGCCAACTCTGCGAGTTAAAGAGAAGCTATTAATAATTATGCCAACAAAATATGCATATACCAAGGATTATCCCAAGAAAAATGGGGTGTGAGATTAATTTACCTTTGATCCATGGATGCAGGCTAGTATTTAGTCAGAGATGCAGAGGTCTACAACTTCTCAGGTGAGGCAGTGAGAAAGAATCCGCTTGTCAATGCCATGGAATCATAAGCGAACGTAATAGATTGAGATAACTTAATCTCACAAATTAGATTATCTTTATGTTCTTTTTTCTTCAGAAACTTTATTGAAGCTGAGTTTAAGCATTTAAGCCTGACATCAGCTTTTGAGGTGTGTGTGGGAGTGATATGGCATAGATTTCAACTGTGAATAGTGCCTCCTAGGGCTGGCATGGAGAGGTGACAAGGGACATTAGCAAAAAAGAGGAAACTACTGAAAGAGTTGGAAAGGATGTTTCCCTCCATTACCAACCAGAAAGAACTTGGGTTTGATTGGATTAAGGAAGCATGTCTTGACATTTAGTTTCTGAGCAATGATTATTTCTTCCTGCTTCCTTTTGATCTTAGAAAGCAATTCTGTAGTGAGATAACTGGAATCTAGGTGGGGCTGAGAAGGCTAGGGTCATTTTATGTTGCTTAAAATTTATATCAAACACAATGTTTGTCTTGCTTGGTGTTTAGCTTTAAAACTAAATTTGCAAATATAAATGCTGGTATGTTTCATATATATATATATATACATATATATATATATCTGATTTCTTTTGACAAACCAGGAAACTCTGGGCCAGCAAATCCAAGAAGCAAACATTGGCTGGAGCCATATTTGAAGGCTTCTAAAATGTGGCATTCTCTCTGTAGTTCACCATGGTCCAACTCCTTACTGCTTTATCCAGACCATTTTATTGATTTATGTTGGCTATTGTGTACTTCAGACTTTCAATTCTGTGATTCCTATATTTTATCATGCTATATGTTAGAAGTTTCCAAAATAGGAACTAAATATAGCAGATGTATCAGGGCTAATGCATTTCTAAGAAATTCTAGCTGTCATTATTTACATCAAGTTATTAAATAACTATTTTTAATATTTTGAGATATAGTAACATATCGTGAAATGCACAGATACTGATTGCAGTATGCAATTAATTTTGACAAATGCATATTTCCTACATTATTGATACACTAAAATGCTGAACATTCCCATTATTCTAGAAAATTCCCTTTTATCCACTGCAGTCAAAACTTGCTCTTTCTACCCATAGGTCATAGTTGAAGGCTCTGTTGCCATAGATTAACTTTGCCTATTTTAGGACTTTATATAAATGGAATCATATAGTATGAACTTCTGTGTTCAATTTCTTTCTTTTAGTAAAATGCTTTTCAGATTCAAGCATGTTGTTTGAAGAAGCATTTGCTTGTTCTTTTACATTGGTGAGTAGTTTTCCATTGTATAAATATATTGTCACTTGCATCTGGGTTGATTTCTACTTTTTAGGTGTTTTGAATGAAGCAGGTGGAATATTTTTGTGTCTTTTTGTGAATATACATTTTAATTTCACTAAGGTAGTCACCTGAGAGTGAAATGTTTCAGTGATAGGGTAAAAGAAATTATAACTTTATCAGAAACTTCTTACATTTCCAGATCAGTTATGCAATTTTACACTCCTGACAGCAGTGGATGAAAATTTCAGTTGTTTCACATCCTTGATGGTAGTTAATATTGGTAATCTTTTTAATTTTATCTATTCTAGTGGGTATGGTATGATCATGTTGTTTTAATTTACATTTCCATGATAATTAATGATACTGAGCATTTTTCATGTACTTATTTGCTATTCATATATCTTCCTTGGAGGAGTGTGCAAGTCTTTTGTCCATATTTATTGTATTTAACACCCTTAATTTTTAAATATATTTCATATATAAGTAATTTTTTATTTATATATTTGTATACTTTTTTATATATTCTGTATACAAATCTGTTGCTACATAATCATACATGTATATCTACATATATATATGTATACACATTGTCTCATAGTATTAAATATTTAATTTTACATGGTTCTATCTTAGACATTGCGAAAGAACCTCATGTAGAAGGAATTTGTAAATAATGTCAGTCTTAAAGTACATGAAGTGACAACAACATGGCCACAGATTGTCTAGACTCGAGGAAACGGGCCCAACCACCTTTTGCTCTGATGAACATAAAGCTTGGAATCTGTCCCTAAAAAACAAGATGAATCATAGTACAGGCTTATATTTTCTGTGTCTCTGTTTGTATGCATTTTCTTTTTCAGAGAGGGAACTTCTAAGGTTTTGCCACTAAATAAAAGGAACAACTTCAATTACACAGCTGTGTGATAGTACCTGCTCCTGGGGGCAGGCTGCTCTCCTCTGAGAGCCTTCGATCACCTTCCTGCCACATACAACTACAATTCACCTGAAGTGGCGTCAGCAGGACTCTTCACCCTGTGCCAGATAATAGCTTTTGCTTTTAGTGTTAAAAGATCATATCATTCTGTGGTTCTTAGGAGGGAGAAGCTGGCCTGAGGAGGCATGCCCCAGGTTCTGCTTTGATGAGTGAGAAAAAAGCATGAACTAGGTTGGTTTGAAACGATAATTGGAGAGCAGGTCTCAGAGTCTAGTAGCCCATGTCTTTTATGGGAATTCAGATTGCTGCTCAATCCATTATGGTGTCCTGTTCTTGCTCAAAACCTTCAGTGGTTCCGGATGTCCTAGAACATGGAGTTCAAAGTCCTTCAGCATTAAGTACAAGCTGACTTCATTAGCCTCATAAACTACAGATATACCTCTAGATTAAATGCCACAGTCATCAGTGCTGCCTACCAAGTATTTCTATCTCTCCTGTTTTTGAACACAAGGTAGTTAAATGTGATCATGTGACTTGCCTTGTTGAGTAAAGTGTGAGTGAGAGTGGCATCTATCACTTCACCAGGTCCCTTTTCCAACTGTGTGTTAATTGTGGATTCTGATTGTGGCAGTGCAGTGTGGGACATGGTGTTTTCCTGTTCTCCTATGGGAGTGTTTAAGTGTGTGTTCACAAAGGTGAGTAGAGAGATCAGGGGTTTGGGGTTAAGTCAGGCAGATGACAGAGTAAAGTCTGCACTCCATTACTCCTGTCTCCTGCCTCGCCTCTTTGGTTATTGAATTCCACACCTGTAAAATGGGATAATTATATTTCGTTTGCATTTGGACTGCTATAACAAAAATATCACGGGGCTTCCCAGGTGGCGCTAGTGGTAAAGAACTTGCCTGCCAATGCAGCAGATGCAAGAGACATAGGTTCAGTCCCTGAGTCAGGAAGATCCCCCTGGAGGAGGAAATGGCAACCCACTCCAGTACTCTTGCCTGGAGAATCCCATGGACAGAGGAGCCTCGAGCAGGCTACAGTCCATTGGGTTGCAAAGAGTTGGACGTGACTGAAGTGACAGCATGCAAGGAAAAATACCATATACTGGGTAGTTTGAATAACAAACCCTTATTATAGTTCTGGAGACTGGGAAGTTCAAAATCATGGTTCTGGCAGATTTTGTGTCTATTAAATGGTGGTTTCCTGGTTTAAAGACAGCCATCTTCTTGCTGTGTCCTCATGTGGAAGAAAAGAACAAGGGAACTCTCTGAGGTCTCTTTCATAAAAGCATAAAAGCACTCCATTCAGATGTACTCCACCCTCCTGACCTAATACCATCACATTAGGGGTCAAGCTACCAACACGAATTTTGAGGGGGATACATTCAGTTCATATACCTTGAAAACACTAGAAATAATGTTGAAGAACGCTGAGAGAGTAGTTTATGTTACACACCTGCTTTGTCAAGCAAATCAAACAGATTAAGTTGAGTTAGTAAAATGAACAGTAGGCAAGGCAAGCTGAGAAAGTTTGCATTTTTATTTTAGGTTAGGTTGTTTAGACATGATAAGAATACTTATCAAGTATATTTTCATTTTAAAGCTTAAAACAAATCTACTTTTTGTAAGGAGAATCCAAGATAGCATTTTATTTATCAAAAACAAAAGTAAATTATCTAGTTAGTATCTAGGACCTGGGCACTAGTTATTCTGTCCTGTTTATATTTAGTTACAGATTTATTGAACATGAATATGATTGTTAGGAAATAAAAGATTAGAAGGCCACAGTAACTAATGCCCAAGTTGTAGATACTTACTAAATTGTCCCCTGGTGACTGGGTTTAAACCACCTTCCCAGATCGCTAGGTTATGGTGGAAGAGCATTTTGACTTAGAGCATTTATAACTGTCTTATCTTCACAGTTTTGTAAATAAAGATGATTCTTTTTGCAGATATTGAAAACTTCAGTTTTTTTGAAGTGAAGCTCGTTCTGTTTTCCTAATGTCAGTAAGCAAAAAAAGAAATGAAGAATTACTGTGAATTTTTAGACCTTTGCAATGTAAAATATAATTATTTTATTATAAACATTAATTATCATGCATCTCAATGACTTGACTCTCTTTTAGTGGTTTACAGATTTCAGATTGTCAGGGAAATTACATATAATTTGTTTTCCAAATTAAATTATTAGACAGCAGCATGGCTTATGCACTCAAAATTTAACTTGGAAAAGCATTTAATAATTAAAATGCCAAGTGCTGGGAAAGGGGAAAACATCTCCCCACACTTTTAAGTTATGTTTGTTGGAAAAGCCAAATTTAAAAAGTTTGAGCCTTGCAAGGATATGATGAAGATATACCGGGATATCTCCCTCCTGGAGGTGTCATGGCTGAGGACGCTTTCAGAAGTTTGACCCAGTGTGAATCATGTATTTTTAATACAAAATTTTATCTTTATAATATAGAATATATCCTGAAATCTGAGATCATATATTTTTCCAAATATTTATTAAAAATTGCTGACCTTTCTTAAAAAGGAGGATTAATTGTCATCCTTTCACCCAGTTCAGTTGGAGAATTGGAGGCCCACCCAGAAAATTGTCTTGCTTTACCTTGGACAGTGGCCAAGGAAATATTAAACACCACATCTTTTATATATGTTCCTGGCCTGCAGCTCTTTCAGGTGTGCCAAGCCCAGTGGTACCCTAGGCTGACGCATTTCTGTAGTGCCAGAGTTACAGAAATGAATAAAACAAGGGTGCATTCAGGCATCAACTGAGTAGCTGGCTTACATAATCTACATGATCTGTCCTAACTGTAGATTGCATAATTTCTAGTGGAAGATTTCTAGGGTGAACACTACACAGATAAGGCAATCTCCATCTTTTCCAGGAAACCAAACAAAATCAATCAACAAAGAGATGTAAAAACAAAAGCACAAATGCCATTTTCTGAGAAACTGGAAAAGAGAATGTGAAATAATTTGTTAAAGATGCCAAAATAAGTTTAGTTTCACACAAGAGACCCTGGGCATGAGCAAGAGAAGGAGGGGAAAGAGATGTTAGAAATAGAGATAGAGATGAGAAAGAGACCACACCCTGGAAAAGCAATTAGGTTCAGAGGAGGGAAAGAGGGTCTATTACAAACAAAATCCCACAGGCCAGTTACTTGCAAAAAGCTGTGTTACCTATGTCAGCTAAAGAGAAGAGAGCCCTCTGTGATATGAAATCCTACATTGGTCCTCCCCACCTACAGAAATTCCTTGAAAATAGTTGGTCCATAAAAGAGCTTGCATAGCATCTATAAAAATATATTACAAAATAGGAATTAGCAGTAAAATTTATTGACAAGTAATATTCACCAAAAAATTGTTTTCCTGGGACAGATGAAAATTAGGAATACATAGTTCAAGATGGACCAAAAACTTTATGATCCAGTTTCTTCTTTGAAGCAAAACCATCAAGCAAAAACTCAGGGAAGAAATGATGAGGCAATGAGAAGAAATAAAATATGAGCTGGTGGAACTTAGGAAGTAAGTAGAAGAAAGAAAAATTGTCATGGAGGAAGACAAAATTGGAGGAAGTCTTGTCTGTCATGCATTGTAGTAAACATGTACAGTAAGATATAAAGAGAGAACTGAAAAAAAATTGAAATATAAATTAAAGAGCATAAAAGGATTCAAAAGAGGATAGGAAAAGGAGACCCAAAACAAAAGCATTATCATTAAGAAAGAAATTGTAAAACAACAAAAAAACCCCAAGATGTAATTTAACAAGTCTTGCCTGAAATTAAGGAAACTTGTACCTATGTATCTTTATCTGTTTTTCAATCACAAAATAGTCACCAATAACACAATCAATGGGATAGATTTTTGATTCTTATATAGTGCAATCAACTAAATTCTCTTCCAAGTTCATATGTTGAAGCCATTAAACCCCAGCATGACTATATGTGGAGACAAGGCCTTTAGGAGGTTCAGTTCAGTTCAGTTGCTCAGTCGTGTCCTACCCTTTGCGATTCCATGGACTGCTGCATGCCAGGCCTTCCTGTCCATCACCAACGCCTGGAGTTTACTCAAACTCATGTCCATTGACTTGGTGATGCCATCCAAGCATCTCATCCTCTGTCATCCCCTTCTCCTCCTGCCTTCAATCTCTCCCAGCATCAGGGTCTTTTCCAATGAGTCAGCTCTTTGTGTCAGCTGGCCAAAGTATTGGAGTTTCAGCTTTTGTCAGTAATGCCTAACATGGTTCCTGCCACGTTAGGCATTACTGATAAGCTTTAACATCAGTCCTTCCAATGAACACTCAGAACTGATCTTCTTTAGGATGGACTGGTTTGATCTCCTTGCAGTCCAAGGGACTCTCAAGAGTCTTCTCCAATGCCACAGTTCAAAAGGATCAGTTCTTCGGCGCTCAGTTTTCTTTATAGTCCAACTCTCACATCCATACATGACTACTGGAAAAACCATAGCCTTGACTAGATGGACCTTTGTTGGTAAAGTAATGTTTCTGCTTTTTAATATGCTGTCTAGGTTGGTAATAACTTTCCTTCCAAGGAGTAAGCGTCTTTTAATTTTGTGGCTGCAGTCACCATCTGCAGTAATTTTCGAGCCCCCCAAAATAAAGTCAGACGCTGTTTCCACTGTTTCCCATCTATTTCCCATGAAGTGATGGGACCAGATGCTATGATCTTCGTTTTCTGAATGTTGAGCTTTAAGCCAACTTTTTCACTACCCTCTTTCACTTTCATCAAGAGGCTTTTTAGTTCCTCTTCACTTTCTGCCATAAGGGTGGTGTCATCTGTATAGCTGATGTTATTGATATTTCTCCCAGCAATCTTGATTCCAGCTTGTGCTTCTTCCAGCCTGCGTTTCTCATAATGTACTCTGCATAGAAGTTAAATAAGCAGAGTGACAATATACAGCCTTGACGTACTCCTTTTCCTATTTGGAACTGGTCTGTTGTTCCATATCCAGTTCTGTTGCTTCCTGACCTGCATATTGGTTTCTCAAGAGGCAGGTCAGGTGGTCTGGTATTCCCATCTCTTTCAGAATTTTCCACAGTTTATTGTGATCTACATAGTCAAAGGCTGTGTCATAGTCAATAAAGCAGAAATAGATGTTTTTCTGGAACCCTCTTGCTTTTTCCACGATCCAGTGGATATTGGCAATTTGATCTCTGGTTCTTCTGCCTTGTCTAAAACCAGCTTGAACATCTGAAATTTCACTGTTCCCTCTTCTACACTCAAAGGCAAGACCCCCAGACCAGCCTCACTAGAAACTGAACTCTTCCAGAATCTTGATCTTGAACTTTTCCAAGCTCCAGAACTGTGAGAAAATGAATTTCTGTTGTTTAAGCCACCCAATGTATGGTGTTTTGTTATGACAGTCTGAGTGGAATAGTATACATACCTAATATTTTAAAATTAGAGACTGCATGATTTTTTTCCCCCAAATGCCCCTGGGATTGGCACAAAAGAATATGGGATTGGCTCCATATTTTTGGCCACAAAGTAATTTTTATGACTTAAAAAAGTAGAAATAGTATGGACACTATGATTGTAACATATTAAAGTGGGAAAATAACAAAAAGAAGACAGCAGCCCTAGCTTTAGGGAAAACAGCAACAACAAACCAAAACCTTGAACAACTTTTCAGTTAAGGAGGAAAGTACAAACAAAAAGTTGTGAAGCAGATAAAAGATAATAATTAAAAAAACAGCACGGGATACACCCATTGTTCATTGTAGTACTATTTACAATAGCTAGAACATGGAAGCAACCTAGATGTCCATCAATAGATGAATGGATAAAGAAGTTGNAAAAAAAAAAGAAAAGTACAAAGAAATTTAATGAAAAAATCTAATTGAGGAAATGTGCACAGCATCTTTAGCAAAATGTTTTCAACCAAGACAAAGCATTATCGGTGATCTCTCTCTGCTACTCATATATCCAAATTCTGTTACTGCGGAGATTAGGAGGAATAAAGGAATATTCAATGACCCAACAACCAGGGCCCATTATTTTTCAGTGTGAAGCCTTTGTCGTAGATGTAGAAGCATCTGAGAAAAGACTGCTCAGCTCGACTATCTGGATAGGCGAGCCGGTTCCTTTTTTTCTCAACCTAATCATTAAAGTGAAAAATGCTCGTGTAGCGGAACAACTCCACAGGCCTGGCTTGTTTAACAGAGTCTTTGTAAATTATACTAGCTCTTGAATACCATCCAGGTTCTTAATGATGATATTTCAAAGGTTACAAGCTTCAGTAGCAGGGAAAAGTTCATCGCAGCCTGGTGGTTGTGATTTCACCCTAATAACATCATTTGTACCCAGGCCTTTTAGCTATGGTCTAGTTTCTTTCAGATTCCAGAAACTGGGGCTCTAATCGTTTGGCTTGGGGAGACCTGGGGAAAAGCCTTTGACAAATGTTGAGGCCTAAGTGCTGGATCTCAAACTTTTGAGTGGCCAGCAACACTTTCCGGCTGGCTACATATAGCTGCTGAAGATGTCTGTAATCTAAGCCCAGACAAAATTGCAGATGGAATTAGAGTTACTAATTAGTTGATCTTAAACTAGGGAGATTCTCCTGAATTATCTGAGTGGGTCCAGTCAGCACCAGTCTCCTTAAAAGCAGAAGAGGGAGGCAGAAGAGGAGGTCAGAGTGGTGTGATGTGAGAAGGACTTGACTCATTGCTGCTGACTCTGAAGATGTAATAAGGACCTATGAGCCAAGGAAAGTAGGTGGCTTCTAGAAGCTGGAAAAAGCAGGAAAGTGAATTCTCTTCTAGCCTCTCCAGAAAGAAGCTCAACCCTACTGACACCTTGACTTTAGTTAAGTGAGGTCTATTTAGGAATTCTAACCAACATAACTGCAAGATAAGAAATCTGTGTTGTTTTAGACCAAAAACCACAAAATTATATTAAAAAATGCATTTGCTGAACCTCTCCACCAGAGTTTCTGCTCTGGGGATGGATCTGAGAATGTGCATTTCTAACAAATTTCCCAGTGGAGGCGATACCTCTGCTGGTATCTGTAGCTACATTTTAAGATTCAAGAAAAAGAGGCTTCAGCTAGTCTGAGGATTTCAGAGTGAAAGATCTCACAGAAGAGTGGTGGTTGCTGGCTAATTAGCTAATTGCCACATCCAAAAAGAGTGAGGCTTCAGTGTTATCCTGGTCTAATACTATAGAAACTGTGTACCCTCCTCCTGCTGTACTCTCTGCTATGTGAGTTTGGATTCATTTCTCTTTCCTATTCTGTGACTTTCTCTTCTTTTTTTTAAATTATGACTTCTAAGCTGTAGAAACTTGAATTTTAAACCTGACATCATGCAACATTAACTAGTTATATAGCCTCTAGCAATTTATTAGAATCCCCTGAACATCAATTTCATTATTGCTGAAATAATAATAATATCTGTTTCAATTGTGAATGGGAAACTCTAAGAGCTGTTATGCCCTAAGGCCTTGTAACAGTACCAGGTGCATTGTAATACACAGTAAATATTTGTCACTCTTGGTTTTTATTGCTTGAGAATATCTTTCTTCCCTCTTTCTCTTAGCATTCTGGCACTTTGCTTCCAAAAGAAGGAGATTCTGCTTCTCCCCTGTTACTCATTTTTTTCTTTCAGGCTCACTGAACTAGGTCTGTCTCTTATACACATCTAGATGTGTATAAGAGACAGAGATGAATGGATAAAGAAGTTGTGGTACATATACACAATGAAATATTACTCAGCTATAAAAAGAATGCATTTGAGTCAGTTCTGATGAGGTGGATGAACCTAGAACCCATTATACAGAGTGAAGTGAGTCAGAAAGAGAGAGATAAATATAGTATTTTAGCACATACATATGGAATCTAGAAGAATGGTACTGAAGAACTTATTTACAGGGCAGCAATGGAGAAACAGACGTAGAGAACAGACTTATGGACACGGGGAGAGGGGAGGAGAGGGTGAGATGTATGGAAAGAGTAACATGGAAACTTACATTACCATACGCAAAATAGGTAGCCAATGGGAATTTGCTGTATGGCTCAGGAAACTCACACAGGGGCTCTGTATCAACCTAGAGGGGTGGGGTGGGGAGGGAGATGGGAGGGAGGTTCAAAAGGGAGCAGATATAGGTATACTTATGGCTGATTCATGTTGAGGTTTGACAGAAAACACCAAAATACAATTAAAAAAATAACATGGGATACAGTTAAATTTTTACCAAGCAGTATACTGACTTAAATATTAATATCAATAAAAATAGTATTAATGAAAATAAAGTATGAAGTGTTTGATTAAAACAAATCAGAAAAGAAACAGCAAAGTGAACCAGGGTACAAAGGAAAGAAAAAAAATTTTAAAATCGAAGATAACAGCAAAATAAAACCCTCTAGAAAACAGACAAAATATATAACAGACAAATCTAAAAGCTGATTTTCTGAAGAAAAAATAAAAAATAAAAAACTTGAACCTAACAGTCATGTTTTTCAACAAACAAAGGGCAGAAAATACAGGCATAAATAACCCAGATCCCAAGGCAATTTAAAGGATCATAGGAAATGAATTTATTTGATCCTAAGAAGACAACTTTTAAATCATAGACAAAATAGATGATTTTCAACTAGTATAATTTGTCAAAACATACATAGATGAGACTGTAAAATGTAAACAAACTGAACTTCATAGGAAAACATAAGGAAACTTGGCAAATGCTTCTTTTCCCAATTTACTGAACATGATAGTTTCATAGGTGAAATCTATCAAGGCTATTAATAAGTAGAGATTCCAACTAAAAAAAAAAAAACAAAACAAAAAAAAATGAAAGTTTGAGGAAAGCTTCCAAATTCTCTTAATGAAGCAAACATTATGTCAATACCAACATTAGACAAAAAATCTTTAGAAATGAAAATGAAAGAACAGTCTCAGTTATAAATATTGATATAAAATGTTAAATAAAATATTAGCAAATAGAATCTAGCAGCATGCTAAAAAATATATTGAGTCCAAATGATATTTATTCTGAAAATGCAAGGATGATTCAACATTAGGAATTCTATGAATATAGTTTATTATATAAATATTATAAAAAGAAAATATTAGATTATCAAATCTTTAGGTCTATGAAGTCATTTGACATCAAAAGCTTTCTTATTAAAAGCACTCAATATCATAATAATATTCCAGCCAAAATCCAGTATCAGTCTTAAGTAGGGTCAAAATATCTCTAAGTGAGGAAGAAGACAAAGAATTTCACTACCATTAATTAACACTGTAATTTGGTACTTTCTCATGTAACAGAAAAGAAAAAAAAGTAATAAAAAGTGAAAAAAAGAAAGTGAAAGTGAAGTCGCTCAGTCGTGTCCTACTCTTTGCGACCCCCTTGGACTGTAGCCCACCAGGCTCCTCCATCCATGGGATTCTCCAGGCAAGAGTACTGGAGTGGGTTGCTATTTCCTTCTCCAGGGGATCTTCGCGACCCAGGGATCGAACCTAGGTCTCCTGCATTGCAGGCAGATGCTTTAACCTCTGAGCCACCAGGGAAGCCCAATAAGAAAAATCTATGACAATATGTTTGTATATCTAGAAAAGGCTAGAGCAAAAAAATTCAGTGAGTGGGTGCTAACATACACTTCTTTATTAAAATGGATAACCAACAAGGTCCTACTGTATAGCACAGGGAAGCTTACTAAATGTTATGTGTTAACCTGGATGGGAGAGGAGTCTGGGAGAGAATAGATACATATATATGTATGGCTGAGTCCCTTTGCTGTCCACCTGTAACTATCACAGCATTGTTAACTGGCTATACTCCAATACAAAATAAAAAGCTAAAAAATGAATATGCACATATTAATAGCTTTTATATATACACAGAACATTATCAGATGCTATTATAGAATAAAATATTACATTTTGTATTTGCAACAAAACGATTTTCAAATACCTAGTAAGATTTCTACTTTTTGAAAGATATTGTAGACGTGCTTTTCCCTTTTCCTATCATTGAGTCTAAGGAAGCACTCTGATTTTACATACAAAACACCAGAAAGCTCTGAAAAGTGGAGTGAAGAGGGTATCTGGCTAAAAATCTCAGACCCAGTGAACAGCCTAGTGGTTAGAGCTCTGGGTTTTCATTTTTCTTCCAACTTGGAGCTAAGAACGCAGTAACCCCAAGATGTAAGATAAAGCCCTACAGAAGCCCACACTCTCCTGTTAAAGGATAAAGAAATGTACAACCAAGCAAGACAGAAAACTTTTAGACAGTAACCTCTCTACTCCAGCCAGTTGTCATAGAGAAGAACTGTGTCCTTTTCCCACCTCCGCAATACCGGCAAAGGCAGAGAGAAGACCCTAGATTTCCAAACTCACCAGGCTGAAATGAACACCTCTCTTGGCTGGGGTGGGGGTGGGCATATGTGTTCAGTTGTTCAGTCAAGACCACATCGCGAGCTGGGATTTCCACTTCCCTGCTGGGATGATATCAGGAAGCCTGGAGGAGAGTCAGGACTTTAATATCCATCCAGTGATAGTTTGGGTCAGGTGGGAAACCTAATCCTAGTTTGCTGAAAATGCATGTTGAATTTTGTCAAATGCTTTTTCTGCACCTATTGATATGACATGATTTTTCTTCTTTAGCCTGTTGATGTGAGGGATTGCATAAACTGGTTTCTGAATGCTGAACCAACCTTGGCTACTTGGAATAAATCCCACTTAGTTATGGTATATATATATATATATATTGTTGGATTCAGTTTGCTAATATTTTGTTGAGGATTTTTATGTCTATGCTCAGAAGAGTTATTGATCAGTAGTTTTATTATAATGTTGTTGTTGTTGTTCATTTCTCAGTCGTGTCTGACTCTTTGCCACCCCGTGGACTGCAGCATGCCAGGCCTCCCTGTTTTTCACTGTCTGCCAGAGTTTGCTCAAACTCATGTCCATCAAGTTGGTGATGCCATCCAACCGTCTCATCCTCTGTCGCCCTCTTCTCTTCCTGCCTTCAATCTTTCCCAGCATCAGGGTCTTTTCCAGTGAGTTGGCTCTTTCTATCAGGTAGCCAAACTATTGGAGCTTCAGCATCAGTCCTTCCAATGAACATTCAGGACTGATTTCCTTTAGGATTGACTGGTTTGATCTCCTTGCAGTCCAAGGGACTCTCAAGAATCTTCCCCAGCACCACAATCTGATTTTGGTATTAGGATAATGTTGGCCTCATAAGACAGTCTCTTCTGCATGTATTTTCTACAAAAGATGGTAAAGAATTGGTATAATTTTTTCCTTCAGTGTTTGGTAGAATTTACCTGTGAAACCATCAAGATCTGGCACTTTCTGTTTTGGAAAGCAATTAATTATTGATTCAATTTATTTAAGATACATAGGTATGCCTGTTCGGAAAATCTGTTTCACCTCATGTGAGTTTTTGTAGATTGTGTCTTTCAAGAAATTGGTCCATTTCAACTAATAACAACCAAAGCTCAATAAAAGAAAAGCAAGAAGGGAGACCAGAGCTATCACCTAAAAAATAGACCATATTTCTCCAGGTGTTAAACATTATGACACTGGAAAATGAATAGGCAGAACAATGCTATGAAATCAAGAAATGGACTCCTTATGTATGATAAAGATTTAATCTCAATCACTGTGGAAAAGATGGACTATAAAGGAAATAATATTGGGGTAGGTGAATATCCTAGTATATTTCACAACACTTAGCATGAAAATTGGAAAATTGTTACAGTCAGTCTCAAAAGTGAAACATATAGTAATAATAAAAAGAAAACATGGAGAATAGTATTTAGCCTTGAAGTGGAAAAGTCCTTTGTAGCTGATACAAGATGAAAAAGCCATCAAATATTTGTAAACAAATCTAATTTGTACACAGATTAAGATACAGTATTTTGCATGGCAAAAATGCTATAAGTAAGAAATACAAATGACAAACTGAGAATAATATTTGCAAATGACATCAATGATAAGTGATTAACTTCTCACGTATAAAATTTCTATAAACTCTAAGTAAGAAAAAGAGTAACAAACCAAAACAGGCAAAGGAGAAAGGAAGTTCACAGAAGATGACTGATGACTTTCAAATAACTCTTACACATAGGCAGTGACATGCAATCTCATTCATAAAAGGAAAAACAGAAATAAAAAACAGATCCAATCTAATTCTACAATTTTGGCAGAAATCTAAAAATTTGATAACACAAGATAATGGTGAGGCAGTAGAGAAAACAGACATTCACGACTGGGAATGACCATAGTGGGAATGCAAATTAGTGCAATTAGAGACTGGAAAGTATATATCAAACTTACAAATGTATGTATTCTGTCACCCAGAAATTCCATGTCTTAGCATGTATCCTGTAGATATGCTCAAGTACATTTGAAATGACACATGTACAAGATTATTCACAACAGAGTTATTTACAATAGCAAAAACAGAGAAACATCTTAATGCCATCAGCAAGGAACTAATTAGTCATGCTCTATATCTATAATAGAACATCATGTTATCTATCTCTAAGGTAGAGCGGTCACTGGTATACATTATCAGGGGAAAAATTTTGACAAATACAAATATATACACACATATACATATCATACATATACATATATGTATACAGTAAGCTACCATTTATCTAAAGCACTACCGAAATAAAATATATAGGTGTGTGTGAATATATGTAGCTGTGTAGTATATATAATTTTTATATTCATATTAATTTTAAGATTATCTGGAAATAGGAATACTAAACATAACACTGGCCAGACAGGGAACTGGGTAAATGTGGTATGGGAGATGTAGAGATATGTTTTACCAAATGACATTTCATATTTTTGATGTTTGAACCAAATATATTATGTACCTAAAAATTTTAAAAATCTGCAAAATAGAACTAAAAAACTATATAGCTAGCTAGCTAGCTAAGTTGCTTCAATCATGTCCGACTCTGTGCAACCCCATGGACTGCAGCCTACCAGGCTTCTCCGTCCATGGGATTCTCCAGGCAAGAGTACTGGAGTGGGGTGCCATCGCTTTCTCCAAAAACAAACTATAGGGTGAACTTAGACTGTGGTGGTGGCATTACAGCAGTGTTTCTCACCTGGTGTTCTGTGGAACCTTATTGCTTTGGGGTCCACTGAGAAATCTGAGCAATGTGGAGCTCTAGTATTTTCTTCACCTTTTTCAACAAAATAACACTGTCTGTTTCCCTTTGAAAGAACAGCACCTATGAGTAAAAAGGTATTTGAAAATATTGGACAATATAGAACACATTATAAGATAGTTTTACTTGCTGCTTCCGACATAAATTAGAAAACCTAAATAGAATGGGTGATTTCCTAGATCAATTGATCTATTGTCGGAAACATAGAAAATGTTTTTAAATGTCTACCATGAACAAAAGTATCAGAACATGGTGTCTTCTGCATCTCTTAGGACATTTTCGGCTCCAGTATCAGAAACCCTGATGTAAGCTTAAATGATCTGGATAGTTGTTATTTCATTGAACAGGGAATACAGAGGAATCACTGACTTCAAGATTGTTTCAGGCAGTGGTTTAATGCTGCCACACTTGGCTTCTGTCTGCCTGTTCTGCCATCCTCATGTTCAGCTACATCCTNCAGAAACCCTGATGTAAGCTTAAATGATCTGGATAGTTGTTATTTCATTGAACAGGGAATACAGAGGAATCACTGACTTCAAGATTGTTTCAGGCAGTGGTTTAATGCTGCCACACTTGGCTTCTGTCTGCCTGTTCTGCCATCCTCATGTTCAGCTACATCCTGACGGGTCACCCTCAGATCTCAAGGGAGCTGCCAACTTATGGTCAGGATGAGATACTTCCCTATTATGTCCAACTAAAGAGAGAGAGGCCTGCTCACCGATCATGGGGACATTAGCCCTGTGGTTGCAGTGAAGCAAGTTGCTGGCACGTGTGTTGGGTGTAATAATCCCAGATGGGTTGGTTCTGCATCACGGATTGGACAGCATTCTTTGATTCTTAACCCTGAGTCAGTTTCTCCACTGCTCCACCAAAATATAAAATAGCTAATGTCCCTTTTCTTTAAAAAAATTTTTCTTTATTTTCTTAGCTGTGCCAGGACTTTAGTTGCAGCACTTGGATCTTTGATCTTTGTCATGGATCTTTAGTGGCGGCATATGAACTCTTAGCTGCAACATGTGGGACCTAGTTCCCGGACCAGGGATGGAACCTAGGCCTCCTGCATTAGGAGCATGGAGTCTTAGCTATTGGATGACCAGGGAGGTGCCTAACATTAGGCTTAAATTCACCACAGTGGGCACACAAAGATAAGCAAAATTAACAGAGGAATTTTATATGGAAGCAAATTTAAAATGTGTAACAGAGCTAATATCTATCATGTTTAATGGACTTTTACAAATTGGTAAAAACAAATAAACAAAAGAGACAATGTAATAGAAAAATAGATTAAAAATGAATAAGTAATTTACAGATGAACAAATACAAATTGCCAATAAATATATGAGAATATGCTCACATTGACTAGTAGCGAGTAAAATACAAATGAAAGCAGTTATTAACTTTCCCTTTATACCTATCTGATTGTCAAAAACTAGAATGAGGATAATAATTTTAGGTAGGAAAGCAGGGAAAAATGTATACTCATAAACTTCTGAAATGTGAATTGGTGTAGAGTTTTTTGGCAAGTAATCTAATAGTGTCTCCTAAAATTAAAGCTACAGTCTTATAGCCTACGGCAGCTCACACAATATATGACTTCTGCCAATCCATGCAGGCTCCTGGAAAAAGCCAAGCCCTCAGGGTATAAGTTTTAAGGCAGAGGGGCAGGAAACCCCAGGGAACGCCAAGATTAAGTGTCGGGGATATGATCCCACCGTGTGGTTTCACATGTGGGTTGAATGGTTGCCATATCGATTCAGTCTGCACATTTATGAACCCCTCTGCTGTATGCCTGGTATCCCACTCAGTTTTAGAGCTAGAGTAACAAAGAGAATCTGTCTTCCCTGCCCTGGTCCCGGGGAAGCGAGAACTTGGACAAAAGAATCATTTGGAGCAGGACAGAGCAAGGTCTGCCCTCTGCTTAGCTCACTGTCCAGGCTCCTCAGTGGGGCTGGGGAAGCTACTTTTCAGTTTCTTTCTTCCTGAACCATCTCCATTTTCTTTGCAATTCTCTCCATCCCTTGGGTTTATATACTTAGGTTGAAGAATCCCCTGGATCCTGTCCCTTTTCCTGTTCCTACTCTGCACACATCTGCATAGACGCCCCTTGGTTTCTGTGAAGCGCTGCCTAGCCTGACTCCTCCAGAACACAGCCCAGGTGGGCTTCCCAGTTTTGTTCACACTGGATTTGGCCTCAGGTGTTTAAGTTTAGTAAATCCCTTTAAGAATGAGACTCCTTTGTGCTATCTTATCTGCTTATCATTTTCACCAGCCCATCTTAAACATGCTTTTGAATTCCACCAGAAAAAAAAATCTAAAAATTAGTTATTTTAAAAATGCTTACTTCCCAGTAGATTCTCATCCTCAGTTACTTTCAATGACAAGATATCTTTTAAAAAGCATATATTTATCTCTATAGTCAGGCTGTTCATTAAAAATATCTGTATCTCCACAGGCATATTGAACAGAGTAGGTGCTGACCTATGGGTTGGTACATTTGAGAAATAGCTTCTTGTTATGTTTATAGTTCTCTTTACTCTGAAGGAATTTCAGAGAAGCATAGGGTCAAATGCCCTATTTTCTAGATGCAGATGAAGAAAGGAGGCTAGAAGTTCAGCAGCAACTGAGTAAGCTGTGCCAGAGTAACTTTTCCAGATGTCTTTGGGCTTTGCAGTTGGTACTGTCTTTAGGGAATGGCATGGACTTGATTTAACACTTTCTAAATTGGTTCACCCACCTTTGAGTCTGGAGGATGTATTGCTGCATGCTCCCTCAGATTAATGTACTGCCAGCAGGTCTGACGCTCCCATCTCAGGAAATTCATTAACACGTTGGGAAATCCGGAGACCAGGTGTGGCACCGAAAGGTTAATCTATCCTACTTCCTCCTTCGTAGCAACTTCAGTGTGAATTATACTCGGGTCGTTTAAAGTGAACAAATGAAGGCAATATACCTTCCCTGTGCTTAAAGTGGGATTCACACGCCGCTGGAATTTTAAAAATGACTTTTATTTGTTTAGGTAGTTGTTTTCGGCTGCACCGAGTCTTGGTTGCTGCGTGGGCTTTTCTCTAGTTGCAGTGAGCAGTGGCTGTTCTCCAGTTGTGCTCAGGCTTCTCATTGCAGTGCCTTCTCTTACTGTGGAGCATGGGCTCTAGGCCCTGTGGTCCTCACTAGCTGTGGTGCACGAGCTTAGTTGCTCTGTGTCATGTGGGATCTTCTCAAAGCAGGGATCAAACCCACGTCTCCTGCATCGGTAGGCAGGTTCTTTACCGCTGAGTCACTAGGGAAGCCCATGCCACTGGATTTTAGTTAAGATGCAAAGGCATTGTGTGAGTCTCACACATCCCATGGTTCCTAAATTCCTCCAAATGTTTGTGTCATGGTTTCCTGAACCATTTTAAGTGTGTACTCTTGCTTCTATTCCCGAGTAAAGAGAAATCTGGAAGCGTAACTCCAGAGTTAAAGACTTCCCAGGCCATTTCTACGTGCAGAGAGAAAATAACCCTCTGAACCTGAGAAGGAGAAATGGGCTCGCCTTGATGTATTTGTTTGGGGTAAATTTTTTGCAGCACCCTGATTTTGTCTGGAGTTTTTGGCTGTCCTACTCCTCATTCCCTTAAGACTGTGACCACTTCCTTACTGCTTTATTTTAGCACATTTTTCATCTTCAACTGTCTCCTCCTACTCAAGAAATGATGGTGACTCTCTTGACCATGGGGTTCAGTTGTTTCTTGCTTTCCCCATCAAAGTGAACCTTGGTTCACTACAGCCTGGAGCCCCCACTAACTTTAGCACTGACAAACACAGACCTACTGCCGAACAAATGGGAATTTACTTTCTCTCCCAGTTATCTGTTTCCTTCCACATCTCTTTCAAGCACCCTCTCCCCATACACACCCTCCCATCCTAACCTTATTTCAGAGATTATCAGGTTACTTTTTGATTTTACTGCTTCCTATTCAAATTTTGCCCATAAAACTACTTTACTATTACAGAATGAAATATTGTTTTCATTACTTTCCTACCCTAAATATGCATAGTAATAACACACTTGTGATGTATAGCAAGTCCTGTATTAAATACATAATAATACATAATAAGAATGTATCATTTTAATGAAATATCTTATTTCCTCTATTGTTACTTACTGTAATTTGGTTTAATTCGGCTCGAGTAACCTTTTTGCCCACATGTAACTCTTAAAACACGTTCTTATGAACACTGCATATTAAGAAAGAAAGAAAATAAGCCAGTCAGCATCAACTAAATATCAAGGTGAACATTAGGTCAGGTTCAAGTTTGGAGGGAAAAAAAAAAAGAAAAGTACAAAGAAGTTTAATGAAAAAATCTAATTGAGGAAATGTGCACAGCATCTTTAGCAAAATGTTTTCAACCAAGACAAAGCATTATCGGTGATCTCTCTCTGCTACTCATATATCCAAATTCTGTTACTGCGGAGATTAGGAGGAATAAAGGAATATTCAATGACCCAACAACCAGGGCCCATTATTTTTCAGTGTGAAGCCTTTGTCGTAGATGTAGAAGCATCTGAGAAAAGACTGCTCAGCTCGACTATCTGGATAGGCGAGCCGGTTCCTTTTTTTCTCAACCTAATCATTAAAGTGAAAAATGCTCGTGTAGCGGAACAACTCCACAGGCCTGGCTTGTTTAACAGAGTCTTTGTAAATTATACTAGCTCTTGAATACCATCCAGGTTCTTAATGATGATATTTCAAAGGTGACAAGCTTCAGTAGCAGGGAAAAGTTCATCGCAGCCTGGTGGTTGTGATTTCACCCTAATAACATCATTTGTACCCAGGCCTTTTAGCTATGGTCTAGTTTCTTTCAGATTCCAGAAACTGGGGCTCTAATCGTGTGGCTTGGGGAGACCTGGGGAAAAGCCTTTGACAAATGTTGAGGCCTAAGTGCTGGATCTCAAACTTTTGAGTGGCCAGCAACACTTTCCGGCTGGCTACATATAGCTGCTGAAGATGTCTGTAATCTAAGCCCAGACAAAATTGCAGATGGAATTAGAGTTACTAATTAGTTGATCTTAAACTAGGGAGATTCTCCTGAATTATCTGAGTGGGTCCAGTCAGCACCAGTCTCCTTAAAAGCAGAAGAGGGAGGCAGAAGAGGAGGTCAGAGTGGTGTGATGTGAGAAGGACTTGACTCATTGCTGCTGACTCTGAAGATGTAATAAGGACCTATGAGCCAAGGAAAGTAGGTGGCTTCTAGAAGCTGGAAAAAGCAGGAAAGTGAATTCTCTTCTAGCCTCTCCAGAAAGAAGCTCAACCCTACTGACACCTTGACTTTAGTTAAGTGAGGTCTATTTAGGAATTCTAACCAACATAACTGCAAGATAAGAAATCTGTGTTGTTTTAGACCAAAAACCACAAAATTATATTAAAAAATGCATTTGCTGAACCTCTCCACCAGAGTTTCTGCTCTGGGGATGGATCTGAGAATGTGCATTTCTAACAAATTTCCCAGTGGAGGCGATACCTCTGCTGGTATCTGTAGCTACATTTTAAGATTCAAGAAAAAGAGGCTTCAGCTAGTCTGAGGATTTCAGAGTGAAAGATCTCACAGAAGAGTGGTGGTTGCTGGCTAATTAGCTAATTGCCACATCCAAAAAGAGTGAGGCTTCAGTGTTATCCTGGTCTAATACTATAGAAACTGTGTACCCTCCTCCTGCTGTACTCTCTGCTATGTGAGTTTGGATTCATTTCTCTTTCCTATTCTGTGACTTTCTCTTCTTTTTTTTAAATTATGACTTCTAAGCTGTAGAAACTTGAATTTTAAACCTGACATCATGCAACATTAACTAGTTATATAGCCTCTAGCAATTTATTAGAATCCCCTGAACATCAATTTCATTATTGCTGAAATAATAATAATATCTGTTTCAATTGTGAATGGGAAACTCTAAGAGCTGTTATGCCCTAAGGCCTTGTAACAGTACCAGGTGCATTGTAATACACAGTAAATATTTGTCACTCTTGGTTTTTATTGCTTGAGAATATCTTTCTTCCCTCTTTCTCTTAGCATTCTGGCACTTTGCTTCCAAAAGAAGGAGATTCTGCTTCTCCCCTGTTACTCATTTTTTTCTTTCAGGCTCACTGAACTAGGTTTGGTTTTCATGGAATTCAACACACTTTATCAGATCTAAGTTAAGCCCCTATCAGAGGCCCTATGAAGTTCAGAAGGGTTGACTCTCTTCTTTGTAACTTGGCTTGAGCTTCCCCAAGATCATCTTATCAGGCTTTGTAGAAATTTACAGTTATTCACTGAAGGTATATAGCAGTTTGCCACGGGAATTATAACACAAGGGGGTCAAGTTTAAATTTCTTGCTAGATATGGTTTACCTAGGAGTCCAGAGGGAGTTGCCTAAGGATTCAAGCCATTTGTTAACCTGCTCCTCTGAACCAGGGTTTGTGCCCTTTTTTTTTTTTTTTTTTTTTTTTGAGTACCTTCTCATCTCTTGATAATCATAACCCACCTGCCTGGGGTCTTCATGCCAAAACCCAGAGGAAATCAAGTACTAGAAAGTATTTCTTATCCCGCANTTTAATGAAAAAATCTAATTGAGGAAATGTGCACAGCATCTTTAGCAAAATGTTTTCAACCAAGACAAAGCATTATCGGTGATCTCTCTCTGCTACTCATATATCCAAATTCTGTTACTGCGGAGATTAGGAGGAATAAAGGAATATTCAATGACCCAACAACCAGGGCCCATTATTTTTCAGTGTGAAGCCTTTGTCGTAGATGTAGAAGCATCTGAGAAAAGACTGCTCAGCTCGACTATCTGGATAGGCGAGCCGGTTCCTTTTTTTCTCAACCTAATCATTAAAGTGAAAAAAGCTCGTGTAGCGGAACAACTCCACAGGCCTGGCTTGTTTAACAGATTCTTTGTAAATTATACTAGCTCTTGAATACCATCCAGGTTCTTAATGATGATATTTCAAAGGTTACAAGCTTCAGTAGCAGGGAAAAGTTCATCGCAGCCTGGTGGTTGTGATTTCACCCTAATAACATCATTTGTACCCAGGCCTTTTAGCTATGGTCTAGTTTCTTTCAGATTCCAGAAACTGGGGCTCTAATCGTGTGGCTTGGGGAGACCTGGGGAAAAGCCTTTGACAAATGTTGAGGCCTAAGTGCTGGATCTCAAACTTTTGAGTGGCCAGCAACACTTTCCGGCTGGCTACATATAGCTGCTGAAGATGTCTGTAATCTAAGCCCAGACAAAATTGCAGATGGAATTAGAGTTACTAATTAGTTGATCTTAAACTAGGGAGATTCTCCTGAATTATCTGAGTGGGTCCAGTCAGCACCAGTCTCCTTAAAAGCAGAAGAGGGAGGCAGAAGAGGAGGTCAGAGTGGTGTGATGTGAGAAGGACTTGACTCATTGCTGCTGACTCTGAAGATGTAATAAGGACCTATGAGCCAAGGAAAGTAGGTGGCTTCTAGAAGCTGGAAAAAGCAGGAAAGTGAATTCTCTTCTAGCCTCTCCAGAAAGAAGCTCAACCCTACTGACACCTTGACTTTAGTTAAGTGAGGTCTATTTAGGAATTCTAACCAACATAACTGCAAGATAAGAAATCTGTGTTGTTTTAGACCAAAAACCACAAAATTATATTAAAAAATGCATTTGCTGAACCTCTCCACCAGAGTTTCTGCTCTGGGGATGGATCTGAGAATGTGCATTTCTAACAAATTTCCCAGTGGAGGCGATACCTCTGCTGGTATCTGTAGCTACATTTTAAGATTCAAGAAAAAGAGGCTTCAGCTAGTCTGAGGATTTCAGAGTGAAAGATCTCACAGAAGAGTGGTGGTTGCTGGCTAATTAGCTAATTGCCACATCCAAAAAGAGTGAGGCTTCAGTGTTATCCTGGTCTAATACTATAGAAACTGTGTACCCTCCTCCTGCTGTACTCTCTGCTATGTGAGTTTGGATTCATTTCTCTTTCCTATTCTGTGACTTTCTCTTCTTTTTTTTAAATTATGACTTCTAAGCTGTAGAAACTTGAATTTTAAACCTGACATCATGCAACATTAACTAGTTATATAGCCTCTAGCAATTTATTAGAATCCCCTGAACATCAATTTCATTATTGCTGAAATAATAATAATATCTGTTTCAATTGTGAATGGGAAACTCTAAGAGCTGTTATGCCCTAAGGCCTTGTAACAGTACCAGGTGCATTGTAATACACAGTAAATATTTGTCACTCTTGGTTTTTATTGCTTGAGAATATCTTTCTTCCCTCTTTCTCTTAGCATTCTGGCACTTTGCTTCCAAAAGAAGGAGATTCTGCTTCTCCCCTGTTACTCATTTTTTTCTTTCAGGCTCACTGAACTAGGTTTGGTTTTCATGGAATTCAACACACTTTATCAGATCTAAGTTAAGCCCCTATCAGAGGCCCTATGAAGTTCAGAAGGGTTGACTCTCTTCTTTGTAACTTGGCTTGAGCTTCCCCAAGATCATCTTATCAGGCTTTGTAGAAATTTACAGTTATTCACTGAAGGTATATAGCAGTTTGCCACGGGAATTATAACACAAGGGGGTCAAGTTTAAATTTCTTGCTAGATATGGTTTACCTAGGAGTCCAGAGGGAGTTGCCTAAGGATTCAAGCCATTTGTTAACCTGCTCCTCTGATCCAGGGTTTGTGCCCCCCCTTTTTTTTTTTTTTGAGTACCTACTCATCTCTTGATAATCATAACCCACCTGCCTGGGGTCTTCATGCCAAAACCCAGAGGAAATCAAGTACTAGAAAGTATTTCTTATCCCGCATTCAAATAACCAAAATTCAGATCTAGGGTATTTGATCTGGACTCTGAGAGAAAAGATCAATGTTGTCTAAGATCTTTTGCTGTTCACAGAAGAGGGATGGAGTGGATTGGGCATCCAGGGCTCTGAAGCTTGACTTGTGAGCATATCTGTTTCTTTAAAATTAAAGACAAACGTTTGCATCTCTCCCAAGAACAAGCATTTATTCTCCAGGACAATTCAATCTAACTCATATTGAAAACAGAAAATATACTCATATAGCCTCATAATTCTGAAGCAGGAAAGTTCTACTTCTATGAAACCAATGGGTTATATCAATGTTCTGAATAGTATATGCTTCTTCCCTGCTTCTGCTAGAGTGCCTCCTGGAATAAGACTCAGTCCTCATTACTCTTTAATGTCCCTTTCCTTATTTCACATTAAAAATGCCTGTTCTACACAATACTGTAAAGCAATTATCTTTCAATTAAAAAAAAAAGAAAAAGAAAAGCCTGTTCTACCAAGGGCTGAATTGAGTTCTTTGAAACTGCTTTTATTCTCATTAGTCTTTATCTGGGAATAGAGAATCATTAATGCAGTTACAAAAATGTCTTCCTATCCTCGAATGAAGAGGTAAACTTACTGTGCATACCTTATGATATTTTTTCCTTCTATCCTTGCCCTGTGACTGTCTTCATTGTTCTTGTCAGCGTGATTCTTTTTAAAATACACTTATTGAGCTATAATTTATAAACATATGTTTAAGTGAATAGTTTAACAAGTTTTGACAAACATATGCACCCATGTTACCATCACCCCACTCATGACATAGATTTCTGTTGTTCCAATGTTTCCTTGCATCCCTTTGCAGTCAGTCACTCCATCTTTCTCGTGGCACCTATCACTGATTTTCTTTGACTAGAAACTGTTTTGTTTGTACTAGGACTTGTCTGATCTTTTCCATTAGTCATATGTTTTAGAAAACCATCCATATTACTGCTTAAAACAGTAATTTTAAAAAATTGTTGACTATGACATCACTTTATGATCATCCTATGGTGTTTTTATCTATTCCTTTCTTGATGGACATTTGAGTTGTTTTCAATTTGGGACTCTTACAAACAAAACTAATAGCATTTTTGAAAATTTTTTGGAGGTATACATATATATATTCATTTCTCTTTGGGTGAATACCTAGAAGTGGAACTGCCAAATCATGTGATAAATGTCTATATATATTTTAAAAATTTATTTATTTTTACTTATTTGGCTGTACTGGGTCTTAGTCATGGCATGTGGGATCTTTGATCTTCACTGTGGCATGCAGGATCTTTTAGTTGCAGCATGTGAACTCTTTTAGTTGTGGCATATGAGATCTAGTTTCCCTACCAGGAATCAAACTCAGACCTTCTGCACTGGGAATGTGGAGCCTTAGCCACTGGACTACCAGAGAAGTCCTGATAAATGTACATTTGACTTCCTAAAAACTACCAGACTCTTTTCCAAAATGGTCAAAGTAGTTGTACCCACTAGGGATATATGAAAATCAGTTTGTTCCACATCTTTGTCAATACTTAGAATTTTCATACTTTTAATTTTGGTAACCCTAGAGCTTTCCTGGTAGCTCAGCTGGTAAAGAATCTGCCTGTAATGCAGGAGACCTCAGTTCAATTCCTGGATCAGGAAGATCCCCTGGAGAAGGGATAGGCTACTCACTCCAGTATTCTTGGCCTTTCTGGTGGCTCAGATGGTAAAGAATCCACCTGCAATGTGGGACACCTGGATTTGATTCCTGGGTTGGGAAGATCCCCTGGAGGAGGGCATGGCAACCCACTCTAATATTCTTGCCTGGAGAATCCCCATGGACAGAGGAGTCTGGTGGGCTACAGTCCATGGGGTCACAAAGACTTGGACATGACTGAGTGACTAAGCACAGGATAGCAGCACAGCACCCTAGGAGTATCTCATTTTTGGCTCTAATGTGGATTACCATGATGACTAATGACTCTGCATCATTTCATGTGCTTATTATATATGGTATATCTTCTCTTGTGTAATATGTGCAAAAAACTCTTATTCATATTTTATTTGTCTTTTATGCACATATATTTTGTGAATATTTTATTCCAGTAGGACATGGCTTTTTAGTTTCTTAACAATTTCTCTTGAAGATAAGAGGTCTTAAATTTCAGTGATAACCAGTTTATATCTGATTTTCATATATTGATCTTGTATCTTGTGATCCTGTTGAATTACTTTACTAATTTTAGTACTTTTTGGGGATAGATTCCTTGGTATATTCAACAAAATAAACTTCATCTGACAATATAAACATGTTTATTTGTTTTTAATCTTTATGACAGTTATTTCTTTTTCTTGTCTTATTGCACTGGCTGGACCTAGAGTATAATATTATTATAATATAATATTATAATATA
>SJYX01009500.1:292929-315406 GCA_006410675.1 Oreotragus oreotragus | reverse complement strand
ATCCGGTCCCATCACTTCATGGGAAATAGATGGGGAAACAGTGGAAACAGTGTCAGACTTTATTTTTTTGGGCTCCAAAATCACTGCAGATTGTGATGCAGCCATGAAATTAAAAGATGCTTACTCCTTGGAAGAAAAGTTATGACCAACCTAGTTAGTATATTCAAAAGCAGAGACATTACTTTGCCGACTAAAGTCCGTCTAGTCAAGGCTATTGTTTTTCCTGTGGTCATGTATGGATGTGAGAGTTGGACTGTGAAGAAGGCTGAGCGCTGAAGAATTGATGCTTTTGAACTGAGGTGTTGGAGAAGACTCTTGAGAGTCCCTTGGACTGCAAGGAGATCCAACCAGTCTATTCTGAAGGAGATCAGCCCTGGGATTTCTTTGGAAGGAATGATACTAAAGCTGAAACTCCAGTACTTTGGCTACCTCATGAGAAGAGTTGACTCATTGGGAAAGACTCTGATGCTGGGAGGGATTGGGGGCAGGAGGAGAAGGGGACGACCGAGAATGAGATGGCTGGATGGCATCATGGACTCGATAGACGTGAGTCTGAGTGAACTCCGAGAGATGGTGATGAACAGGGAGGCCTGGCATGCTGCGATTCATGGGGTCGCAGAGTCGGTAACAACTGAGCGACTGAACTGAACTGAATGTTTTCTTCAGCCATCTTCCTGCCTGTAGGAAACTGAGAGTCCAGAGGCCTTTTCTACATTTTAAAATCCTAAGCCTTTAGCTTAAGTCACTTTTACCACAAGATGGTAACTCTTTTGCCTAGAGGTGTCTCAACCAGTGGATTTTCAACATACGTGCATCTATTTAACTCTATGTGCCAAACCACATGTATAGTTCTTTCTGAGACATATCTCAATCTAGACTTAGTCTTGTTCTGGATATTTCATGTTGTTTTGAGACAATAAACTTGAGACTTGTAGAAGCCCTTTCATATTGTTGGAAGGATTTATTAAGCACCACATTAAACCTTTTGGAGATTTTAAGAACACTTCTTACAGTCACATATAAGACTTAATGAGTAAATTATAATATTTTATTGAACACAAAGTAAAACCTGAATATATGGAGAGATATACCATATTTAATGATAAAAATATTTAGTAGTTCAGTTCAGTCGCTCAGTCATGTCTGATTCTTTGTGACCCATGGTCTGCAGCACGCCACGCCTCCCTGTCCATCAACAACTCCCAGAGTTTACTCAAACTCATGTCCATTGAGTTGATGATGCCATCCAACCATCTCATCCTCTGTCATCCCTTTCTCCTCTCACCTTCAATCTTTCCCAGCTTCTGGATCTTTTCCAATGAGTCAGTTCTTCGCATCAGATGGCCAAAGTATTGGAGTCTCAGCTTCAGCATCAGTCCTTCCAATGAATATTCAGGACTGATCTCCTTTAGAATGGACTGGTTGGATCTCCTTGTAGTCCAGGGGATTCTCAAGAGTCTTCTCTAACACCACAGTTCAAAAGCATCAATTCTTTGGTGCTCAGCTTTCTTTATAGTCCAATTCTCACATCCATACATGACTACTGGAAAAACTATCACTTTGACTAGATGGAACTTTGTTGGCAAAGTAACGTATCTGCTGTTTAATATGCTGTCTAGGTTGGTCATAACTTTTTTCAAGGAGTGAGCATTTTTAATTTCATGGCTGCAGTCACCATATGCAGTGATTTTAGTATTTAATAGATGTCAATTCTACACAAATTATGCTATAAAGGCAGTGAAATTCTAGTCAAAGTTCTCAAATTTTTTTCACTCAAGTTGTGAAAAGAATTTTAAGATTCACGTGAAAGGGTAAATGTTTAATAATACATAAGATAATTTGAATAGGAAGAATGACAAAGAGGAGCCTGCTGCATGAAATCTCAAAATATTATTATAAAACTGTATTGAATTATGTAACATGATATTGGTGTAAAGATATGGAAATAAGAAAGAGCAGACTAAATGATCTA
This sequence comes from Oreotragus oreotragus, assembly GCA_006410675.1. NCBI lineage: Eukaryota > Metazoa > Chordata > Mammalia > Artiodactyla > Bovidae > Oreotragus > Oreotragus oreotragus. The sequence continues at coordinate 313,434 of SJYX01009500.1, read as the reverse complement.
AATCCATTCGTTTGTAGATATGAGAAATCATTGTACGTAAGAAATGTAAAGGGTAATTGTGAGTTTAAACGGGTAAAACCATAGCCATCCTGAATGTTAAGAATCATTTATTTCCCTAAGTAGTTTTGTATATCCAGTCTTTATAGAATTTCCTTCATATATTCTACAACAATGAAGCTTATTGCTATATTAATTATGGATGGCATTTGGTAAGATGTTGAACTGAATTCAGTATACTTATCAAATGGCTCCATCTTACCATCCTTCTTTTCCCATACTGTACCTACTTCATCACTTGCACATAGGAGATAAAAAGAGAAAACATAAATGTCAAAATTGTGTGGTCATTTTCTCTGACAAAGCTTTGCAATTGCCAAAGTATTAAAAATAAACTAATATTTTACTGCCAATAAATTAGTACAAGTATATTTGATTATTGTAAATACATTTATATTAATTTTGTATACATGTACATAGATAACTGTTAAAGTATAAGTATCTATGTATGTTAATAAATGAGAGAAGAGAATCCTGCCACATTTTTTCTAAGTATAGATTGTCTCATAAGTTGTGTTGTTCTCTCCAAATGGATCTCCTTATATTACTTGGAAATTAGGAAAATGAATTTTGTAAAATGTCCATATTCTGAAGAATACTGCCTCCCTTTTCATGATCAGAATATTGTATTCTTAATAAGCAGATCAATAACAATATTTGGTGGTAAACCTGTATAAGTCAGTCAAGTTAAAAAAGACTAGATCGTAGGAAAGTAAAAAAACAGAAATAACATTATTTCTTAAAGAGTTGAGGCCAAAGAGAAAAACTTTCCAGGTTGGTAGAAATTCTGTTTTGACCACACTGAGTTTTCTATAATAGCAAAAGTGTAGCTTTATTCCTTCTAGATCAGCAAAATTTGTTAAATCCCTAGAAGTAATCTCAAATTTCATGTGAAAATTGGATGTATGTTAGAGAGAATCTTGTAGGGTTAACTTCATTCAAGATGATCCAGTCCTTTGGACTTGGCTCTTTATGAAAGTATTCAAGATGCAAATTACTAAAATATGAATCAAGAAAAGAAATACATGACATTCAAATATTTAAAGGACAAACTTTTATATAAGATGTAAAATAGAGTGGTATATATAGCCCTTGTATTTCAATAGTTAATGTGTTCAGGAAACATAGCATTTAAGCTACTCGTGGTATAAATATAGAGACACTTATTTTTTAATTGAATTGTATGTATTTTCCCCTCCATCAAATATGCTGTGGACAAGGTCCATCAAAGTGCAATTTACAAGGAACCAATTATCAAGTACAATTTGCTAGTTAAACACTAGAGAATTTTATTTTATTAGTGAACCTCCAGATCTAGAGCAATTGTATTAGCTAATGAGTTTTTAAAACCTCATGAGAGTCTATAAACTCAGGCAAAAATGGATACTATAATATTCTAGCAAAGAAACTGTTTTTAAGTATTGATGGAGTAAATTTAGAATAAGGAATGATCAGTTAAATATATTTCTGAGCTGCTTTTTGTTAATATCTTTAAGGAAAATAAACATAATTTCTATCTCTGTTCCCACCTATTTTTCAACTTATGGTTCTCTCTCTCCACCCCCTCCATATCTTTGTACATGTGCATGCATGCATTAGTTCAGTTCAGTCGCTCAGTCGTGTCTGATTCTTTGCAGCCCCATGAATCGCAGCACGCCAGGCCTCCCTGTCCATCACCAACTCCTGGAGTTCACCCAAACTCATGTCCATCAAATCAGTAATGCCATCCAGCCATCTCATCCTCTGTCGTCCCCTTCTCCTCCTGCCCTCAATCCCTCCCAGCATCAGGGTCTTTTCCCATGAGTCAACTCTTTGCATATGGCGGCCAAAGTATTGGAGTTTCAGCTTCAGCCTCAGTCTTTCCAATGAACACCCGGAAATGATTTTCTTTAGGATGGACTGGTTGGACTTCCATGCAGTCCAAGGGACTCTCAAGAGTCTTCTCCAACACCACAGTTCAAAAGCATCAATTCTTCGGCACTCAGCTTTCTTCACAGTCCAACTCTCATACCCACACATGACCACTGGAAAAGCCATAGCCTTGACTAGATGGACCTTTGTTAGCAAAGTCATGTCTCTGCTTTTTAATATGCTGTTTAGTTCGGTCATAACTTTCCTTCCATGGAGTAAGCGTCTTTTAATTTCATGGCTGCAGTCACCATCTGCAGTGGTTTTGGAGCCCCCCAAAATAAATTCTGACATTGTTTCCACTGTTCCCCATCTATTTCCCATGAAGTGATGGGACCAGATGCCATNAATTTTAAGATTCACGTGAAAGGGTAAATGTTTAATAATACACAAGATAATTTGAATAGGAAGAATGACAAAGAGGAGCCTGCTGCATGAAATCTCAAAATATTATTATAAAACTGTATTGAATTATGTAACATGATATTGGTGTAAAGATATGGAAATAAGAAAGAGCAGACTAAATGATCTAAATCCATTCGTTTGTAGATATGAGAAATCATTGTATGTAAGAAATGTAAAGGGTAATTGTGAGTTTAAACGGGTAAAACCATAGCCATCCTGAATGTTAAGAATCATTTATTTCCCTAAGTAGTTTTGTATATCCAGTCTTTATAGAATTTCCTTCATATATTCTACAACAATGAAGCTTATTGCTATATTAATTATGGATGGCATTTGGTAAGATGTTGAACTGAATTCAGTATACTTATCAAATGGCTCCATCTTACCATCCTTCTTTTCCCATACTGTACCTACTTCATCACTTGCACATAGGAGATAAAAAGAGAAAACATAAATGTCAAAATTGTGTGGTCATTTTCTCTGACAAAACTTTGCAATTGCCAAAGTATTAAAAATAAACTAATATTTTACTGCCAATAAATTAGTACAAGTATATTTGATTATTGTAAATACATTTATATTAATTTTGTATACATGTACATAGATAACTGTTAAAGTATAAGTATCTATGTATGTTAATAAATGAGAGAAGAGAATCCTGCCACATTTTTTCTAAGTATAGATTGTCTCATAAGTTGTGTTGTTCTCTCCAAATGGATCTCCTTATATTACTTGGAAATTAGGAAAATGAATTTTGTAAAATGTCCATATTCTGAAGAATACTGCCTCCCTTTTCATGATCAGAATATTGTATTCTTAATAAGCAGATCAGTAACAATATTTGGTGGTAAACCTGTATAAGTCAGTCAAGTTAAAAAAGACTAGATCGTAGGAAAGTAAAAAAACAGAAATAACATTATTTCTTAAAGAGTTGAGGCCAAAGAGAAAAACTTTCCAGGTTGGTAGAAATTCTGTTTTGACCACACTGAGTTTTCTATAATAGCAAAAGTGTAGCTTTATTCCTTCCAGATCAGCAAAATTTGTTAAATCCCTAGAAGTAATCTCAAATTTCATGTGAAAATTGGATGTATGTTAGAGAGAATCTTGTAGGGTTAACTTCATTCAAGATGATCCAGTCCTTTGGACTTGGCTCTTTATGAAAGTATTCAAGATGCAAATTACTAAAATATGAATCAAGAAAAGAAATACATGACATTCAAATATTTAAAGGACAAACTTTTATATAAGATGTAAAATAGAGTGGTATATATAGCCCTTGTATTTCAATAGTTAATGTGTTCAGGAAACATAGCATTTAAGCTACTCGTGGTATAAATATAGAGACACTTATTTTTTAATTGAATTGTATGTATTTTCCCCTCCATCAAATATGCTGTGGACAAGGTCCATCAAAGTGCAATTTACAAGGAACCAATTATCAAGTACAATTTGCTAGTTAAACACTAGAGAATTTTATTTTATTAGTGAACCTCCAGATCTAGAGCAATTGTATTAGCTAATGAGTTTTTAAAACCTCATGAGAGTCTATAAACTCAGGCAAAAATGGATACTATAATATTCTAGCAAAGAAACTGTTTTTAAGTATTGATGGAGTAAATTTAGAATAAGGAATGATCAGTTAAATATATTTCTGAGCTGCTTTTTGTTAATATCTTTAAGGAAAATAAACATAATTTCTATCTCTGTTCCCACCTATTTTTCAACTTATGGTTCTCTCTCTCCACCCCCTCCATATCTTTGTACATGTGCATGCATGCATTAGTTCAGTTCAGTCGCTCAGTCGTGTCTGATTCTTTGCAGCCCCATGAATCGCAGCACGCCAGGCCTCCCTGTCCATCACCAACTCCTGGAGTTCACCCAAACTCATGTCCATCAAGTCAGTAATGCCATCCAGCCATCTCATCCTCTGTCGTCCCCTTCTCCTCCTGCCCTCAATCCCTCCCAGCATCAGGGTCTTTTCCCATGAGTCAACTCTTTGCATATGGCGGCCAAAGTATTGGAGTTTCAGCTTCAGCCTCAGTCTTTCCAATGAACACCCAGAAATGATTTTCTTTAGGATGGACTGGTTGGACTTCCATGCAGTCCAAGGGACTCTCAAGAGTCTTCTCCAACACCACAGTTCAAAAGCATCAATTCTTCGGCACTCAGCTTTCTTCACAGTCCAACTCTCATACCCACACATGACCACTGGAAAAGCCATAGCCTTGACTAGATGGACCTTTGTTAGCAAAGTCATGTCTCTGCTTTTTAATATGCTGTTTAGTTCGGTCATAACTTTCCTTCCATGGAGTAAGCGTCTTTTAATTTCATGGCTGCAGTCACCATCTGCAGTGGTTTTGGAGCCCCCCAAAATAAATTCTGACATTGTTTCCACTGTTCCCCATCTATTTCCCATGAAGTGATGGGACCAGATGCCATGATCTTCGTTTTCTGAATGTTGAGCTTTAAGCCAACTTTTTCACTACCCTCTTTCACTTTCATCAAGAGACTTTTTGCATGCACATACACAAAAAGTCTAATCATCTGAATCTCATTTTTCTTCAGAGAACTTTCCACTGTCTTTGTCTCGGATATCTGAAGTTAGATAATTAGTCACACCCTGAAGTGTCCATTAAACTGTAGTGGGTTTTTTATAAAAATTACTACAAAATGTGCTTAATGTGCTTATGACAAGACCTAATAAATTTGATTTTCCTATCTTTAAGCATTACTGAAGTGTTTCTAGTTTCTAGGCACTTGCCCTGGACCCGAATGTATAGAGTTTTGGGAGTACATTTGGCAAAATTAAATTTGTAATTGGCTGCAGTTCAACTTACTTCATAATTTCTGTGGAACAACAAGCAATTACCTAATAATTTAACAAATCCAAACTCTAAACTCTCTTTTCCCCCATGACTTAGTAAAAATATTGCCTTAACTTCATTCTACAAAAAAGTTCAACAAGGGATCTTTGAGGACTTGTGCTTTTTCTCTAGTTTACAAACTAGACTGATAACTAGGTGTTTGTCTTTAGAGAAGGAAATTCCATGGGATATAAGAATCTACTGTGTTGTTTTTCATGTCACTCCCTGCCCCCACATTTGTCACTAAAATTGATTTTGACCCTATCAAGTCATCAATGAGAAAGAAACTAGATGGGTTTGTTAGAACAGTGGTATATGCTGTAATTTAAAAAAGTAAAATGTATAAAGTGTTTCAACAAGTTGGGATAGTTCCAGAGCTGTCCTTTTAAGCGTGCCTTGTGTTATTCAAGACACAACTAAGGGCATTTTAGAAATCAGTTGATTTTGATGTGATGGTTTTGCATATTTTCTCTGATTACTCCCATTGTGTGCCAAAGTCTCCAATATTTTTACACTGTTTTTGGACATTTTACACATGTAATACTGGCATTTTCATCTTACAGTTATGACTTGTTTAAGTAATGTTTATATTTGTTAGCATATCTGTTTGTATATTTATGTTGTATGCTTATAATTGCTAGTATCTATTAATCACAGTTAGTAAATGCTTCCAGAACTTTATGACTAAATTGTTGCCTTGTGGCCATGTGGTAGAGGCCTCTTTAGGAGTGTATTCATTAGTCTTAACTTTAATAAACTTGTGAATGGAGGTTATCTGCTCCACTTGCTTCAATGGAGTTGTTACGTTTATTAATGAAATGACATGTGTGGATAGTGCCATGCAGATAAAGGTAGTGATGTGAAGAGAGCAGGTTGGAAAAGGGCACGGAGAACCACACGGGACTTCATTGCTGCTCCTTTTCACTTGGTCAGCAGCCAGAGATCTGTCGACCTTCCCCTTTGTCACTGTGTCTAATGAGGGATTGGAAAGGGTGGGTTAGACTAGGAGCTAAGTGCTTGCTTTTTCCAAGACTGACCCTCTTGACATCTTCTATTGTATCTTTTCCTTAAAAAATAATTTAATTGGAGTAAGTTGATTTACAATGTTGTATTAGTTTCTGCTGTACAGCAAAGTAAATCGACTATACATATACATATATCTACTCTTTAAGATTCTGTTTCCATACAGTTATTATAGAGTATTGAGTGGAGTTCCCCATGCTATACAATAGGTTATTATTATATACTTTACATTCAGTAGTGTGTATATGTCAATCTCAATCTCCCAATTTATCTACATACAATAAATGCTGGAGAGGAAGTGGAGAAGGGAACCCTCCTATACTGTTGTTGGGAATGTAAGTTGGTGCAGTAACTATGAAGAACAGTATGAAGTTTCCTTTAAAAACTAAAAATAGAGCTACCATATGATCCAGCAATCCCACTCCTGGGCGTATATCAAGAAAATCACAATTTGAAAAGATACATGCACCCCAGTGTTCATTGCAGCACTATTTACAATAGCAGACATGGAAGCAACCTAAATGTCCATCAGCGGAGGAGTGGATCAAGAAGACGTGGTACATATATACAATGGGATACCATTCAATCACAGAAAATAATGAAATAATGCCATTTGCAGCAACAATGATGGACCTATACTGAGTGAAGTAAGTCAGAGAAAGACAAATATCATGATATTGCTTATATGTGGACTCTAAAAAATATAGTACAAATGAACTTATTCCCATTGCGTCTTATGCCATAAAGATTTCCCACTGATTTCTCATGACAGAGCCTTTGGGTCATTATGTTGCAGATGAGGTCAGCTCAGGCAGGANTGTGCTAAGTTGCTTCATTGGTGTTTGACTCTTTGCGACCCCATGGACTGTAGCCCACCAGGCTACCCTGTCCATGGGATTCTCTAGGCAAGAATACTGGCATGGATTGCCATGCCCTTCTTTAGGGGATCTTCCTGGTCCAGGGATTGAAGCTGTGTCTCCTGTAGCTCCTGCATTGCAGGCATTCTTCACTGCTGAGCCACAGGGGAAGCCCTCAGTTAAGCAGTACATAAAGTAATTATGTAAGCAAAACACCTAAAAAATATAAAGCAAAATTCATCTATAATTCTATCATTAAGAGTAAACACTATTAAAGTATGTTGTATCTTTTCTGCTATTTTATGTCCAAACAGATAATTGTTTAGGTTTTTTTAAAAAAGATAATGTCATTTATTATGCTCTATTTCATTAATAGATTTTTTTTCTGATTTAACAATAAATTATGAACATTTTCTTATAGGAAAATATTATTCTACAATATAACTTTAATACTTGCATCCTGTTTTATTTTTATAGCAATAAATATTAATTATATGATGAGTACTTACTATATGCTAGACTCTGTGGTACATAGTGTACCTAACTTATATAATTTGATTCCCCCTAATTGCTTTTTTATAAAGTGTTATCCCCATTTTACAGACAAAAAAATAGCTGTTGCTGCTGCTGCTGCTGCTAAGTCACTTCAGTCGTGTCCCACTCTGTGTGACCCCATAGACGGCAGCCCNCTGTGGTACATAGTGTACCTAACTTATATAATTTGATTCCCCCTAATTGCTTTTTTATAAAGTGTTATCCCCATTTTACAGACAAAAAAATAGCTGTTGCTGCTGCTGCTGCTGCTAAGTCACTTCAGTCGTGTCCCACTCTGTGTGACCCCATAGACGGCAGCCCACCAGGCTCCCCCATCCCTGGGATTCTCCAGGCAAGAACACTGGAGTGGGTTTCCATCTCCTTCTCCAATGCATGAAAGTGAAAAGTGAAAGGGAAGTCACTCAGTCCTGTCCGACTCTTCGCAACCCCATGGACTGTAGCCTACCAGGCTCCTCTGTCCATGGGATTTTCCAGGCAAGAGTACTGGAGTGGGGTGCCATCGCCTTCTCCGAAATAGCTGTTAGAGAAGCTAAGTATCTTGCCCAAGATTGAACTGGCCAAGAGTGAAGCTGTCATTCTAATCCTACTACACGTGACTCCAAAGCCTTGGCTTGTTGACTCCATTTGTTTTACATGGAAAGTAACTTAAACAATTTCCTATTCTTGGACATTTAGGTTATCACCACCTTTACACTGATTTTATTATAATGAAAAAACTATGATTAACATCTTGATAGAAAAATATTTTCTATATCAATAATTATTCATTTGGATAAATTTCTAGCAGTGAAATTGTGCAATTCTGAATATTTCTGACTTTTGACACCTAATTAAAATTTGCCTTCTAAATATGTTTTGGCAATCTCTGTAACAAATAACTTAGGGGCTGGGCAAGTAATAGGAGCTGATGTAACACATGAGAATTTGACTTAACTCTATGGTGCAGATTTCAGAAGGGAGGAAGCTAGAAACAGTGCCCCCCACCCCAATCTCACAGTTCATTACTTTGTTTATACAAAGAACCTTCTTTCCCACATACCTGATCTCCCTGATCAAGCAGTTTGAAGCTGGAACTCTAATTCAAGGTAATAGCTTTTAAAAAGATGTAGTTAAATTTGAACAATGATCATGTTTCCTAATAAATAGATCTTGTACTAGCAATGAAATTACACAGAGAATTTTCTTTGAATTCTTCTACCACAAAACATTTTCTACGCACTGTAAGGGGAGACAGGTAGCAATTTTCTTCAAAATTTGTTGTTCAGTCACTCAGTCATGTCCGACTCTTTGTGACCTCATGGACTGCAGCATGCCAGGCTTCCCTTTCCTTCACCAACTCCTGGACCTGGAGCTTACTCAAACTCATGTCCATTGAGTTGATGATGCCTTTGTCGTCACCTTCTCCTCCTGCCTTCAATCTTTCCCAGCATCAGGGTCTTTTTAATGAGTCAGCTCTTTGCATCAGGTGGCCTAAGTATTGAAGTTTTAGCTTCAGCTCTGTCCTTCCAATGAATATTCAGGATATATTTTCTTTAGAATTGTCTGGTTGGATCTCCTTGCAGTCCAAGGGACTCTCAAGAGTCTTCTCCAACACCACAGTTCAAAAGCATCAATTCTCTGGTTCTCAGCTGAAGTAATTTCTTCAACATTACTGTACAGCCTTGGCAGATTACTGAAGTTTAAGTTTTTGGATTCAACCAAAGTGATGCTTGAGCTCCAAGTCTTCCCTTCTGTTACATTCCTTTGATTAGAAGCCATTGTAAAAGCTGAGGGCAGCCTCTGTCCTGGCACTCGTCAAAAACAGTGTCAGAGAAAACAGGGTTGCAAGGAACTGATGAGACTATGTGCTCACCCTTACTCTTTCCCAGTAATATACAGTCTGCGAAATCCTCCTTGAAACTAACCGAAAATCATGTACTCTGTTAATGAAAAATATGTTGAATCAGGATATTTCAAATAACTCATTTTAAGGTTTATTTAATACATCTTTAATAAGTATAACTTACAGATATATTTAAACTTTATCCTGTTTAACATATGCCATTTAATTTATATGGATTAATAGCATGTGAAAAGGGGCACCTTTCTGACAAATTAAGATTTTTGGATTGGGAGCCATATCAGCCAGGATGGGATCACAGAGTTAGACACAACTTAGCGACTGAACAACGAAGTCTCAGTGAACATGGTAAAGGTTTATTTACTGCTCTGGCTTTCATTCAGACTCCAGGCTTCCCAGGTGGTGCTAGTGGTAAAGAACCCGCCTGCCAATGCACGAGATACAAGAGATGTGTGTTTATTTCCTGGGTCAGGGAGATCCCTTGGAGAAGGAAATGGCAACCCACTCCAGTATTCTTGCCTGGAGAATCCCACGGAGAGAGGAGCCTGGAGGGCTACAGTCCACGGGGTTGCAAAGAGTCAGATACAACTGAGCACGCACGCATGCACAGGCTTCATTGCTGAAATAGGCCTACAGAAGCCTCTGTCGACCCCAAACTTGGTATTCATGATTTTTCCAGTTTTAGACAGATAATTCACTACGTATTACTCAACACCTCCAAGGATATCTGGGGAAGCATCCGATTATCACTCATGCTGCTGTTTCTGCACAGAAAGAGCCACCAAAAAGTAGATGAGCCAAAAGGAGGAACAGAACTTAGGGAAGTGAAATTACAAAAAAATGTTTAAACTTTGGAGGGGGAACAGGAGTTGTTTCTGGATCTATCTCATTTTTATAAAAAGTGAATTTTGATAAGGAAACAGTCTCTGTAAATGAAGTAAAGGCACAAACAAAATCAGAATGTGTTTAAAGGTGGTGGTGGTGGTGGGGTAATTTCCAGCCACTTACACCAGAGACCCTGACTAGAGAGCTTAGGGCCTGCAATATATAGTTTTCAGCACCCATTGCCCTCAACATTAACGAAGTGATTTTTTTTTTTTTTTTAAACAAGAGGACACATTGATTTTTATAAACCACAAGGTTCAACTGAGAAAATCACTGCACTGATCCAGTGATCCCACAACCCATGCAATGTTACCACATTCTTTTTTTGGTAGAAATGGTTGTTCCTTCTGTCCCAGTGGCCTTTTGGTGGCCCTGTGGGTGGAGATTGTACTCTCCACTCCTGCCCTGCAGCACTTGCTCACCCAGGAACAACCTGAAATGGAAATGCCTGTCCTGAGCATTCCTGCAACTCCTGGATGTCAGGGAAGCCCTCATCCTACAAAGGATGAAAAGGATAATTTTGTTACCTATTTCTATCATTGGCCACCAGTAATATTCAGAGTTTGTGACTGCTTTCTACTAAATGCATTCACAAACAGAGGTCATTCATAAATAAAATGAGAAATATATTCCAAGGAGGTTTAATTGGAAGGATTCTGCAAATGGTGCTTTTTGAAACTGTAGATAAAATCAATACCTCTTTTTCTCACACAGTGAAGATTAGCAGGCAAAAATAGGAATTAAAGGGAAAATACCACACCAGTGTTAGGAAGGTACTCTTCTGTTTTGAAGAATGTTTTGAGATGATTTATAAATCAGATCTATTGATCCCAAGACTTTGGAGTCATTTGGGGAAGCAATTAAACATGACCTTCTTGAGAAAAAGGAAAAAAGCTAAATCATTTATTACTGTTATTATTTCTATTATTATTTTCAGATTCCAAGGACTTATTGAATGTCAGGTCTATAGTTTATACAGAAGTTAAACTTAGTCTCACTGAGTTGAACTTATAAAATTATCATATATGTTATCAATGTGTCAAAATCCAAGCTTTATCAAGAATTAAGAAGGACTCTCAAAAATAATGAATGATATTAAGGTGGTAAGGTAAACATGTTATTGTAACACTTTAGTGTATATATATATACACATTTATTTATTTTAATTGGAGGATAATTACAATATTGTGATGGTTTTTGCCATACATCGACTTGAATCAGTCATGGGTATGCATGTGCCCCCATACTGAACCCCCTCTCCCAACTCCCTCTCCTCCCTATCCTTCTGGGTTGTCCCAGAACACTGACTTTTGGTGCCCTGCTTCATGCCTCAAACTTGCACTGGTCATCTATTTTACATATGGTAATATACATGTTTCAATGCTATTCTCTCAAACCATCCCACCCTCACTTTCTCCCACAGAGTCCAAAAATCTGTTCTTTACATCTGTGTCTCTTGTGATGCTCTGCATGTAGGATCATTGTTACCATCATTCTAAATGCCACATATATGTGTTAATATACAGTATTTATGTTTCTCTTTCTGATTTACTTTACTCTGTATAATAGGCTCCAGTTTCATCTACATCATTAGAACTGAGTCAGATGAATTCCTTTTTATAGTTGAGTAATATTTCATTGTGTATATGTAGCACAACTTCTTTATCCATTCATCTGCTGATGGATATCTAGGTTGCTTCCATGTCCTGGCTATTGTAAATAACGCTGCCACAAACATTGGGGTACATGTCTCTTTCCATTCTGGTTTCCTTGGAGTGTATGCACAGCAATGGGATTTCTGAGTTGTATGGCAGTTCTATTTTCATTTTTTTAAAGGAATCTCCACTCTGTTCTCCATAGTGCCTGTACAAGTTCAGTTCCATTCAGTTCAATTGCTCAGTCATGTCCAACTCTTTGCGACCCCATGAACCGCAGCACGCCAGGCCTCCCTGTCCATCACCAACTCCTGGAGTTCACTCAGACTCATGTCCATAGAGTCAGTGATACCATCCAGCCATCTCATCCTCTGTCGTCCCTCCTCCTCCTTCCCCCAATCCCTCCCAGTATCAGAGTCTTTTCCAATGAGTCAGCTCTTTGCATGAGGTGGCCAAAGTACTGGCGTTTCAGCTTTAGCATCATTCCTTCCAAAGAAATCCCAGGGCTGTTCTCATTAGCTAGTATATATTTTTATTTGAGCTACTAAAGATACTTCACATATAAAATACTACCTATAAGGTAATACACACATCATATGAAATCTATTTAAAGACTGTTCTGAATGTGTTGCTAGATGTTTGTGGTACAGCAAACCCAAAATGAGTGAATTTGGCATGGGGGATGATAGATTATATACCTAAAAGCATATGAAATAAAGAACAATTTATCCAGTGCAAGCTACATGGAAATAAAATCTTGGAAGATATAATGATATATTTCAACTCTTACCTTTCTGGTTAAACTTCCATTGGAAGTACAAGACAGAGGAATAAGTAAGCACCAGGAACTTGAATTGTAAATTTTTTTAACTAAATTCTTTTTCAAGGGTGATCTTAATGCATTCAAGTTGTTTCCATTTTCCAAAACAGCTATTTGATTTGTTAGAAGACTCCTTAACCATTTTCTTATCTGCTAAGTCCTATTTATTTAGAAATATTAAGTCCAATTTCCCACCAGGTCAATGGAACTTGTTACGTAAATTCCAAAATCAAGGTTGGTTGGAAACCTAAGCGCCCACATGCTTGAAGTGAGATCTAAATTTGGCGAGAACATTTAATGAAGCAAGGCTGGGGGAATATCTTCAGAGCTGTTTTCATGTTGCAGTTTGAGCTAAAGGAGAGCTGAGAAGCCCTTGAAAACCACTGCTCAGAGCGGGTTCATTGATTGGAAAGATCTCTTTTTGGTCCTTCAGACTTTGGTCAGTCAGTTGAGATCAGGTAAGCAAATATTTTCTGTCACCCTCTGATCTCAAGAACTGCTTGGCAAGCGAGCACCTGACCCGACCGCTTTAGTTCACACCGCTTCATGTTGAGTCTTGTCCGCAGAGCAGTCTTTTATATGAAGGCTTCTAGGTTGCCACGATCTTATGATGCCCTAGGATAACAGTAGCAACTTACCTTCACTTCAACTTCATTCGATAGTTGTTCAGCTTACTTGTTTCATGTGTGAATCTTTGGTGGTGAATCATGTCAGTGAATCTCCTTTTATTATGTTGTGACCAAGACTTGAAAAAATTATTCTCCATTCTTCCCCTCTGAATTTTTCTCTAGTGAAAGTCACTTAGTTGTGTCTGACTCTTTGTGACCCCATTGGTGATACAGTTCATGGAATTCTCCAGGCCAGAACACTAGAATGGGTAGCCTTTCTCTTCTTCAGGGGATCTTCCCAACCAAGGGATCGAACCCAGGTTCCTTGCATTACAGGCAGATTCTTTACCAGCTGAGTCCTTTTTCTCTAGAGACAATAGAAATATAACCCTCAACAACTGCATACTTATTTCAGGGACAAAGATAAATAGGAGCTTTATATGAACTAATGGGCTTCCCTTGTAGCTCAGTTGGTAAAGAACCCACCTGCAATGCAGGAATGGTGGTGGCGGTTTAGTCACTAAGTCATGTCCGACTCTTGCAACCCCATGGACTGTAGCCCTGCAGGCTCCTCTGTCCATGGGATTCTCCAGGCAAGAATACTCGAGTGGATGGCCATTTCCTTCTCCAGGGGATTTTCCTGACCAAGGGTTTGAACCCGGCTTCCTGCACTGCAGACAAACTNTGTCCGACTCTTGCAACCCCATGGACTGTAGCCCTGCAGGCTCCTCTGTCCATGGGATTCTCCAGGCAAGAATACTCGAGTGGATGGCCATTTCCTTCTCCAGGGGATTTTCCTGACCAAGGGTTTGAACCCGGCTTCCTGCACTGCAGACAAACTCTACCGATTGAGCTACAACAGAATCCTTGAAATGCAGGAGACCGAGGTTCAATTCCTAGGTCAGGAAGATCCCCTGAAAAAGGAAATGTCAACCCATTCCAGTATTCTTGCCTGGAAAATTCCATGGAATGAGGAGCCTGGTGGGCTACAGTCCATAGGGTCACAAGAGTAGGACACAATTGAGCAATTAAACCACCACTTTATGAACTAATATTAAAAGAGAAAGGTGCTGTTCCTCCTGAAAACATTCTGTGTATTCAGGAATTGTCTGTTGAGTGCCTGCTGTGACTTGACCTTGCTCTAGATGTATGGGAGTTTCCCAGGTGGAGCTAGTGGTAAAGAACCTGCCTGCCAATGCAGGAGACGTGAGAGGCAAGGGTCTGATCCCTGGGTTGGGAAGCTCCCCTGGAGGCAGGATGGCAACCCACTCCAGTATTCTTGCCTGGAGAATCCCATGGGCAGAGGAACCTGGCGGGCTACAGACCATGGGGTCACAAACAGTCTGACATGACTGAAGTGACTTAGCACACTAGGTGTACAGAGAAAGCAATGAAGAAAATGCACAAGGTCCCTGTTCTGAGAGAGTCTGAAGGGGCATCAGGGCATGGGTGCAAAGAATCATCAGAGACAGAAAATAAAGAAGGAAATAAGTACCTCAACAAAATAATTCCCCAAAGTCATAAATGATTAAAAACACTTAAAAAGGTAACATGTAGAGGTTTACTTCTGGGTAGGCTATTCTTTTCACTTCACCAACTAGAAAGATGTGGAAAAACTTTTACATCATTTTTTAAAAGACAGTACTGAAAAGTAAAATAAAGCAAAAAAGAAAAGAAAAGAAAAAAAAGACATTGTAGAGTTAATGAAGCATAGAGAGGTATTCTAATTAAAATTCCCTAGAGGGAAGAACCCGTTCTTTTTTTCAGTTGAAATTCACAAAACATAAAATTAAACATTTAAAAATGAACAGTCCAGTGGCAGTTAGTATGTTTGCAATGTTGTGCCCCATCTGCCTAGTTCCAACACATTTTCATCATCCCTGAAGAAAACCAGTGTCCACCAGAGTGTCGTTCCTCATTCTTCTATTTGCCCCAGCTCCTGGAAGCAACCAGTCTATGTTCTATCACTGCAGATTTACTTCTTTAGGCTATCTCATATAAATGGAATTATATGATATTTGTCTTTTTGCATCCGCTGTCTTTCACTTAACATAATAATCCAAAGTTCACTTGTCTTACAGTATATACCATTACTTCATACTTAAGACTGAATAATATTTTTTCATATATATGTGTATATATACTATAATTTGTTTATCCATTCATTAATTGATGGATATTTGGATTGTTTCCATATTTTGATGGTTGTGAATGTTGCTGTTATGAACACACATGTACATGTATTTGTTTGAGCACCTGTTTTCAATTTCTTTGGCTATATACCTAGAAATGAAAATGGTGGTAATTATATGTTAATTTTTTGAGGAATCACTAAACTGTTTTCTACAGGGGCTGAACCGTTTTACATCCTGATCAGCCATGTCAGAGGGCTGTAGTTTCTCTACTTATTCATCAACATCTGTTATATCTTGTATTTTTGATAATATACACCCTAGCAGGCACAGGGCTTCCCATGTGGCTCAACTGGTAAAGAATCCTCCTGCAATTCAGGAGACCTGGGTTTGATCCCTGGGTTGGGAAGATCCCTGGAGAAAGGAAAGGGTACCCACTACACTTCATGGCAAATAGATAGAGAACAGTGGAAACAGTGGCTGACTTTATTTTGGGGGGCTCCAAAATCACTGCAGATGGTGACTGCAGCCATGAAATAAAAAGATGCTTACTCTTTGGAAGAAAAGTTATGACCAACCTAGACAGCTTATTAAAAAGCAGAGACATTGTTTTGCCAAGAAAGGTATGTCTAGTCAAGGCTATGGTTTTTCCAGTAGTCATGTATGGATGTGAGAGCTGGACTATAAAGAAAGCTGAGCGCCAAAGAATTGATGCTTTTGAACTGTGGTGTTGGAGAAGGCTCTTGAGAGTCCCTTGGACTGCAAGGAGATCCAACCAGTCCATCCTAAATGAAATCAGTCCTGAATGTTCATAGGAGGGACTGATGTTGAAGCTGAAACTCCAAAACTTTGGCCACCTGATGCAAAGAACTGACTCATTTGAAAAGACCCCGATGCTGGGAAAGATTGAAGGCAGGAGGAGAAGGGGATGACAGAGGATGAGATGGTTGGATGGCATCACCAACTCAATGGAGATGAGTTTGAGTAAACTCTAGGAGTTGGTGATGGACAGGGAGGCCTGGCGTGCTGCAGTCCATGGAGTCACAAAGAGTCAGACACGACTGAGCAGCTGAACTGAACCCACTCCAGTGTTCTGGCCTGGAGAATTCCATGGACTATATAGTCCATGGGGTCTCAAAGAGTATGACACAAATTAGTAGCTTTCAAAACAGGTACAAGGTGATATCTTCTTGTGGTTTAGATTTGCATTTCTCTAATGACTAATGATGGAGCCTCCCTTGTAGCTCAGTTGATAAAGAATCTGCCTGCAATGCAGGAGACCTAGGTTAAATTCCTGGGTCAGGAAGATCCTCTGGAGAAGGAAATGGCAACCCACTCCAGTACTCTTGCCTAGAGAATCCCATGGACAAAGGAGCCTGGCGGGTTAGAGTCCATGGGATTGCAAGGGCTGGACACAACTTAGTGACTAAACCACCAATGACTAATGATATTGAGAATATTTTCATGTGCTTGTTGGCTATTTGTGTGTGTGTGTATTGAAGAAATGTCTCTTCAAGTCTTTTGCCCATTTTTTAAGTTGGATTGTTTGAAGAACTCTTTGTTTGATGTGCTGAGATAAGCATTCCTAGGTGCATCTGCCAGGTCTGGGGACAGGCTGAGAATTGAGCTTGCCATAGGCATAGATGCTTTATTGGAAAGAAGAAAAACCAGCAAGTATTTTTATGTGGACTGGCATTACAAACTAGAATCTAAAAAATCCTTAAGTATTTGTCTGATTTTCTCTGTGTAAAATTTGCTTAGTTCTAAGATCTGATAGATAGAGAGCCTGATGAACTATGGACGGAGGTTCATGACATTGTACAGGAGACAGGGAACAAGACCATCTCCATGGAAAAGAAATGCAAAACAGCAAAATGGCTGTCTGGGGAGGCCTTACAAATAGCTGTGAAAAGAAGAGAAGTGAAAAGCAAAGAAGAAAAGGAAAGATATAACCATCTGAATGCAGAGTTCCAAAGAATAGCAAGGAGAGATAAGAAAGCCTTCCCCAGTGATTAATGCAAAGAAATAGAGGAAAACAACAGGATGGGAAAGACTAGAGATCTCTTCAAGAAAATTAGAGATACCAAGGGAACATTTCATGCAAATATGGCCTTGATAAAGGGCAGAAATGGTATGGACCTAACAGAAGCAGAAGGTATTAAGAAGAGGTGGCAAGAATACACAGAAGAACTGTACAAAAAAGATCTTCATGACCCAGATAATCATGAAGGAGTGATCATTCACACTCACCTAGAATCAGACACCCTGGAGTGTGAAGTCAGGTGGGCCTTAGGAAACACCACTGTGAACAAAGCCAGTGGAGGTGATGGAATTCCAGCTGAGCTATTTCAAATCCTAAAAGATGATGCTGTGAGTGTGCTGCACTCAATATGCCAGCAAATTTGGAAAACTCAGCAGTGGCCACAGGTCTGGAAAAGGTCAGTTTTCATTCCAATCCCAAAGAAAGGCAACACCAAAGANTAATGCAAAGAAATAGAGGAAAACAACAGGATGGGAAAGACTAGAGATCTCTTCAGGAAAATTAGAGATACCAAGGGAACATTTCATGCAAATATGGCCTTGATAAAGGGCAGAAATGGTATGGACCTAACAGAAGCAGAAGGTATTAAGAAGAGGTGGCAAGAATACACAGAAGAACTGTACAAAAAAGATCTTCATGACCCAGATAATCATGAAGGTATGATCATTCACACTCACCTAGAATCAGACACCCTGGAGTGTGAAGTCAGGTGGGCCTTAGGAAACACCACTGTGAACAAAGCCAGTGGAGGTGATGGAATTCCAGCTGAGCTATTTCAAATCCTAAAAGATGATGCTGTGAGTGTGCTGCACTCAATATGCCAGCAAATTTGGAAAACTCAGCAGTGGCCACAGGTCTGGAAAAGGTCACTTTTCATTCCAATCCCAAAGAAAGGCAATGCCAAAGAATGCTCAAACTACCACGCAATTACACTCATCTCACATACTAGCAAAGTAATGCTCAAATTTCTCCAAGCCAGGCTTCAGCAATACATGAACCGTGAACTTCCAGATGTTCAAGCTGGTTTTAGAAAAGGCAGAGGAACCAGAGATCAAATTGCCAACATCCACTGGATCATTGAAAAAGCAAGAGAGTTCCAGAAAAAACATTTATTTCTGCTTACTAAAAAAACCTCTTGAAAAGTGAAAGTGGAGAGTGAAAAAGTTGGCTTAAAGCTCAACATTCAAAAAACGAAGATCATGGCATCTGGTCCCATCACTTCATGGCAAATAGATGGGGAAACAGCGGAAACAGCGTCAGACTTTATCTTTTGGGGCTCCGAAATCACTGCAGATGGTGATTGCAGCCATGAAATTAAAAGACACGCACTCCTTGGAAGGAAAGTTATGACCAACCTAGATAGCATATTCAAAAGCAGAGACATTACTTTGCCAACAAAGGTCCATCTAGTCAAGGCTATGGTTTTTCCAGTAGTCACGTACGGATGTGAGAGTTGGACTGTGAAGAAAGCTGAGTGCTTAAGAATTGATGCTTTTGAACTGTGGTGTTGGAGAAGGCTCTTGAGAGTCCCTTGGACTGCAAGGAGATCCAACCAGTCCATTCTAGAGGAGATCAGTCCTGGGTGTTCTTTGGAAGGAATGATACTGAAGCTGAACTCCAGTACTTTGGCTACCTCATGAGAAGAGTTGACTCATTGGAAAAGACTCTGATGCTGGGAGGGATTGAGGGCAGGAGGAAAAGGGGATGACAGAGGATGAGATGGCTGGATGGCATCACCAACTCGGTGGACATGAGTTTGAGTGAACTCTGGGAGTTGGTGATGGACAGGGAGGCCTGGCGTGCTGCGGTTCATGGGGTCGCAAAGAGTCGGACATGACTGAGTTACTGAACTGAACTGAAGGCCTGAAGGGGTGTTTGATGCAAGGTCAGCATCCCATGGTCTTCTGGTTTGGTAGACAAAACGTCAACTAAGACTGATCTCATGCTCAAGATGGTTGAGACCAGAAGTAGAGAGAGTATCTGATGCTTCAGTCTGTCCTCACTCAGATCAGCTCCTCACTCCATCTGTCTAATAGAGGAAAGAGGGAATCCTCTTTGGGGGAAAACAACATCGACTTCAGTCTCCATGATCCTTTTTTTTTTTTAAATTAATTTACTTGGCTTCACTGGGCCTTCATTGCTGCCTGTGAACTCTTAGTTGTGGGCACGTGGGATACAGCTCCCTGACCACGGATTGAATGCCTGGCATCCTTCCATGATTGCTTTAGTCACAATTTCTTAGATATAATAAAACAGTGACCAGGTATGAAAAAGGGAGAAAAGTAAAACTGATAAGGGAAAAAAAGCAATGGAAGATGATTGAAATCTTGGAGTTAGCAGTCAAATATTTTAAAATAACTATAAAATATACATTAAAGAAGATAGTGCAATAGAAAGAGACACATGTACCCCAATGTTCATCGCATCACTGTTTATAATAGTCAGGACATGGAAATAACCTAGATGTCTATCAGCAGATGAATGGATAAGAAAGCTGTGGTACATATACACAATGGATTATTACTCAGCCATTAAAAAGAATACATTTGAATCAGTTCTAATAAGATGGATGAAACTGGAACTGATTATACAGAGTGAAGTAAGCCAGAAAGAAAAACACCAGTACAGTATACTAACACATATATATGGAATTTAGAAAGATGGTAATAAGGACCCTGTATGCAAGACAGCAAAAGAGACACAGATGTGTAGAGTGGACTTTTGGACTCTGAGGGAGAGGGAGAGGGAGAGGGTGGGATGATTTGGGAGAATAGCATTGAAATATGTATACTATCATGTAAGAAATGAATCGCCAGTCTATGTTCGATGCAGGATGCTTGGGGCTGGTGCATGGG
>SJYX01009500.1:234828-292821 GCA_006410675.1 Oreotragus oreotragus | reverse complement strand
TTGTTTTGTGTGTGTGCGACTGTTCTTCTCAGTTTGGGGTTTGGGAAAAAGAGAACAGAAAATGGAGATTTTTCTCTGTTTCAGCGTTAATTGCTGGAGGAGAGCATGCCTACCCACTCCAGTATTCTCGCCTGGAGAATCCCATGGACAGAGGAGCCTGGTGGGTTACAGGCCATAGGGTTACAAAGAGTCAGATATGACTGATGCAACTTAGCACACACACGCAGCTTATTTTCTGCTGCTAAAAACTTGTGTCCGCATATATATGGAATTTAGAAAGATGGTAATAATGACCCTGTATGCAAGACAGCAAAAGAGACACAGATGTGTAGAGTGGACTTTTGGACTCTGAGGGAGAGGGAGAGGGAGAGGGTGGGATGATTTGGGAGAATAGCATTGAAATATGTATACTATCATGTAAGAAATGAATCGCCAGTCTATGTTCGATGCAGGATGCTTGGGGCTGGTGCATGGGGCTGATCCGGAGGGATGAAGTGGGGTGGGAGGTGGAAGGGGGGTTTCATGTTTGGGAATTCGTATACACCCGTGACGGATTCATGTCAATGTATGCCAAAACCAATACAGTACTGTAAGTAAAATAAAGTAAAAAAAAAAAAAAGAAAAAGAAGATAGTGAAAAACATGAACAGAATTGGTAAAAATTTGGAGAATTTTGAATGAGAATTTAGGTTTAAATGAAAAAACTAACTGTATATTAAAACTGAAAAAGTAATTTGTGAAACTAAGAACTTGTTGGGTTGGTTTAAGAGTTGACCTGATAGAGCAGAAGATAGGCTTAGCAAATTAAAAAACTAGTCATCAAGAAATATCCAAACTGAACTGCAGTGAGAAAAAAAATGGAAAGAGTAGAATATGACACTTGTGAAACACTCATACTAGCAAAATAATGAGAAAAATCATATTGTAGTATAAAAAGATGAACAAAAACATTTGATAAAACTTATAGCTAACATGCAGTGGTAAAATATAAGCATGTTCTCATGAGTTTATGAACAAGGCAAGGATCTGTCCTAATACAATTTCTAATCAGTATTTTACTGGAGAGCTTAGCTAGTACAATGAATCAAGAAGAGGACTAAAAAAGTTATGGTATACATATACATAAAATGAAATATTACTAAGCTGTAAAAAATGAGGAAATCTTGCCATTTGTGAAAACATGGATGGACTTTGAGGGTATTATGCTAAGTGAAATATGTCAGACAGTGAAAAATACTATATGGTCTCACTTATATGTGGACTCTAAACCAAACACCAAATGCATAGAAAAAGACTTAAGATTGTGGTTGCTGTGGGGGTGGAGGGATGAGGATGTTGGAATTGGAAGGAGGTCAAAAGTTACTCACTTCTTGTTATAAGATAAACAGTACTAGAGATGTATAATATGATAACTATAGTTAACAGTACTATATGATACATATGAAAATGTTAGAATAAATCCTAAGAGTTCTCACATGAAGAAAATTTTTTCCTGTATCTATGTGAATTAGCATACAATCGATGCTAACTGAATCTATTCTGGTAATCATTTTAGAATAAATGTTAGTCAAACCACTATATTTTACACCTTAAACTTATAGAATGATATATGTCAATTATATCCCAATAAAACTGAAAAAACTTAAAAAGGAAAGAAAAAACTTGTACACTTTTAAAGAAAAAAATAGAATTATCATAATTCACAGATATAATTATGCTTATTGAAGATATAAAATAATGTAAAAATAAACCATTATAATTAAACAAATTTAGCAAGGTTACTGAATATATAAATAGACATACAAAATCAGTTGTATACACTTGCAGTGAACAATTAGAAAATAAATTTTTAAAAATGGTATCATTTACAGTATTGTTAAAACCTCAGCTACCTAGCAATCTAACCTTTACATGAAAAATAAAACACATGTCTGAGAAAAAATTTTAAAGTTCTAAATAAATAGGGTGCTATTTTATGTTCATTGGAAAACTTGTTTTCATTAAACTTTGTTTTAAGATAACTGTTGATTCAACTGCAACAGTATGAAATAATATAATATTCCATGAAACTTTTACCCAGATCTCCCCAGTGGTAACACCTTACATGGCTATAGGAAAACATCACAACCAGGAAACTGACATTAATACAACCCACCATCTTATTTAAGTTTATCCAGCTTTATGTGCACTCATTTGTGTATATGTGTGTGTTTGTGCAGTTTCAATACATATGAGATTTGCATTATCACACCATAGTCAAGACACAAAACAGTTCCACTCCCACAAGCATTCCTTGTGTTTGTGCTGCCTTTTTTATGATAACACCTACCTCCTGCCCCTCCTCCTCTTATCTCTAACTTCTGGGAATCACTAACCTGTTTTCCATCTCTATGATTTTGTCATTTAAGAATGTTATATCAGTGGAATCATACTATATATAACTTTTGGGATTTGACTTCTTTTTTTCACCCAGCATAGTTTCCTTGACATCCACTCAACTTTGTAATTCGATTGCTCAGTCGTATCTGACTCTTTGCAACCCCATGGACTGCAGCATGCCAGGCTTCCCTGTCCTTCACCATCTCTGGAGCTTGCTCAAACTCATGTCCATTGAGGTGGTGCTTCCATCCGACCATCTCATCCTCTGTCACCCCCTTCTCCTCCTGCCTTCAATCTTTTTTGGCATCAGAGTATTTTCTAATGAGTCAGCTCTTTGCATCAGGAAGCCAAAGTATTGGAGCTTCAGCTTCAGTATTAATCCCAATGAATATTCAGGATTGATTTCCTTTAGGATTGACTGGTTTGATCACCTTGCTGTCTGAGGGACTGAAAGTCTTCTCTGATACCATAAATAATCCATTCTTACAAATAATCAATTCTTTGGCACTCAACCTTCTTTATGGTCCAACTCTGAGATCTATACATGACTACTGGAAAAGCCATCGTTTTGACTAGACAGACCTTTGTTGGCAAAGTAATGTCTCTGCTTTTTCATATGCTGTCTAGGTTTGTCATAGCTTTTCTTCCAAGGAGCAAGCATCTTTTAATTTCATGGCTGCAGTCACCATTTGCAGTGATTTTGGAGTTCAAGAAAATAAAGTCTGTCACTGTTTCCATTGTTTCCCCATCTATTTGCCATGACATGATGGGACCAGATGCCATGATCTTCGTTTTTTGAATGTTGAGTTTTAAGTTAGCTTTTTCATTCTCCTCTTTCACTTTCATCAAGAGGCTTTTTAGTTCTTCACTTTCTGTCATAAGGGTGGAGTCATCTGCATATCTGAGGTATTGATATTTCTCCCGGCAATCTTGATTGCAGCTTGTGCTTCATCCAGCCTGGCATATTTGCATGATGTACTCTGCATATAAGTTAAACAAGCAGGAGACAATAAAAGACAATACAATAAATTTCCACAGTTTGTTGTGATCCACACAGTCAAATGCTTTAACACAGTCAATGAAGCAGATGTTTTTTGGAAAGACTAAATGCAAATCAGGCCTCTAAATAATTTAAAATCAATTTGATTTTTGGTAGTTATCCTTCAATTTTGCTGTCTTAACATTTAGAGTCATTGTTTCAAGTGTTAGTCATTCTGTCATCTCTGACTCTTTGTGACCCCATGGACTGTAGCCTGGCTCCTCTGGCCATGGAATTCTCCAGGCAAGAATACTGGGAGTGGGTTGCCATTTCCTTCTCCAGGGGTTCTTCCTGACCCAGGGGTCAGATCCATGTCTCCTGCATTTCAGGTGGGTTCTCTACCATTTGAGCCACCAGAGAAGCTCATTGTTTAAAACGTGGTATCAAACCATTCTTTGTGAATTTTGTATTGAAGTTTTTTTCTTTTCCATTATGGTTTATGAAAAGATATTGAATACAGTTCCCTGTGCTATATAATAAGACCTTGTTTAATCATTCTGTATATTTTGCATCTGCTAGTCCCAAACTCCCAATCCAACTCTCCCCCACCCCTGCCCCTTGAAAACCACAAGTCTGTTCTCTATGTCTGTGAGTCTATTTCTGTTTTATAAGTTCGTTTGCGTCATGTTTTAGATTCCACAGTTAAATGATCTACAGTATTTGTCTTTCTCTTTCTGACTTACATTCACTTAGTATGATAATCCTAGGTCATCTACGTAGTTGCAAATGGAATTATTTCATTCTTTATTATGGCTAAGTGATATTCCATGGTATGTATGTAACACATCTTCTTTGTCCATTTATCTGTTGATGGACATGTTCCCCCCTATGAACAGGGGGGAACATGTATCTTTTAGGACCATAGTTTTGTCTGGATATTTGCACAGGAGTGGGATTACTGAATCATATAGCAACTCTATTTTTTGTGTTTTGAGGAACCTCCAAACTATTTTCCATAGTGGCTGCACCAACTTACATTCCCACTAACAGTATAGGAAGGTTCCTTTTGCTCTACATCCTGTCTAGCATTTGTTATTTGTAGATTTTTCAAAGATGGCAATTCTGACCAATGTGAGGTAATACCTCATTGTAGTTTTGGATTGCATTTCTCTAATAATGTGTAATGTCAAGCATCTTTTCATGTGCCTGTTAGCCTTCCATATGAGTATTAAACTTTTTATATGAGACTAGCCAGCTATGGTTAGGTTGATGTTGGCACCAATCACCACCAGTCAATGCTAAGAAGAATCTGGTTTGCCTAGCTAAGTATCCTTGGACTCTCCCACTGCTCAGTTGCTGTCCTATCCCACAAAGACTCCTGCTTTATCATAAAGCATGATTCTTTCTGACAGAAGAGAAATGAATTTTCAGCCGAGAACACAAAATCTCTGAAGAAGCTCTCATTCTTCATTTGTGAGAGTGATTACTGGAATGTACTGGGTACTAATATAAAAAGGTGCTTGGTTCTTTAAAATCAGTGATAAGCAAATTGGTTACAGCCCATGGCATGTTTCTGCTATGTGAAAACCATTGAAATAGAAATTGCCCCAGTAAATAATCCATGATGAGCTTGTCTCTCTAACTCTTATCAGATACTTCTGATCTTGGCTGAATTCTGGTTCAGATATAAAATAAATGGACAGAAGAGGATTGGGCAAGATGAAGCTGTTCTATAAGATGATTTAGAGCTAAACAAGAGGGACCCTGAGTCACAGAGGCTCAGTTCTGGCCCTTGTCCTGCTGTGACCCTCCTGCTGTCCTTGTGGGACAGAGAGCCAAAGGAACCGAGGATATATACCCACTCAGAGCTCATTCTCCTTCCTGATGAAGCAGTTTTTGTATGAGAACTGATTGCTAAGTTTTTAGGAATTTGTGAGCCACTTATTACAGTTGTAGTTTGCAGTTGGCCATGGCAGAACATTTACACTATGGAATATGACAAATGCTACAATCCCAGGGCTCCCTGCTCAAGAACTGGTTGTTAAAACATTTAAAAACACACCACTAATTATGATGCTAATCTTAACCTAAATTTTGTTGTTTACTTTTTAAAGTGAAAGTTGCTCAGTTGTGTCTGACTCTTTGTGGCCCCATAGACTATAGTCCATGGAATTCTCCAGGCCAGAATACTGGAGTAGGTATCCTTTCCCTTCTCCAGCTGATCTTCCCAACCCAGGGATCGAACCCAGGTCTTTGGATCAAAAAGTAGTGGCAATGACAGCAAATTAATGCCTTGTTGTTTTAATAATTTCCATTTAGATCTTTTCCCATGATACTGATCTAGAATTCAAAATGTAGTAATGTGTCAGTTCACTGAGCATCTATGGAGATACTTCATAAAACAACAACAACAATAAAACTTATTTTGAAATAATTGTCTATTCACAGAAAGTTACAAAAACAATACTTAGAGTCCCATGTACCCTTGACTACATTCTCTTAAATGGTGACATCTTATGTAACTGCATTACAATATAAAAATGACGTAATTGACATTAATACAATGCTAGTACCTAGATTCCAGATCTTATTCCTTTCCTTAGTCTTTACATGCACTCATCTACCTGTGTCTGTATATGCCTGCTTGTATGTGTGTGTGTGTCTATATAGTTCTACACTATTTGATCCATGGGTTACTTTTAAAATGAAATCTCTAAACAGCCCCAGTGCAGCAGAGGATTGCTTAATTAGCCGATGCCTTTAGGACCTTCTACTCTGCTGACCCTATAATTTCAAGTTAAAAAAAGAAGCCTATATCTTTGTCTAAATTACCTGGGTTTTCTGGTGGATAGTCCCCAAAGTACCAGGTAACTGTGTCATATGCTAGAGTTTGACTGCCTTAGGGTGACCTGAAATATTCCTATCTGGAGGAAACATATTTATTCCTCCTAAAGAAATGTAGGCATCCCTGTAGGTGGTTGAATATGAAAACAAGTTAAACAGTCAATACGTGGTATTCAAAATAACCCTGAATTGTTATTTTTATTACATAAGCACTTAACAGTCTATTACTTTAATTATTAATATGAGGCAAATGTTGAGCAATTCATTTGAAAACCTATTCTGTTAATATTTTAAACTAATAATAAAATTATAAGTCAATTTATTGCAATCTGAATCTGACAGAAAAGTTCAACATTGTAAATAGGTTTCTATCTAAGTAATTTAAGGCTCTCTTTTTGGATCCAGTTACTATATTACAAAATTATGCCTACTGAGACATAACATTGCATGGAATGTGTGGTATTTAATCACAAAACATTCTGTTCTCAGTTATCTGCTGGCACATGGACTACAGCACATCTCGATTCCAGTGTATTTACACAGGCACTTAATTTGCTTTCTTTCTGTCTTTTTTGGACATGAGGATGATGATTACTTGAGGACAGACCAAAGGGAGGACCATTTAAATTAAGCTACCTAGTTTTATATTGACTCTTCTAACTGAGTGAGAAAGTAGTTAAGCAGTCAGGGGGAGAACGCAGGTTAGTTTTAGGTTAGCACTTTGGATTAATCATAACGTGTTCTCTGTTCTGTCATGGAAGAGGAAGCTTAATGAGCTAGGAAAAACAATGGGAAATTGTACCAGTTTTACCAGTTCTTCTTAACTGGATATTTCCAGTTTATAGCCATTATTTAGTTTTTGTTGTTCAGTCCCTCACTTGAGTGTGACTCTTTGTGACTTCATGCACTGTAGCACACCAGGCTTCCCTGTCCTTCACCATCTCCTGGAGCTTGCTCAAACTCATGTCAATTGAGTTCGTGATGCCATCCAACCATCTCATCCTCTGTTGTCGTCTTCTCCTCCTGTCTTCAATCTTTCCCAAAGCATCGGGGTCTTTTCCAATGAGTCGTCTCTTTACATCAGGTGGCCAAAATATCGGAGCTTCAGCATCAGTCCTTTCAGTGAATATTCAGGGTTGATTTCCTTTAGAATTGACTGGTTTGATCTCCTTGCTTTCCAAGGAACTCTCAAGAGTCTTCTCCAATGCCACAGGTCAAAACCATCAATTCTTTGGCACTCAACCTACTTTATGGTCCAAATNCTCTGACTCTTTGTGACCCCATGGACTGTAGCCTGGCTCCTCTGGCCATGGAATTCTCCAGGCAAGAATACTGGGAGTGGGTTGCCATTTCCTTCTCCAGGGGTTCTTCCTGACCCAGGGGTCAGATCCATGTCTCCTGCATTTCAGGTGGGTTCTCTACCATTTGAGCCACCAGAGAAGCTCATTGTTTAAAACGTGGTATCAAACCATTCTTTGTGAATTTTGTATTGAAGTTTTTTTCTTTTCCATTATGGTTTATGAAAAGATATTGAATACAGTTCCCTGTGCTATATAATAAGACCTTGTTTAATCATTCTGTATATTTTGCATCTGCTAGTCCCAAACTCCCAATCCAACTCTCCCCCACCCCTGCCCCTTGAAAACCACAAGTCTGTTCTCTATGTCTGTGAGTCTATTTCTGTTTTATAAGTTCGTTTGCGTCATGTTTTAGATTCCACAGTTAAGTGATCTACAGTATTTGTCTTTCTCTTTCTGACTTACATTCACTTAGTATGATAATCCTAGGTCATCTACGTAGTTGCAAATGGAATTATTTCATTCTTTATTATGGCTAAGTGATATTCCATGGTATGTATGTAACACATCTTCTTTGTCCATTTATCTGTTGATGGACATGTTCCCCCCTATGAACAGGGGGGAACATGTATCTTTTAGGACCATAGTTTTGTCTGGATATTTGCACAGGAGTGGGATTACTGAATCATATAGCAACTCTATTTTTTGTGTTTTGAGGAACCTCCAAACTATTTTCCATAGTGGCTGCACCAACTTACATTCCCACTAACAGTATAGGAAGGTTCCTTTTGCTCTACATCCTGTCTAGCATTTGTTATTTGTAGATTTTTCAAAGACGGCAATTCTGACCAATGTGAGGTAATACCTCATTGTAGTTTTGGATTGCATTTCTCTAATAATGTGTAATGTCAAGCATCTTTTCATGTGCCTGTTAGCCTTCTATATGAGTATTAAACTTTTTATATGGGACTAGCCAGCTATGGTTAGGTTGATGTTGGCACCAATCACCACCAGTCAATGCTAAGAAGAGTCTGGTTTGCCTAGCTAAGTATCCTTGGACTCTCCCACTGCTCAGTTGCTGTCCTATCCCACAAAGACTCCTGCTTTATCATAAAGCATGATTCTTTCTGACGGAAGAGAAATGAATTTTCAGCCGAGAACACAAAATCTCTGAAGAAGCTCTCATTCTTCATTTGTGAGAGTGATTACTGGAATGTACTGGGTACTAATATAAAAAGGTGCTTGGTTCTTTAAAATCAGTGATAAGCAAATTGGTTACAGCCCATGGCATGTTTCTGCTATGTGAAAACCATTGAAATAGAAATTGCCCCAGTAAATAATCCATGATGAGCTTGTCTCTCTAACTCTTATCAGATACTTCTGATCTTGGCTGAATTCTGGTTCAGATATAAAATAAATGGACAGAAGAGGATTGGGCAAGATGAAGCTGTTCTATAAGATGATTTAGAGCTAAACAAGAGGGACCCTGAGTCACAGAGGCTCAGTTCTGGCCCTTGTCCTGCTGTGACCCTCCTGCTGTCCTTGTGGGACAGAGAGCCAAAGGAACCGAGGATATATACCCACTCAGAGCTCATTCTCCTTCCTGATGAAGCAGTTTTTGTATGAGAACTGATTGCTAAGTTTTTAGGAATTTGTGAGCCACTTATTACAGTTGTAGTTTGCAGTTGGCCATGGCAGAACATTTACACTATGGAATATGACAAATGCTACAATCCCAGGGCTCCCTACTCAAGAACTGGTTGTTAAAACATTTAAAAACACACCACTAATTATGATGTTAATCTTAACCTAAATTTAGTTGTTTACTTTTTAAAGTGAAAGTCGCTCAGTTGTGTCTGACTCTTTGCGGCCCCATAGACTATAGTCCATGGAATTCTCCAGGCCAGAATACTGGAGTAGGTATCCTTTCCCTTCTCCAGCTGATCTTCCCAACCCAGGGATCGAACCCAGGTCTTTGGATCAAAAAGTAGTGGCAATGACAGCAAATTAATGCCTTGTTGTTTTAATAATTTCCATTTAGATCTTTTCCCATGATACTGATCTAGAATTCAAAATGTAGTAATGTGTCAGTTCACTGAGCATCTATGGAGATACTTCATAAAACAACAACAACAATAAAACTTATTTTGAAATAATTGTCTATTCACAGAAAGTTACAAAAACAATACTTAGAGTCCCATGTACCCTTGACTACATTCTCTTAAATGGTGACATCTTATGTAACTGCATTACAATATAAAAATGACGTAATTGACATTAATACAATGCTAGTACCTAGATTCCAGATCTTATTCCTTTCCTTAGTCTTTACATGCACTCATCTACCTGTGTCTGTATATGCCTGCTTGTATGTGTGTGTGTGTCTATATAGTTCTACACTATTTGATCCATGGGTTACTTTTAAAATGAAATCTCTAAACAGCCCCAGTGCAGCAGAGGATTGCTTAATTAGCCGATGCCTTTAGGACCTTCTACTCTGCTGACCCTATAATTTCAAGTTAAAAAAAGAAGCCTATATCTTTGTCTAAATTACCTGGGTTTTCTGGTGGATAGTCCCCAAAGTACCAGGTAACTGTGTCATATGCTAGAGTTTGACTTCCTTAGGGTGACCTGAAATATTCCTATCTGGAGGAAACATATTTATTCCTCCTAAAGAAATGTAGGCATCCCTGTAGGTGGTTGAATATGAAAACAAGTTAAACAGTCAATACGTGGTATTCAAAATAACCCTGAATTGTTATTTTTATTACATAAGCACTTAACAGTCTATTACTTTAATTATTAATATGAGGCAAATGTTGAGCAATTCATTTGAAAACCTATTCTGTTAATATTTTAAACTAATAATAAAATTATAAGTCAATTTATTGCAATCTGAATCTGACAGAAAAGTTCAACATTGTAAATAGGTTTCTATCTAAGTAATTTAAGGCTCTCTTTTTGGATCTAGTTACTATATTACAAAATTATGCCTACTGAGACATAACATTGCATGGAATGTGTGGTATTTAATCACAAAACATTCTGTTCTCAGTTATCTGCTGGCACATGGACTACAGCACATCTCGATTCCAGTGTATTTACACAGGCACTTAATTTGCTTTCTTTCTGTCTTTTTTGGACATGAGGATGATGATTACTTGAGGACAGACCAAAGGGAGGACCATTTAAATTAAGCTACCTAGTTTTATATTGACTCTTCTAACTGAGTGAGAAAGTAGTTAAGCAGTCAGGGGGAGAACGCAGGTTAGTTTTAGGTTAGCACTTTGGATTAATCATAACGTGTTCTCTGTTCTGTCATGGAAGAGGAAGCTTAATGAGCTAGGAAAAACAATGGGAAATTGTACCAGTTTTACCAGTTCTTCTTAACTGGATATTTCCAGTTTATAGCCATTATTTAGTTTTTGTTGTTCAGTCCCTCACTTGAGTGTGACTCTTTGTGACTTCATGCACTGTAGCACACCAGGCTTCCCTGTCCTTCACCATCTCCTGGAGCTTGCTCAAACTCATGTCAATTGAGTTCGTGATGCCATCCAACCATCTCATCCTCTGTTGTCGTCTTCTCCTCCTGTCTTCAATCTTTCCCAAAGCATCGGGGTCTTTTCCAATGAGTCGTCTCTTTACATCAGGTGGCCAAAATATCGGAGCTTCAGCATCAGTCCTTTCAGTGAATATTCAGGGTTGATTTCCTTTAGAATTGACTGGTTTGATCTCCTTGCTTTCCAAGGAACTCTCAAGAGTCTTCTCCAATGCCACAGGTCAAAACCATCAATTCTTTGGCACTCAACCTACTTTATGGTCCAAATCTCACATCCGATACATGACTATTGGGAAAACCATAGCTTTGACTATATGGATCTTTGTCGGCAAAGTAATGTCTCTGCTTTTTAATATGCTGTCCAAGTTAGTCATAGTTTTTCTTCCAAGGAGCAAGTGTCTTTTAGTTTCGTGGCTGCAGTCACCATTTGAAATGATTTTGGAGTCCAAGAAAATAAAGTCTGTCACTGTTTCCATTGTTTCCCCATCTATTTGCCATGACATGATGGGACCGGATGCCATGCTCTTTGTTTTTTGAATGTTCAATTTTAGGTCAGCTTTTTCATTCTCCTCTTTCATCTTCATCAAGAGGCTCTTTAGTTCTTCTTCACTTTCTGCCATAAGGGTGGTGTCTTCTGATCTGAGGTTACTGATATTTCTTCTGGCAGTCTTGATCGCAGCTTGTGCTTCATCCAGCCTGGCATATTTACATGATGTACTTTGCATATAGGTTAAATAAGCAGGATGAAAACATACAGCCTTGATGTACTCCTTTCCTAATTTGGAACTAGTCCATAGTTCCATGTCCAGTTTTAACTGTTGCTTCTGACCTACATACAGGTTTCTCAGAAGGCAGGTAAGGTGGTCTAGTATTCCTATATCTTAAAAGAATTTTCCATTGTTTGTTGTGATCCACACAGTCAAAGACTTTAGCATNGTTTTTTCATACATTGACATGAATCACCTATGGGTGCACATTGCACATGTGTTTCCCCATCCTTGAACTCTCCTCCCACCTCCCTTTCCACCCTATCTCTCTGGGTTGTCCCAGAGCACCGGCCTTGAGTACCCTGCTTCATGCTTTGAACTTGCACTGGTCATCTATTTTACCTATGGTAATATACATGTCTCAGGGTTACTCTTTCAAGTCACCCCACCCTTGCCTTCTCTCACAGAGTCCAAAAGTCTGTTCTTTACATCTGTGTCTCTTTTGTTGCCTTGCATATAGGATCATATTTACTGTCTTTCTAAATTCCATATATATGTGTTAATATACTATATTGGTGTTTCTCTTTCTGATTAACTTCACTCTGTATAATAGGCTTCAGTTTCATCCACCTCATTAGAACTGACTCAATTGTATTCTTTTTTATAGCTGGGTAATATCCCATTGTGTATATATACCACAACTTCCTTATCTATCTGCCGGTGGACGTTGTTTCACGTCCTGGCTATTGTAAACAGTGCTTCAGTGAACATTGATGTACATGTGTCTCTTTCACTTCTTATTTTCTTGGTCTGTATGCCCAGCAATGGGACTACTGGGTCATATGGCAGTTCTAGTTCCAGTTTTTTAAGGAATCTCCATACTGTTCTCCATAGTGGCTGTACCAGTTTGCATTCCTACCAGCAGTGTAAGAGGGTTCCCTTTTCCCCACACCTTCTCCAGCATTTATTGTTTGTAGACTTTTTGGTGGTAGCCATTCTGACTTGCATGAAATGATACCTCATTGTGGTTTTGATTTGCATTTCTCTAATAATGAGTGATGTTGAGCATCTTTNGTTCCCTTTTCCCCACACCTTCTCCAGCATTTATTGTTTGTAGACTTTTTGGTGGTAGCCATTCTGACTTGCATGAAATGATACCTCATTGTGGTTTTGATTTGCATTTCTCTAATAATGAGTGATGTTGAGCATCTTTTCATGTGTTTGTTAGCCATCTGGATGTCTTCTTTGAAGAAATTTCTGTTTAGTTCTTTGGCCCAATTTTTGATTGGGTTGTTTGCTTTTCTGGAATTGAATTGCATGAGGTGCTTGTATATTTTGAGATTAATTCTTTGTCAGTTGTTTCATTTGCTATCATTTTCTCCCATTCAGAGGGCTACCTTCTCACTTTGCTTATAGTTTTCTTCATTGTGCAAAAGCTTTTAAGTTTAATCAGGTCCCTTTTGTTTATTTTTGTTTTTATTTCCATTACTCTGGGAGGTGGGTCATAGAGGATCTTGCTGGGATTTATGTCAGAGAATGTTCCACCTCTGTTTTCCTCTAAGAGTTTTATAGTTCTGGTCTTAGATCTTNAGGCTACCTTCTCACTTTGCTTATAGTTTTCTTCATTGTGCAAAAGCTTTTAAGTTTAATCAGGTCCCTTTTGTTTATTTTTGTTTTTATTTCCATTACTCTGGGAGGTGGGTCATAGAGGATCTTGCTGGGATTTATGTCAGAGAATGTTCCACCTCTGTTTTCCTCTAAGAGTTTTATAGTTCTGGTCTTAGATCTTTAATCCATTTTGAGTTTGTTTTTGTGTATGGTGTTAGAAAGTGTTCTAGTTTCATTCTTTTACATGTGGTTGACCAGTTTTCTCAGCACCACTTGTTAAAGAGATTGTCTTTTCTCCATTGTATGTGTTTGCCTCCTTTGTCAAAAATAAGGTATCCAACTGTCTTGATGACTGTAGCTTTGTAGTATAGTCTGAAGTTAGGAAGGTTGATTCCTCCAGTTCCATTCTTTTTTCTCAAGATTTGGCTATTCGAGATTTCTTTGTGTTTACATACAAACTGAAATTATTTGTTCTAGTTCTGTGAAAAATACCATTGGTAGCTTGATAGGAATTGCATTGAATATATAGATTGCTTTGGGGAGTAAACTCATTTTCACTATATATGTTTCTTCCAATCCATGAACATGGTATATTTCTCCACCTATATGTTTCATCATTGATTTCTTTCATCAGTGTTTTATAGTTTTCTATAATAGGTCTTTTGTTTCTTTAGGTAAATTTATTCCTAAGTATTTTATTGTTTTCATTGTAATGGTGAATGGGATTATTCATTAATTTCCTCTGTTTTTTCATTGTTATTGTATAGTAATGCAAGGGATTTCTGTGCATTTATTTTATATCCTGCAAGTTTACTATATTCATCGATTAGTTTTAGTAATTTTCTGGTGGTATCTTTAGGGTTTCTATGTAGAGGATAATGTCATCTGCAAACAGTGAGAGTTTTCTTCTTTTCCAATCTGGATTTCTTTTATTTCTTTTTCTTTTCTGATTACTGTGGCTAGGACTTCCAAAACTATGGTGAACAGTAGTGGTGAGAGTGGGCACCCTTGTCACATTCCTGATTTTAGCGGAAATGATTTCTGTTTTTCACCATTAAGGATAATGTTTTCTGTGATATGTAATGTTTGTCATATATCGCTTTTATCATCTTGAGGTATGTTCCTGTCTGCTTTCTGGAGAGTTTTTTTTTTTTTTTAAATCATAATAGGTATTGAATATTGTCAAAGGCTTTCTCTAGACCTATTGAGATAATCATGTGGCTTTTTAAAAATTAATTTATTTTTATTGAAGGATAATTGCTTTATAGAATTTTGTTGTTTTCTGTCAAACCTCAACATGAATCAGCCATAGGTATAAATATATCCCCTCACTCACCTCCCTCCCCATCCCATCCCTCTAGGTTGATACAGAGCCCCTGTTTGAGTTTGCTGAGCCATACAGCCCATTTTTTGAAGAGTTTTAATCATAAATAGGTGCTGAATTTTGTTAAAGGCTTTTACTGCATCTATTGAGATGATCATATGGTTTTTATCTTTCAGTTTGTTAACATGGTGTATCATATTGATTGATTTCCATACATTGAAGAATCCTTGTATCCGTGGGATAAACCAAACTTGATCGTGGTGTATGAGCTTTTTGATGTGTTGCTGAATTCTGTTTGCTAAAATTTTGTTGAGGATTTTTGCAAATATGTTCATCAGTGATATTGGCCTAGAGTTTTATTTTTTCATGTTCTTTGGTTTTGGTAGCAGGGTGATGGTGCCCTCGTAGAATGAATTTGAAAGTGTTCCTTCCTCTGTAATTTTTTGAAAGAGTTTTAGAAAGATAGGCATTATTAGCTCTTCTCTAAATGTTTGATATAATTTTCCTGTGAAGCCATCTGGTCCTGGGCTTTTGTTTTTTTGGGAGATTTTTGATCACACCTTCAATTTCAGTGCTTGTAACTGGGTTGTTCATAAGTTCTATTTCTTCCTGATTCAGTCTTGGAAGATTGAACTTTTCTCAGAATCTGTCCATTTCTTCCAGGTTATCTATTTTATTGCCATGTAGTTGTTCATAATAGTTTCTTATAATCCTTTGTATTTCTGAATTGTCTGTTATAACCTCTTCTTTTTCATTTCTAATTTTGTTGATTTGATTCTTCTCTCTTTTTTTCTTGATGAGTCTGGCTAAGGGTTTGCCAATTTTGTTTATCTTCTCAAAGAACCAGCTTTTAGTTTTATGAATCTTTACTATTATTTCTTTCATTTCTTTTTCATTTATTTCTGTAAAGACAACAGAAGAAAAAAGATCTACAAAATCAACCCCAAACAATTAGAAAATGTCAATGGGAACCTATATATCAATAATTACTTAAAATGTAAATGGATTAAATGCTCCAACCAAAAGACACAGATTGGCTGAATGGATACAAAAACAAGACCCATATATATGCTGTCTATAAGAAACCCACTTCAGACCTCAAGATACATAGAGACTGAAAATGAGAGGATGGAAAAATATATTCCATGCAAATGGGAAGCAAAAGAAAGCTGGAGTAGCAATCCTCATATCAGACAAAATAGACCTTAAAGATTACGAGAGATAAGGAAGAACACTACGTAATGATCAAGGGGTCAACCAAGACGTAGCCATAAAAATTGTAAATATCTCTGCACCCAACATAGGAGCACCTTAATACATAAAACAAACACTAACAGACAAAAAAGGAGAAATTGGCAGTAACACAATAATAGTAGNTTTAGGGTTTCTATGTAGAGGATAATGTCATCTGCAAACAGTGAGAGTTTTCTTCTTTTCCAATCTGGATTTCTTTTATTTCTTTTTCTTTTCTGATTACTGTGGCTAGGACTTCCAAAACTATGGTGAACAGTAGTGGTGAGAGTGGGCACCCTTGTCACATTCCTGATTTTAGCGGAAATGATTTCTGTTTTTCACCATTAAGGATAATGTTTTCTGTGATATGTAATGTTTGTCATATATCGCTTTTATCATCTTGAGGTATGTTCCTGTCTGCTTTCTGGAGAGTTTTTTTTTTTTTTTAAATCATAATAGGTATTGAATATTGTCAAAGGCTTTCTCTAGACCTATTGAGATAATCATGTGGCTTTTTAAAAATTAATTTATTGAAGGATAATTGCTTTATAGAATTTTGTTGTTTTCTGTCAAACCTCAACATGAATCAGCCATAGGTATAAATATATCCCCCCACTCACCTCCCTCCCCATCCCATCCCTCTAGGTTGATACAGAGCCCCTGTTTGAGTTTGCTGAGCCATACAGCCCATTTTTTGAAGAGTTTTAATCATAAATAGGTGCTGAATTTTGTTAAAGGCTTTTACTGCATCTATTGAGATGATCATATGGTTTTTATCTTTCAGTTTGTTAACATGGTGTATCATATTGATTGATTTCCATACATTGAAGAATCCTTGTATCCGTGGGATAAACCAAACTTGATCGTGGTGTATGAGCTTTTTGATGTGTTGCTGAATTCTGTTTGCTAAAATTTTGTTGAGGATTTTTGCAAATATGTTCATCAGTGATATTGGCCTAGAGTTTTATTTTTTCATGTTCTTTGGTTTTGGTAGCAGGGTGATGGTGCCCTCGTAGAATGAATTTGAAAGTGTTCCTTCCTCTGTAATTTTTTGAAAGAGTTTTAGAAAGATAGGCATTATTAGCTCTTCTCTAAATGTTTGATATAATTTTCCTGTGAAGCCATCTGGTCCTGGGCTTTTGTTTTTTTGGGAGATTTTTGATCACACCTTCAATTTCAGTGCTTGTAACTGGGTTGTTCATAAGTTCTATTTCTTCCTGATTCAGTCTTGGAAGATTGAACTTTTCTCAGAATCTGTCCATTTCTTCCAGGTTATCTATTTTATTGCCATGTAGTTGTTCATAATAGTTTCTTATAATCCTTTGTATTTCTGAATTGTCTGTTATAACCTCTTCTTTTTCATTTCTAATTTTGTTGATTTGATTCTTCTCTCTTTTTTTCTTGATGAGTCTGGCTAAGGGTTTGCCAATTTTGTTTATCTTCTCAAAGAACCAGCTTTTAGTTTTATGAATCTTTACTATTATTTCTTTCATTTCTTTTTCATTTATTTCTGTAAAGACAACAGAAGAAAAAAGATCTACAAAATCAACCCCAAACAATTAGAAAATGTCAATGGGAACCTATATATCAATAATTACTTTAAATGTAAATGGATTAAATGCTCCAACCAAAAGACACAGATTGGCTGAATGGATACAAAAACAAGACCCATATATATGCTGTCTATAAGAAACCCACTTCAGACCTCAAGATACATAGAGACTGAAAATGAGAGGATGGAAAAATATATTCCATGCAAATGGGAAGCAAAAGAAAGCTGGAGTAGCAATCCTCATATCAGACAAAATAGACCTTAAAGATTACGAGAGATAAGGAAGAACACTACGTAATGATCAAGGGGTCAACCAAGACGTAGCCATAAAAATTGTAAATATCTCTGCACCCAACATAGGAGCACCTTAATACATAAAACAAACACTAACAGACAAAAAAGGAGAAATTGGCAGTAACACAATAATAGTAGGAGACTTTAACACCCCACTCACATCAATGGACAGATCATCAAATCAGTAAATTAATAAGGAAACACAAGTCTTAAATGATACATTAGATGAGATGGATCTCATTGATATCTTCAGGACATTCCATCCAAATTCAGAAAAATACACCTTCTTTTCAAGTGCACATGGAACATTCTCCAGGATAGACCACATCTTGGGTCACAAAACAAACCTCAGTAAATTTAAGAAAATTGAAATCATATCAAGCATCTTCTCCAACCACAATGCTATGAGACTGGATATCAATCACAAGGAAAAAACGGTAAGAAATACAAACACATGGAGATTAAGCAACATGCTTCTAAATAACCGACAGGTTACTGAAGAAATTAAAAAAATTCTCAAATGACAATGAGAACATGACAACTCAAAAACCTGTGGGATGCAGCAAAAGCAGTTCTAAGAGGGAAGTTTATTGCAATACAATCCTACTTCAAGAAACAAGAAAAAGAGAGAACAGACAACCTAACTTTACACTGAAAGCAACTGAAGAAAGAGGAAGAACAAAATGCCAAAAATTA
The DNA here is from genome assembly GCA_006410675.1 of Oreotragus oreotragus. NCBI lineage: Eukaryota > Metazoa > Chordata > Mammalia > Artiodactyla > Bovidae > Oreotragus > Oreotragus oreotragus. Next base: position 274,349 of record SJYX01009500.1, on the reverse strand, counting down.
GTAGAAGGAAAGAAATCTTATGGATTTTTATCTTTCAGTTTTTTAATATGGTGTATCAGGAAGCCTGATTTTAACCTTATACTGTTCAGGTTGGTTAGACGTTATTTTACTACTTTATCTGTTCCTAGTGTATCTTCTAAAGTCCAGTATTTGTGACAATTCATAATATTAATGTGCTTTTCTTTTATTTTTTAACATACAATGAGAAATGTATTTTGTCACACTCCTCGGTGTGCTTCCAAGATTATACAAATGAGTGTCCAATATCTTTTTATGGAACTTAAATATACCCTGCTTTTTATACATTTGTGGCCTCTGATATTAACGTTTTAAAAATATGAAAATTAAATGAAGTGAAGCATTGGCTCCTCAAGAAGAGTTTTAGGTTTACCTTGCTTGTGCCTACACCCCTGATAGCTCATATCTTCTTAAAGTGTAAATTATATTTCACATGAAAAAAATTACTGCCTAGTATGTAGTGAAAACCGGTCAAAGTACAGTTATAGGAAGCAGTATAGCAATAAATTAAAATGTCAAGCTTTTAAGTTGTTTTGTTAAAAGCCTTAAAATTATCTGTGATTTTTGGAATTGACAATGTCACTTTAGTACTCATTTTTAAAGATCATTTTGAAGCATGAGTTATTTGTCAGGTGTGATTTATTTAAGACAATAAACTTAGATTATTGAGTTGAACAAATAACTGTTTGGATGCCTGCCAAGCATTTAGAGAGAATGACTGAATGTAATGAGACTGGATCACTCAGAGGGATGAAAAATCAAAAGCCTTGGGATGAAATTAACATTGTTCAAAAGATATATCTCTTCCTTCTCTCCTTAGTATATACTGAGCAATGGGGGAGTGAAAAGCATCATGAGAAACAGCAGCAGCAAATATGCTATATATTTGCATAATACATTCCTGCTCACATGTCTTATTTTATGTCCTATAAGAAATACTTCAAAGTAGTTATAATTGCAACATTACAGATGAGAAAAAGAAGTCCAGCAGGCTTAGTGATTTGCTCAGGTTGCACAGACCATGAAGGACAGGGCTAGAATATGAACCTTGGTGCTATGTCCAGATGAGCCAAAAGGGAGGAAAAGCAAAGGTGTGGAATCAGCCACATCTATTTTGATCCTGATCCTGCCACTGACTAGCTTCCTTGAATAAGTACTTAATGTTTCTGACTTCAGTTCCTTCACTTGTAAGTTCTGAATGATAATATCTACTTTCCTGGACCCCCTGGAATATCACATGAGATAGAGTTTTAGACTAGTCGTTAGTTTTGGAAGTTGATTGCCTGTTTTCTGGACTAACCTCCAATATTTAGTAAGTGTCTTATCCTGGGAAAATTCTGTAATCTCCTTGTGTCCTATTTGCATTGTCTGCAAAATGGTATCTCTTTGATAGGATTGTTGAATGAGTAGAAGAGCTGATGGGTGTGGGGTTGTGATCACGAGGACTGGCACACAGTAAAGCTCTCATGATTATTAATGTGAGAGTCACTTGGGACTTTGGAATACCCATTACCTCTGCAACTACAAAGTGTGGCTCTAGTTCTTTAATTTCATGGCCCGTGGAAGTCCAAAATTCCCATTCTTCCTTATAAGAGTGACTAATCTCTGAAGTTTCTCTTGCTCTTAAGAGTTCTTAGTCATCTTTCTGTTTCTTTTGCATTAGTTGCCACAGTTCTGTGCCATAGAAACCCAGGGTAGCACTCTGCATTTTCTTTCTTCTGAGTTTCAGAAATACCCAGTCACACAAATCTTGTTGATAATCTTGGGGTTAAGAAAAAGAATCATACAGCATATCACAAAGTTTGTTTCCTGTATCATCTCCCCCTCTCTTCTCCTTGTTCTAGCCTTCCTAAATTACTCCTCAAACAGCAAATTCTTCTCCTATTTTTATGCAGAACAGTTGTGCTCATCTCAGATGTACTTTCATTCCTGCTTTCCCAAACCCACCAACTTGTCCATGAAAATGAAGTGCCATCCAGCTTTGTGACTGGCCCTGATAAGTGAACCAACTGCTAGTTCTCATGACTGGTGTTTGAAAAGACCCACAAAGACATTTTTTTTTTTCTATGCAAAACAGATATTTAGGATAAATTAAAGATAAAATGTCTAATTTGACAGTCGCTAAATGGGGATTGTGAAGGAATTCACCCAAACACTTGATATAGAAATAGAAGAAATGAAATAGGGAAATAGTGTCATTGTGTCTGTTTCAGGGACAGGCCTAGTGAGGAGTGGTGAAAAGTATTTCACTGGGGATTTGTGGTAGTCTCTGATGTGTCCCCCATGTGAGAGGGTAACACGTGAACATAGGCACTCTTCAATTTCAGTTTGTACTAGGCCTGGCAGATTCCTTAGCTGATCCTGAATGTAGGTGTACTATACTTGAACTTTATTTTTGTTGAGTAGTATTCATAACAACATAATAAGGCAAAGATACTTTCTAATTCTTAGGAATTGTTTTTTTGTGCTATGAGTGAATTACAGGAAAAAGCCATGGTTATTGCTGGAATTAGCCTTTCCTCACTATTAGCACAAGGTGACTTGATAATTAACATTTTCTTTAGATAGACTCCTGGAGATGTTTGGCCAGGAATTTTATTGTTTTTCCTTTCTAACTGCCTCATTGAGTTTATAAGATAGTAAACTTGTAAACATCACAATTTTGTCTGCCACTAAGAAGCCAAAGCAGTATTTGTTTGCTGTGTGTGGCACAGGAGAATAGGATTTGAGACATAATGTCTGACCTACTGGAGATTACAAAATATGTGTTACACTTTGAAGGCAGCAGATGGGTAACGAGTTTATTGTATTATGGAAACATATTGCATTCTGTAAAAAGAGATGAATTATTCCAATAATTGGAAAATAAAATTCTTTATCATTTGGGATTGATTGTTATGATATATACTTTGGTTTTGAACTAATAAATTATGCAGTTGTGAAACTGTTTAGTTTAATTGCCCACCATTTAGGAAAACAGTATTGTACAGTATTACAGTATGGGCATGTTTTTCTCTTAATACATCTGGGACTAACAGACTCCCATGCTGGAAAAACTGCCCCCACAAGCATTTGTACTTGAGAAGGAAGTTAATTTCTTAGTTTGCCCAAATGGCAAATGTGTTTAAGATTGAGATAGAGAATTTAATAAAAACAAACAATGGAGATAATCTGTACAATATGGTGTATTTAAAAAATATGCTTCTGGTGTGATACTTTTTTTGAGAAAATAATTATTGTATAACAAGAGACAGCTGCTTAAAAACATGAAATTTTAAAGTTATTAATTGAAATACAATTGTCATCAACATCATATTTTAGAGATTTTATAACACTGAATTAGTGAGATATCACTGATGCCATTATAAATATAATGTTTACTCAAGAGAACACAGATTCCTATTTTGTTTCCCCCTTGAGCGTAAGTCTCCATGAAGAGCTGACTGTCTATATATACATCTCATCATAGGCAACCAAAGTGATTCTTCTACTATTCTTCATGAGCTCAGAGTTAGCAGAATATTAGTACTTGAGAAAGATAACTGCTTCAGTACTGTTATAGTAGACTATACTACTATACTATAAATGCATTACTGTGTTAATCATGTTTTGTTTCTGCATTTTGATTCTCAAGTCCTGCTGATCCAGAAGGGACTGTCTCTCTCAGGGTTAGCTAATTCCTAAGTATTGCAAACAACTCACCTGTGAATGTGTCTTTCATATATGCAAACCACAATACTTCCTTTATTTGGTCTCTCATACTCTGGAGCCACTGTCCTCCTGCCCCAATCAGATCAGGGCCTGGTACCAAATAACTAAGGACAGCCCCTGTGCCCCAGACCCACTGGAATTCTTCAAACTAGCCAATCCTAAGCCTGTGCTCCTTGCCTCAGCCATCCCTTCCTATAGTAACCATAGTAAAGGCTTTTGCTCACAGTTTGCCTCCTGAAAATCCTGGTGATTCTCCGTGGGGCCCAACATGGCATGCTGTGCCTTGTATTACTATTTCTAGGGAGGGATAGAGCAGTCTTTTGAACTCTGTGGGAGAGGGAGAGGGAGGGATGATTTGGGAGAATAGCATTGAAACATGTATAATATCATATAAGAAATGAATCGCCAGTCCAGGTTCGATGCAGGATACAGGATGCTTGGGGCTGGTGCACTGGGATGACCCAGAAGGATGGTATGGGGATGGAGGTGGGAGGGAGGTTCAATATGGGGAACATGTGTACACCGTGGCAGATTCATGTTGATGTATGGCAAAACCAATACAATATTGTAAGGTAATTAGCCTCCAATTAAAATAAATAAATTTAAATAAAAAATTTATTCATTCATAAAGTCATTTCCATGTCTGTGTGTATTCAGTTCAGTTCACTTCAGTCGCTCAGTCATGACCGACTCTTTGTGACCCCATGAATCGCAGCATGCCAGGTCGCCCTATCCATCACCAACTCCCAGAGTTCACTCAGACTCACGTCCATCGAGTCCGTGATGCCATCCAGCCATCTCATCCTCGGTCGTCCCCTTCTCCTCCTGCCCCCAATCCCTCCCAGCATCAGAGTCTTTTCCAATGAGTCAACTCTTCGCATGAGGTGGCCAAAGTACTGGAGTTTCAGCTTTAGCATCATTCCTTCCAAAGAAATCCCAGGGTTGATCTCCTTCAGAATGGACTGGTTGGATCTCCTTGCAGTCCAAGGGACTCTCAAGAGTCTTCTCCAACACCACGGTTCAAAGCATCAATTCTTCGGTGCTCAGCTTTCTTCACAGTCCAACTCTCACATCCATACATGACCACTGGAAAATCCAAAGCCTTGACTAGATGGACCTTTGTTGGCAAAGTAATGTCTCTGCTTTTGAATGTATTATCTAGGTTGCTCATAACTTTTCTTCCAAGAAGAAAGCATCTTTTAATTTCATGGCTGCAATCACCATCTGCAGTGATTTTGGAGCCCCCCCAAATAAAGTCTGACACTGTTTTCCCATCTATTTCCCATGAAGTGATGGGACCAGATGCCATGATCTTCGTTTTCTGAATGTTGAGCTTTAAGCCAACTTTTTCACTCTCCTCTTTCACTTTCATCAAGAGGCTTTTTAGTTCTTCTTCACTTTCTGCCATAAGGGTGATGTCATCTGCGTATCTGAGGTGATTGATATTTCTCCCAGCAATCTTGATTCCAGCTTGTGCTTCTTCCAGCCCAGCATTTCTCAAGATGTACTCTGCATAGAAGTTAAATAAGCAGGGTGACAATATACGGCCTTGATGTACTCCTTTTCCTATTTGGAACCAGTCTGTTGTTCCATGTCCAGTTTGAACTGTTGCTTCCTGACCTGCATATAAGTTTCTCAAGAGGCAGGTCAGGTGGTCTGGTATTCCCATCTCTCTCAGAATTTTCCACAGTTTATTGTGATCCACACAGTCAAAGGCTTTGGCATATCAATTAAGCAGAAATCGATGTTTTTCTGGAACTCTCTTGCTTTTTCGATGATCCAGTGTATGTTGGCAATTTGATCTCTGGTTCCTCTGCCTTTTCTAAAACCAGCTTGAACATCTGGAATTTCATGGTTCATGTATTGCTGAAGCCTGGCTTGGAGAATTTTGAGCATTACTAGCGTGTGAGACGAGTGCAACTGTGTGGTAGTTTGAGCATTCTTTGGCATTGCCTTTCTTTGCAACTGGAATGAAAACTGACCTTTTCCATCCTGTGGCCACTGGTGAATTTTCCAAATTTGCTGGCATATTGAGTGCAGCACTTTCACAGCATCATCCTGTGTGTATTACCATGCCGGATTAAAGAAATCCCAATTATTCTTACAACATAAACCTCTTTAAAGTAAAATAATTGCTTTCATATGTTTTAGTCTCACTGGTCACAATTGTGTGAAATAGATATTCTCGTTTGACAGATCAGACAGCTGAGGCTCAGTGATGGCAGAGCCACTTTGGACTAAGGTCCACTATATGCTTGTGTGCTTGTGCTCAGTTGCTCATTTGTGTTCAACTCTTTGCGACCCCATGGACTGTAGCCCAACAGGCTCCCCTGTCTATGCGACTTCCCAGGCAAGAAACTGGAGTGGGTTGCCATTTCCTCCTCCAGGGGATTGTCCCGACCCAGGGATTGAACGTGCGTCTCCTGCATTGGTAGGTGAATTCTTTACCACTCTATGACATAGAGAAAATATATAGATTTGGGAGGTGGGAAAGATAATAATGCATATCTAAATTTTTATTGATTCCTCTATAAAGTGAGGCCATAGGTATCTACCTTGGAGCTGTAACAAAGATTAGAAATTATGCTCTCAGTTTTTTGGTTTCCTTTTAATTCCGCCATTACCACCTTTTTCAAGGTCTGTTCCATCTTTCTCAATTTGTCTCCTACCTTTTACCCTCTAACAAATAGCACTTTTATTATATCAGTTTCTTGTTTAAAGGCCTATAGGTTTGAGGTCTCTCTGTCTAGGTAAGATGGGTTAGTTTTATGTGAAATAACAGTCTTTTCAAAGATAAATAGAAAAACCAAATAAAATGAACAAATCCTGAATTTAAAGACATCAGTGAATTTCTGAAGAAGTCAGGCTAGAATTTAAGATTCCAGAGAGGGGTTAACTATGGAGAAGTGAGAAAATAATCTATAACCAGTGTTCCCAGAATTTGCTGGTTTTGGGCATAGGCAGAAGGCTGAGAAATGAAGAAATTTGCCCAGGCAGAGGGCCACTCTGGAAGACAGAGACATCATACCATTTGGCAGTCTAAAATGAGTCAGTTCAGTTCAGTCACTCAGTCGTGTCTTAACTCTGTGACCCCATGGACTGCAGCACGCCAGGCTTCCCTGTCCATCACCAACTCTCAGAGTGTGCTCACACTCTTGTCCCTTGAGTCATTGATGCCATCCAACCATCTCATCCTCTGTTGTCCGCTTCTCCTCCCATCTTCAATCTTTCCCAGCATCAGGGTCTTTTCCAGTGAATCAGTTGGTTGCATCAGGTGGCCAAAGTATTGGAGTTTCAGCTTCAACATCAGTCCTTCCAGTGAACACCCAGGACTGATCTCCTTTAGAATGGACTGGTTGGATCTCCTTGCAGTCCAAGGGACTCTCAAGAGTCTTCTCCAACACCACAGTTCAAAAACATTAATTCTTTGGTGCTCAGCTTTCTTCACAGTCCAACTCTCACATCCATACATGACTACTGGAAAAACCATAGCTTTGACTATATGGACCTTTGTCAGCAAAGTAATGCCTCTGCTTTTTAATATACTGTCTATATTTATCATAGCTTTTATTCCAAGGAGCAAGCCTCCTTTAATTTCATGGCTGCAGTCACCACCTGCAGTGCTTTTGGAGCCCCCCCAAATAAAGTCTGTCACTGTTTCCATTGTTTCCTCATCTCTTTGCGATGAAGTGATGGGACCAGATGCCATGATCTTCATTTTCTGAATGCTGAGCTTTAAGCCAACTTTTTCACTCTCTTCTTTCACTTGCATCAAGAAGTTCTTTAGTTCTTTTTTTGCTTTCTGCCATAAGTGTGATGTTATCTGCATATCTGAGGTGATTGATATTTCTCCCAGCAATCTTGATTCCAGCTTGTGCTTTATCCAGCCCAGCACTTCGCATGATGTACTCTGCATGTAAGTTAAATAAGCAAGTGACAGCAGATTATGTTCTGAGCTGAAAGTCCTAGGGCACTAGACCTTGGGAATAACAGCAAGCCACAAATATGTGCATATTGAAAGAAAGAAAGTGAAAATCACTCAGTCGTGTCCGACTCTTTGCAACCCCATGGACTTTCCAATTCATGGAATTTTCCAGGCCAGAGTACTGGAGTGGGTAACCTTTCCCTTCTCCAGAGGATCTTCTTGACCCAGGAATCAAACTGGGGTCTGCAGGAGCTATCATACCAACTGAGCTATCATACCTACAAGCAATCCAGCCTTAACTTGGCTCAATTCCTGAATGAATTAAGAGGATTCACTTTCATTCTGTCCAGCAAAGGAAAGATTAATCCTATAGGAAAATGAAGAATCATCTACAACTTTTAATTAGTTATAAACAATGTCTAGCATTTGGTCAAGATACCAGGCTTGTCAAGTAATAGAACTGTACAACCAAATAACATCAATAATAACAAAAACACAGACAGTATAATCAGCCCTACAGGTGAACTAAATATTGGAATTATTACACAATGACTTTAGAATAATTGTGATTAATATGTTCCAGAAAATAGAGCAGAAGATGAATAATTATATTGGAGAATTGGAATTTATACAAAGTGATCAGAGGGAAGTCATTAAATTGAAAAATACAATATCTATAATTAAGAACTTAATAAATAGATTTAACAGCAGGATGCACAATTAGTGAACTAAAAGATAGCTCAAGACAGAAGATTTAAACTGAAGCCTAGAGAAAAAAGAGGTAAAAATAAAACAGATGTTAAAAATCTATAATGCAGACTGTAAAATCTATTATAGATGTAATTAGAATCCCAGAAGCAAAGGAGAGAGAGATTTTGGCAGAATCAGAGGTAATGATCAATCATTTTCTTAAAATGACTAATGACTTCAAGTGACATTTTAAATACCCTGGAGATATCAAACAAGATATATATATATATAGACACACACATATATAGACACACATACATATATATATGTATTTAAAACTACATTGCTTTCAATAAGAAGTCATTGATAACTTCCCAACAGAAACAATAGCAGTTAGACAATGAAATAATATTAAACTTTTAAAAGTTTGAAAGAAAAAAATTACCGATCTAGAATTCAAAACCTAATAAAATTTTCTTCTAAAATGAAGGAGAAATAAAGACCACATGACCCATATTAACTAGAGAATAGGGCTCAGATTCCTCACTCTGACCTACATAATTTTGAGGTATGTGAGGTCTGTGAGAATTCTCAGAACTTTTATTTTTCTTTGTGGCTAAATCTGTGTCTTCACCTTCCCTGGGATAGACCAGACTTGATCTCATTGCAGATAATCTGCTTCTGATCTAGTCTTGCCCGCAATATCTTTACCTTTAGTCCAACTTTGTTTATTTCATATTTGTTGATTTATTCAATAAGGATTTTTTTAAAGCATTTAAATCTATTTGCTCATTTAATCTTTACAGCAGGACTATGAAATGGTCACAGTTATTATTGCCTTTTTACAGATGTGAACACTGAGGCCCTCAGAGAGTTTAAGATTGATTACCCCACAGCTAGTCAGTGGCAGAGGAAGGATTTGAACCCACAACTCCTGCTCTTGATGTGGTTATTCTAGATCACAGTAACCATATCAGTCTTCTGTCTATACCTCAATGTCAGGCAGTGACCTTTATTGCAACTTTTAAAGTCCAGCTTGTCTTTACCAAAAGTTCAGCTCTTACTTTCATTTCAGAGTCTTCCCAGGCCTTTATGAAAGTCCTGCACTATCCAAACCACTCATTTGATTTTGGTACAAATTGCCTTGCTTCACTTGTTATTAGTTTTGTAAGTACTGTATTTTGTCAGATTGAAGATGACAATGATTTCCAGGACATATCATTATTTTATACATCAGGAAGACAGAAAGAAGGAAATGCTGCCAATTGAACTATGCATACTGCAGTCCCTTAGCAATAATCATAGAAGCCTCCTGTTGTTTTGAAATTTCTCGTCTATTTTAAAGGTTTGGCAATCTCCTGCTCTCACTTGCATTGCTTAGTATATAATCGCGGTTATATGTACACATAATAAAATGTCACACATCTTCAACTTTTTTGGAGTATCTTTGTTTTTTCAGGTGCCATGACATATCTGATTTTTGCGTTATAATAGAATATGGAAGTATAAAAAATATGGAATTCTTCCAAAAAAAACTGCTTGCTTCCTTTGTGTAAAATGTATGCCCAGTTTCAGTGAATTTTTCTATATACACAGATTTTTCAGTTCAATTCTATGACATGGGATAATATTTTAAGTTATTCCAAATGTAATTAAACTCACTATATGTGGCACCAACTATGCACATAATTCAGCTGAAGTGATGACTGTAAATAACTAGGACTGAGTCTCGAGTGTGTTTGGGCAATGATAACGACAGCCTGAGTTTAGCCAGGTCAGTAGCTAACTGGATGACATGTCTCAATTTGAAATGTTAATATAGGGAAAAATTTAATCTTAGAATCAACAGAATATATTCTTTCTTTCTAAAATAGATCCTAAGGTCCCTGAGGGCCTAATGTATTCCTTCTATGTTGTTTGATATAATGGCATAGTTCCTAACACAATACTAAGCTCGTAGAAGACATGAATATAAACAGTATGATGGGGAATAGAACTTAATAAAAGTAGGGAACAAAACATTGAAGTGAAAAGAGGAATAATGCATTATTTTAGCAGCCAATATTTCCCTTTATTAACATTACCCAAGATTTATTTTTAGGCATGTCATATGCAATATTCTTTGCTCCTTTGGGGTCTGTGAATATTCATGAGGGGGTCCATGTGTATCTAATATACAGTATTCTGGAAGATAGTATGTTCAGTTTATCTGGATGGTCATTAATTCCAGTAGATTTTTGCAAATTATAGTATTGCAAATAATAGCATTTGCAAATTTTTTTCTAGCAAAGATTGGAGAAATATCAAAGAATTTTTTAAAAAGATTTATTGATTTTAGCTTTGGCTACAGTGGGTCTTCTTGCTGGATGCAGGCTTTTTCTAGTTGTGGCGAGCGGGTGCTACTCTTTGTTGTGGTGTGTGGGCTTCTCATTATGGTGGCTTCTCTTGTAGAGCACAGGGTCTAGGTGCACAGGCTTCAGTAGCTGCAGCACTTGCTTGGGCTCAGTAGTTGCAGCACATAGGCTGAGTTGCTCTGCAGCATGTGGAATCTTACCAGACCAGGGATTGAACTGGTGTCCCTTACAATGCAAGGCAGATTCTTAGCTGCTGGACTACCAAGGAAGCCCTCAAAGAATGCTGATTGTTGTTAAGTCCTCTTTTCATATATTTACAGCCGTTAAAACTTTTGTTATGGGTCAGAAATACCCATTGCAGTTACTCTGCATGGAATCATAAGCCCTGAATAGATAGTATAAAGCATGTTGAAATATTTGTGGTTGATATGAGCAACCTCACTAGTTTGGATTGGGTAATTCAGAGACTGTATTGATTTGAACCTTGTCAAATAAGTTGAAGTGTATCCCATGTTTCAGGAAATAGGAGAAGGAGAATATTTGGAAAGACGACCAGAGTGTATTAAACTTCCAGTCAATATCTTATTTAAGAAACACATGCTTCAAAAGCATTTGTTCATTACCAAAATTTAACGTTTAAATCAAATCACTTATCTATTAATCAAAAAACACCAGTGGTCATTAGAAGCATTCCTGCATGTTCTTGATGTTTTTAATTTTTTTGGTTGTGCCATGCAGCACGTGGGACCTTAGTTTCCCAACCCAGGATTACGATACAATGAGACTCTTTCAGTTTTTGGAATCAGAGACATATCACTGTCAGCCATGGTACAATGTACTGAACTAGTCCTGGGTCTGGTTCTTCATAAAAAAGTAGGAATCAGGAGTTCAGCCTCAGGCATTTGTGAGACACAAATAAGCTAATTGTGTGAACATTCCTTGGAATATGGTTGGGAAGGAATAAATGTTTATTGAATTAATTTATTATTTACTGAGTAAATTTTAAGTATCTTATTTTAAAATTTTAACTGTATCTTATTTTGAATTAGGATGGTTTTATGTATGTGGGTTATACAAATGATTCCAGTTCAGGCTATCAACGAAATGAAAGACTGGCAAACTTTTTCTGTAAAAGGTCCAATAGTAAATATTTTAGTCTTTGTGTGTTACATATGGTCCCTGTTTCATTTTTTAAAAATTTTTACCCATAACTCTTTACAAACATAAAAACCATTCCTAGCTGTTGAACTGTGAAGAAAAGGGCAGGGCCAAATTTGGCCTGTGACTAGAGTTTACTAACTTTTGATCTAAACTTTTTGCGTTTACTCTGTTTTATTATGCACTTAAAATACAAATGACTAATGTGCTTAAACAATTCAGAAAGGTAAAAAACCCAAGTTTAGATTTCTTGGATAAAATTTGTTGATGTTTTGTTCAGTCTTTAAGTCGTGTCTAACTCTCTATGACCCCATGGACTGGCAGCATGCCAGTCTCCTCTGTCCTTCGCTATTTCCCATGTCTATTGAGTTGGTGATGCTAACCATCTCATCTTCTGCCGCACCCTTCTCTTGTTGCCTTCAATCTTTCCCAGCATCAGGATCTTTTCTAAAGAGGAGGTTCTTTGCATCAGTTCAGTTCAGTCCCTCAGTCATGTCTGACTCTTTGCGACCCCATGAATCGCAGCACGCCAGGCCTCCCTGTCCATCACCATCTCTCGGAGTTCACTCAGACTCACATCCATCGAGTCGGTGATGCCATCCAGCCATCTCATCCTCGGTCGTCCCCTTCTCCTCCTGCCCTCAATCCCTCCCAGCATCAGAGTCTTTTCCAATGAGTCAACTCTTCACATGAGGTGGCCAAAGTACTGGAGTTTCAGCTTTAGCATCATTCCTTCCAAAGAAATCCCAGGGTTGATCTTCAGAATGGACTGGTTGGATCTCCTTGCAGTCCAAGGGACTCGCAAGAGTCTTCTCCAACACCACAGTTCAAAAGCATCAATCCTTCAGCGCTCAGCCTTCTTCACAGTCCAACTCTCACATCCACACATGACCACAGGAAAAACCATAGCCTTGACTAGAGGGACCTTAGTCGGCCAAGTAATGTCTCTGCTTTTGAACATACTATCTAGGTTGGTCATAACTTTTCTTCCAAGGAGTAAGCGTCTTCTAATTTCATGGCTGCAGTCACCACCTGCAGTGATTTTGGAGCCCCCAAAATAAAGTCTGACACTGTTTCCACTGTTTCCCCATCTATTTCCCATGAAGTGATGGGACCGGATGCCATGATCTTTGTTTTCTGAATGTTGAGCTTTAAGCCAACTTTTTCACTCTCCTCTTTCACTTTCATCAAGAGGCTTAAGCTCCTCTTCACTTTCAGGTGGCCAAAGTATTGGAGTTTCAGCATCAGTACTTGAAATTAATATTCAGGGTTGATTTCCTTAAGGATTGACTTGTTTGATCTCCTTCTTGTCCAAAGGATTCTCGAGTCTTCTCTATCACCACAATTTGAAGCCATCAGTTCTTTGGCACTCAGCCTTCTTTATGGTCCAGCTCTCACATTTGTACTAACTACTGGAAAAACCATAGCTTTCACTATACAGATCTTTGTTGGCCAAGTGATGTCTCTGCTTTTTAATACTTTTCAGTACTTTCAATTAATATATTAGAGAAAATAAACTTTGCTTCAGGGATATTTCAGTAATTTTCAGAAAAGTACAGAGAATAATAGAGACAATTTTTCCTTCTGCCTGTGAAATAAATCAAAGACTTATGTGCTTGTGCACATCTTAAAAACAAGGAAGTTTGTATTTTGTTTGATTAGAAAATGTGATTTCTTCAAAGGTACTTCTGTGAGTCTCATAGGTATACACATTGATTAAGATTTCTTATTAACATACAATCATCTCCAAATGTTTCCACTTAATTGCTTTTTATTTCAGTTAAGTACCAATGTTCTTTATTCTCACACGGAGTTTAATTAGCATGGAAGGTCACTGAGAGGTGTTAAGGCACAAACTTGCCCAGAGGAAGTAGTTGATGCCTGGCTGGCTTCTAATTATAGAGCATCCTAGAACTACAGAGGGAGCGAGAACTTAGAGAGGAAAATAATGAAAAATGGGCATGAGCTCTCTCTGTGCACATGAAGAACAGATGATCAACTCCTAGTCTTTTTTTTAAGGTCACAGGTGCATATCGTTATCAATAGAACACAAAATACAGTGTACAGTAGTTTATGGGCTTCCCTGGTGGCTCAGACAGTGAAGAATCTGCCTGCAATGAGAGAAACCTGGATTCAATCCTCGGGTTGGGAAGATCCCCTGGAGGAGGGGAAATGGCAACCCACTGCAGTATTCTTGCCTGGAGAATCCCCATGGACAGAGGAGCCTGGTGGCTAGTCCATGGCGGTTGCAAAAAGTCAGACATGACTGAGCAATTAGACACAGCACTCAGCACAGTAGTTTATCGATTATTTAACAACATTCACTGAACACCTTCTGTGTACAAACATGGTAGTCAATGCTTGGAAGGGAATATTTATAAAAGTGTTGAGTAAAATGCTATTGAGAGATATGTGATAATTAAATATCACAATCATATGTGAAAGATGAGAGTATATTATTGCTTATTATTTATTAAAATTATCATTTATAGTACTAGTAAAATAATTTTGATTTTATTAAATTATCACCTAATTATATACAAATTGGACTATTTTACCAGATTATCCATAGTATTCACCTTTGAAGTATTGTTATGATGAATTACAATGTACTCCTGTGTAGAGATGGGGTCTGTCTTAAAGCAATTACATCCAATAACAAAGGAGGCAACTATAAGTGCCACAAAATTATTTTTAATTTTATTATGTAATTCTGTATAATTAAATGAGATGTATGTTAATAGCATTACAATAAAATTCAATGTATAATACTTTATCTATAATTTTATCCTAAGGGATAAATCCAAGTATCCCTATATTTTGTATTCATGCCGTTTCATGATAATTCCACTATAAACACCTGTGCCTTAGACTAGCATGGGTGATGATAGCACCAAATACTTTTTATGTTCCAGGCATGGTTCCAAGAGCATAATAAGCATTATTCCATTTAATGCTATACCAATTCTAAAAGGAAAGTATGAACTGTTGTTGTCCTCATTTTCTAGACAAGGAAACTGAGGCTGAAAAAAGGTAGTTTGCCTGAGTCATATCCTTAGAAATAAGAGAGCTGGGAATTAAATCCTGTATGACTCCAGCTTCTTCTCCTAGTAATTCAGCCTCACTGTTACCATAGATACACAAAGTATGGAGGTTTCCCAACAACAATCACTCCACAGCATGAGTGAGTTAACAGCATCGCATGTTCATTATGTTCATTTAATAAAGAGAATTTCTTTGGTGAGGAAAGTTTAGCTGATTCCTCTGGGCCTTTACCTCATTTATGGAAAGAGGGGATTTGGGTTGGACTCAGTTTCAGTATTATCCTTTTTTGTTTTTTGGAAGTGTTTTTAGAAGTGTAAAACCATGAATTTCATACAAATATAATATGAATACATGCCCAAGAGTTTATTTAACTCATTAAGTAATGAGAAAGCCAGTAATGTGTTACAACTACTTCAATGAACTTTAAATACTACACTTTTAAAGCTGAATCAGAATTACAGAAATTAATTTATAAATAAATGCAGAATTGATTTTTTGGGGGGTGGGAAGAGTGGACCAATTCTCCCTTCTGCTGCTGCTGTTGCGGCTAAGTCGCTTCAGTCGTGTCCAACTCTGTGCGACCCCACAGACGGCAGCCCACCAGGCTCCCCTGTCCCTGGGATTCTCCAGGCAAGAACACTGGAGTGGGTTGCCATGTCCTTCTCCAATGCATGAAAGTGAAAAGTGAAAGTGAAGTCGCTCAGTCGTGTCGGACCCTTTGCGACCCCATGGACTGCAGCCCACCAGGCTTCTCCGCTATGGGATTTTCCAGGCAAGAGTACTGGAGTGGGGTGCCATGGGATTTTCCAGGCAAGAGTACTGGAGTGGGGTGCCATTGCCTTCCACTGGACAGAATTTCTGTGTTTGTGGACAAGTGTTGCTTTGTGGACCAGTTTAACTATTTAACACAGTGGTAAAATAACTCAAAGATAAGGAAAGGCCCAAAGTCTCCACAGAATAGATAATTTAGAGGATGTGTTAGATAATGCCTTGTTTTTCATTGAAAATGCACAGGAATCTTTGGCCCAATTTAAAGTCTTTCACAGTTTTCCCCTGCACCTCAAACCAAGATCTATGGGAAGTCCAATGTGTGAAAATAGTACAGTATGGCCGCTTTAATGGAGGCGATGAGAGAACAGAAAGTTCCTGTCATTTTGCCTCAATCACCCACCCACAATTCCCAAATGTTCTCCTACAACTGCCCTTGAGGCAGCTTCTGGCACTGTGATAGCTGTATGGTATCTCTTTGCTTCCATAGCTAACATTTTGTAGTTTTCTGATTCTTCCCTTTGGAATCAAAAGGCTATTTCTTCTGACCACCTTTCTTTTTCATCAACCAGACCACCTTTCTTCTTTTACTGATTTTACCTGTTCTATTAAATACTTAAATTTCATAAAATGTTTATGGAACAAGTAACATAACAATAGTTGACAGTTTTTAAAGAAAAGAAAAATCAACTGTGTCAATTCAACAACATATCACTCACTCACTTCCTTATTTTCTTACTCTTATATTCCTTGTCAATAAGCTCACCTATTTTGAAGATGCAATCATAGTGTAGATGTAACTCTATTGTGATTTTTTTGTCATAAAATACCACAAATATTTCCTAGGTTGCTCTATAATATTTATAATTATCTTTGTTTTTATTTTTATTTACTTGAATGATTTTTATTTTATTAGAGCAGACACACTATAAATTTGGGAAAAATCTAGAAAAGTACAAAGGAAATAGTAAAAATCATCTGAAATTCTACTAGCTAGAGATAATAATTACTCCTTGAAAAGTTTTTCATTCTCTTTTTACACATACATACACACATTTGTTTTTATATAGATGGATTCACATATACATGCAGATAGATACCCAATTTATTTTTCTCAATAATATGTTCTGGACCTTTCCTCCCCCATGTAAATGACTTTTCACTTTCATGCATTGGAGAAGGCACTGGCAACCCACTCCAGTGTTCTTGCCTGGAGAATCCCAGGGGCAGTGGAGTCTGGTGGGCTGCCATCTATGGGGCTGTACAGAGTCGGACATGACTGAAGTGACTTAGCAGCAGCAGCAGCATGCATGCATCATCACTTTGTGGTTTAGTTGCTAAGTTGTGTCCCACTCTTTGGCGACCCCATGGACTGCAGCCCACCAGGCTCCTCTGCCCATGGAATTTTCCAAACAAGAGTACTGGAGTGGGTTGCCATTTTCTCTCCAGTGAATCTTTCCTACCCAGGGACTGAACCTGCATCTCCTGCATTGGCACACAGAGTCTTTACCACTGAGTCACCAGGGAAGCCCATCATCACTTTAGTTGCCTGAAAAATACTGCATTGTAGGTTTTTACCTCCAACTTTTAACCATCCTTCTCCTGCTGTACAGATGAAATAGTTCCAGATTTCTGCCAGTCAAAATAAGGCTTTTGCACAATTCTGGGATTACCTCCTTGCCATAAATTTCAAGTCTTATGATTATTACAACAAATGGAAGTTTCTCTTAAACTTTAAAACATATTTTAAACACAGTTCTTTTCAAAGTTTTAACAACTTACATTCCTGTCACTAATGTTACTGTCTTTTTCACTGCATTCTGCCCTAATCCTGAATTTTAGTGATTTATTTAATATTCTAATATTTTGGGGGAAATTCAGCATTTAAAAATTTGCATTTCTATGATTACCTGGGAGTTTGAATATCTTTTATATATTTGTTTTCTTTTGTGTATCTTATTTTATGAATTGGCTCTTCATATCCTTGTCCAAATTTCTATTGAAGTTTTTCCTTTACTCTTTTTTCCTTTTATTTTTCTTACAAAATATGTAAACTCTCATATATATTAAAGTTTCCTCATTTTTACTCATTATGATTTACCTTTTACATATAAAGCAATATGTAGTGTTTGTTTTTGGTTGCTATTTTTGCTGATGTTGTTAAATATATACAGCTTTATCAATGTTTATCATTTGGGTCACAGGCAGAAAAAACCTCTTGTTACATTATAAAAATATTTATTCTTCTAATAACTCTGGTGTTTATTTTTAATATTCAAATTGATAAATCTAGTACTTGTTTTGGTATACAGAATGTGAAAATCCAAAAATTTATACCCAAAACTTAACCATTTTGTTTGTCTCCATAGAACACTGGAAAAATAAAGATGGGTGGACAGTCAGGTATTATTTGGACTGAAAAATATAAGTAAATTATAGAGGATGTCAGATTTGAATAGAATATGTCTGAGGAAATTGGGGACCAACATCATTACTGAGATTGTGGGTATAATTTTACTTGGCATTGGGGACTGTATTAGCATGTAATATTTATTTTATTAGGCATGTGTACTTATGAGTAAAGGAGAGTTGGAAAGTTTAGATTTAGAAATCACAAAATGTTAATGAGATTAAAGAAATAAAGAGCATGTTTTCTATAGGATATAACTATTTCTGCAATGTAGAGAAGTGAGCAACCACAGACAGAAGGATTCAGATTTAAGTGACTAAAATGTAAGTTTATAAATTTCATAAAGGATTGTGCTAAGTGAAGCACAAATTCCATCTTCATTCAAAATATATGAACTGTGAGGCCGATAAGAAAGGATTGGCCTTATGGGTAGGACTCTAAGGAATTGGAAATGTTAACAGACAATAAGTTAGTAGAATGCCTCAGGCAATTACAATTAACTAGAAAACAGGGTGGAGTTAGACTTCATTGAGGATGGGACTGAGGGATTATAAAATCATAAAGGCACATTGTATTAGTGGACCCAGCTGCTAGATGGCTCTATCAGGGGCAAGTCTTCTGAGAAAAACAGAGAAACTACATCTCAAAGACTAAGACTCTGGTTAGCACTGCAGGGAGACAGAAGTGAACACTGGTAATTAGAAATGAGACCTTTAGTTCACACTGAATTTTCATTTATTCTCACATCCATTCTCTTTCATTGATCTGTCTGCCTATTCCTACACTCTAACTTATTATATATTTTAATATCTATAATATCAGAAGTTTGTCCTTTATCTTTCTATCAGAATGTTCCTAAGTTGTTTTTTTTAACTGATTATTATTATATTTTCACTTTTGAATCAGTTTGCCAAGTTTTCATCTTTCTTAAAATATCTGTCACTACCACATGCCACCTAAGTTTCAGTCATAAGTGGGTAAACTATGGTAGCAAACAACCTCCAAAGCTCAGTGGGTTAACACAAGAGTTTATTTCTTTCTCAGAGTGTATCTACCACATGAGCTGGTGTGTGAGTGAGGCAGGGGATGGCATTTGCTCTGCAACTTCTCAGGTACTGAGGCTGACAGATGTGCCAACACTTTATAGCGACACTTCTCAGCTCCTCAGTCGCCAGAGGCAGGGGAAAGCAGCTGGAGAATTGTGCACAAGTTAAAAGGGCATATATTTCCTCCTCTCACAACTCATTGTCTAGAATGGCACTTCCTATGGAACTTCCTACCATAATGGAAATGGTCTGTCATCTGCACTGTCCAATATAGTATCCACTCACCATTTGTAGTTAATGAAATGTGAGCACTTGACATGTGATTAATATGACTGAGAAATTAGATTTTAACTTTTGGGAAAATGATTAACTTACTTTTCAGTTAAGCTGCATGTGGCTAGTAGCTATGATATGGGACAGCACAGGTCTAAATTAGTCACCTAGTCCTGCCTAAATGCAGGAGAGTAGATATCTAAGGTTATAAATGAAATATTTTGGGGGCTCTACTGTCTCTGCCTTCATTCCCCAAACAAAACACCACCATACACATATACACACAAGCACACACATTCCTGCTGGGAATTTCATTGATTGCCACAAAATCATGTTTTAATCTTTTCAATATAGAGTATTTCTCTTTAAGAACAAGGTAAAACTTTCCATTTCTTCAGATATTCTTTTGTTTCTAAGCCATGTTTCTTTCATTTTGGGGTGCATTTATTTATTTCATTCTTTTTAATATTGTCCTTTATTATGGTTTATCACAGGATATTGAATGTATTTCCTTGTGCTATACAGTAGGACCTTATTGTTTATCTGTTCTCTATATACTAGTCTACATCTGCTGTCCCCAAACTCCCACTTCATCCCTGCACACCATCCTCCCCCTTGGTAACCACTAGTCTGTTCTCTATGTCTGTGAGTACTTTTTGTAGGTAAGTTTGCTTGTGTCATATTTTAGATTCCACATATAAAGTAATGTCGTATGGTATTTCTCTTTCTCTTTCTGATGTACTTCACTCAGTATGCCCTTCACCTCTAAGGGCAGACATGTTGCTGCAAATGGCATTATTTTATGGCTGAGTGGTACTCCATTGTATATATGCATCACATTTACTCTATCCTGTCATCAGTCAATGGATGTTTAGGTTGTTTCTATGTCTTTCTAATACATTTGCTGCTGTTTAGTCATGTGGGACTCTTTGCAACCCCATGGACTGCAGCACGCCAGGTTTCCCTGTCCTTTACCATCTCCTGGAGTTTGCTCAAACTCATGTCCATCTAGTAGGTAATTCCAGCCAACCATCTCATCCTCTGTCATTCCCTTCTCCTCCTGACTCCAATCTTTCCCAGCATGGGTCTTTTCCAGTGAGTTGACTCTTCACATCAGGTGGCCCAAGTATTGGAACTTCAACTTCAGCATTAGTCTTTCTAATGAACACCCAGAACTGATCTCCTTGAGAATGGACTGGTTAGGTCTCCTTGCAGTCTAAGGGACTCTCAAGAGTCTTCTCCAACACCACAGTTCAAAAGCATCAATTCTCTGGTGCTCAGCTTTCTTTACAGTCCAAACATGACTCACATCCATACATGACTACTGGAAAAACTATAGCCTTGACTAGACAGCTTTGTTGGCAAAGTAACATCTCTGCTTTTTAATATGCTGTCTAGGTTGGTCATGACTCTCCTTCCAAGGAATAAACCTCTTTTAATTTCATGGCTGAAGTCATCATCTGCAGTGATTTTGGAGCCCCCCCCCAAATAAAGTCAGCCACTGTTTCCACTGTTTCTCCATCTGTTTGCCATGAAGTGATGGGACCAGATGCCATGATCTTCGTTTTCTGAATGTTGAGCTTTAAGCCTACTTTTTAACTCTCCTCTTTCACTTTCATCAAGAGGCTCTTTAGTTCTTCTTCACTTTCTGCCATAAGGGTGGTGTCATCTACATATCTAAGGTTATTGATATTTCTTCTGGCAATCTTGATTCCAGCTTGTGTAACCGCTACTTATCTTAAAATAGTTATGTACATTTTTAAAGTATCAGTTACCTCATCTATAAAATTAGAAGAATAATACTACAATTTACCCAATACTTTTGAGTATCAGTGCTGCTAATGTTATTGTTGGGGCTTCCCTGATATCTCCATGGTAAAGAATCTGCCTGCCAATGCAGGAGATGTGGGTTCAATTCCTGGGTCAGGAAAATCCCCTGGGTAAGGAAATGGCAACCGATTCCAGTATTCTTGCCTGGGAAATCCCATGGACAGAGGAGTCTGGTGGGCTATAGTCTAAGGGGTCACAGAAGAGTCAGTCATGATTTAACAATTAAACAACAATAATATTATTGTTATTACTGTTACTTCCCTTATTATGCCTTATTATTACTATTTCTTTCATGATAATTATTATTTTCATTATTATTAGGTAATAAGCAGTTTGTGTGAATAATATTACTTAGTTTACACAAGAACCAAATGAGGTTAATAAATTTAAATCTGATAAGAATGAGATTAGCACAATGATGGATCTATGTTAAAATGCAATCATTTTATCTGTTATTACTGTTGCTACCATCAGTGTCAGCATTATCATTATCATCATTATTATCAATTTTGGTTGCCTTCTCAATATCTCTTTCACCCTATTCCATTAAGAGTGAGCAGGTTTGTTTAGGCTTGCTCCCATCCCCAATTCCAAATATAGATTATTCCACCTCATTGCTATATTGACAGGTTCAGGATAGCCACATTATTCAGTCCAAAGCCAATTAATACATGGAATTCCCTTATGCATAATGACTAGTTGATAAGTTTATGATCTAAGACAAGCCAGTTAAAAAGAAGCCCAGGACTTTTGTTTAGTAGTTAGAGGAAAGGTGATTTTTCCTACAGTACATAAAAGAAAACAGAAGATCAACAGATAGAATCATGATATAGGTTAACACTGTGCCACAATATTGAACATCATTTTAAACCTGCTTTTACCTCTGGACATTTTGGATACATGAGTCAACAAATTCCTTTTATTAAAGCTTTCTTTTTATCCTTCACTTCAGTTCACTCAGTTGTGTCTGACTCTTTGTGACCCCATGAATTACAGCATGCCAGGCCTCCCTGTACATCACCAACTCCCAGAGTTTACTCAAACTCATGTCCATTAAGTCGGTGATGCCATCCAACCATCTCATCCTCTGTCATCCCCTTTTCCTCTGGCCTTCAATCTTTCCCAGCATCAGGGTCTCTTCCAATGAGTCAGTTCTTCACATCAGGTGGCCAAAGTATTGGAGTTTCAGCTTTAGCGTCAGTCCTTCATCCTTCACTTACTATTAAATAAATTCTGATTGAAATTATTATGCCTCTCATAATTCCAATTGGAGTTATTTTTAGTAAATATACCAATTGGATATATTTAGTATATTGGCAAATTATATACAATGATTCTATAATCTCTTTGTAATTGGACATATCAAATTCTTACTGCTTGCATTACATTTTTGGATGCTTCTTTTGGGGTTTTCTAGGTATATAGTAATGTGATTTGAAAATGATACAACATTTGTGTTCTCTTTTCCAAAATTGGGGCTTGCCAGGTGGCATTAGTGGTAAAGAAACTGCTGGCCAATACAGGAGACGTAAAAGACATGGGTTCAGTCCCTGAGTTGGGAAGATCCCCTGGAGGAGGGCATGGCAACCCACTCCAGTATTCTTGCCTGGAGAATCTCCATGGATAGAGGAGCCTGGCTGGCTACAGTCCATGGGGTCTCACAGAGTCAAACACGACTGAAGCGAATATTTTCTCTTTCTAAACTAATTGCATTGGCTAGCAGTTTCAGAAAAATGTGAAATAATAAATGGTAGCAAACTTTTTTTGCCTTTTCCTACTCTTCATGGGGTTCTCAAGGCAAGAATAATGGAATGGTTTGCTACTAGACTCTAGAGATCTCTTCGAAAATTGGAGCTACCGAGGGAACATTTCATGCAAAAATGGGCATCATAAAGGTTAGTTATGACAAGGACGTAACAGAAGCAGAGGGAATTAAGAAGTGACAAGAATACACAGAAGTATACAAGAAAGGTCTTAATGACCCAGATTACCATGATGGTGTGATCACTCACTTAGATGTCACTCACATGATAGAGTGTGAAGTCAAGTAGGCTTAGGAAGAATTGCAAAGCTAGTGGAGGTGATGGAATTCCAGCTGAGCTATTTCAAATCCTAAAAGACAATGCTGTTAAAGTGCTGTACCTAATATGCCAGCAAATTTGAAAAACTCAGCAGTGGCCACAGGACAGAAAAAGGTCAGCTTTCATTCCAATCCCAAAGAAAGGCAATGCCAAAGAATGTTCAAACTACCATGCAGTTGTGATCATTTCACATGCTTAGCAAGGTAATGCTCAAAATCTTTCAAGCCAGGCTTCAACATTACGTGTACTGAGAACTTTCAGATGTACAAGCTGGATTTAGAAAAGGCAGAGGAACCAGAGATCAAATTGCCAACATCTGTTGGATCATAGAAAAAGCAAGAGAATTCTAGAAAAACTTCTGCTTCATTGACTACACTAAAGTCTTTGAATGTGTGGATCACAACAAACTGGAAAATTCTTCAAGCGATGGGAATACTAGACCACCTTAGTTATCTCCTGTGAAACCTGTGTGCAGGCCAAGAAGCAACAGTTAGAACCAGATGTGGAGTAACAGACTGGTTCCAAACAGGGAAAGGAGTACATCAAGGCTGTGTATTGTCACCCTGCTTATTTAACTTATATGCAGAATACATCATGTGAAATGGTGGGCTGGATGACCCACAAGCTGGAATCGAGATTGCTGGGAGAAATATCATCAACCTCAGGTATGCAGATGATACCACTCTAATGCCAGAAAGCGAAGAGGAACTAAAGAGCCTCTTGTTGAATGTGAGAGCAAAGTGACAAAGTTGGCTTAAAACTCAACATTCAGAAAACTAGGATCATGGCATCTGGTCCCATCACTTCATGGAAAATAGATGGGGAAATAGTGGAAACAATGACACATTTTATTTTCTTGGGCTCCAAAATCACTGTGGATGATGACTACAGCCATGAAATTAAAAGATGCTTGCTCCTTGGAAGAAAAGTTATGACAAATCTAGACAAAGTATTAAAAGCAGAGACATTGATTTGCCAACAAATGTCAAGATAGTCAAAGCTATGTTTTTGAAGTAGTCATGCATGGATGTGAGAGTTACTATAAAGAAAGCTGAGCACTGAAGAATTGATGCTTTCAAACTGTGGTGTTGGAGAAAACTCTTGAGTCTCTTGGACAGCAAGGAGATCAAACCAGTCAGTCCCAAAGGAAATCAACCCTGAATATTTATTGAAAAGACCGATGTTGAAGTTCCAATACTTTGGCCACCTACTGTGAAGAGCCAGCTCATTGGAAAAGACCCTGATGCTGGGAAAGATTGAAGGCAAGAGGGAAAGTGGGTGACAGAGAGTGAGATGGTTGGACTCAATGGACAACAGTTTGAGCAAACTCCGGGGAAGGACTGGGAAGCCTGGTGTGCTGCACACGGGATCACAGAGTTGGACAGGACAACAGCAATAAGCCAACAATAGTCCCTTATTTTTGCTTTTCATGATTTTTTTGAGGCACATCATCTTAAATAGTCCTGTCTTCCTGTTTTGTTAGAATTTATGATAGCAAGGCCAGCAAAAATAAAAGTTTTTTCATAGATGACTAATCAGAAAATAATAACAAGACACACAAAACTCCCTACAGGTGAAAGACAGCAAAATCAGAGGTAAAGAGAACTGAAAAGAGAGGGAGAGATAAAGATAGTTAGTTGCATTACAGAACTTCTTAAAAATGAATTATAAGCAATAAAGGACTGGTAAGAAATAATGGACACAGTGAAAATTTGAAGCGTTCATTTGAACATTGATCAGTGTGAACTGGGCAGTGCTAAACTGGAAACGATTAGGAGCACTCTATTGACAGGAGATCCTGGAAAGACTTTCACAGAGAAAAGGTGGAAGTAAAGCAAAGAAATGATTGGTTGGCTATTGCTTAAAGCCTGTCTGTGATTAGTGGTCCTTAGGTTTCAATTTTGGAACCTCACTGCCTTTTCAAGCTCAGATTCTGGTTTGCTTATGTAGGCTGCCATGGCATTAAAGCCACCTCTGTCTGATGATCTCCTTGTTTTAAATTAAAATGAATTTAACAGGATCTATATGACCAAAGTGTGAATCTGTGAAGTGGGGAGACACTTAAGAGAATCTGAAAGAAAAGCAGGGAAGTAGATAAGGAAATGTAAGAAATTTTGGAGGAAATTATAGATTATAACAATGCAGATATCTCACATATGGCTATTTGGTGTGTCTGAAAAAGAAAGCAAGAACCAATTATGAACCAAAAATAATTTCAAAATATAAAAGGTTTTGCTTTATTGATGGGAGACAAACTCTTCAGATGAAAATGATTATAAGATGTAAAAAAATAAGGATAATATAATTATACAAAAAATAAAACACATGGAATGGGATATTAAAGTTTTATTGAAAAGAAAAAATGTTCTGTCATTCTGATTGGCTTTGTTTGAGTGTTCTTGAATTGTTTGGCAATTCTGGTAATAATTTGAGTTAAAATGAGGCCCCAAAGCTTTTGAGCTTTTCATTTTGTGCTTGAGCTTTTCAGTCACCTCTGGTATGCAGCTGCAAATTACATTCTTTTCCAGACTCCGCCCTTCAGCTAAAAACTCAATTGTGAGGAATAAAACAGGGCACGGGGTGTCTGCTGTGGTTTTTTTCCTCCTCTGTCTCAACTGCCAATTGGGACAGGGGCTGGCGGAAACTCCAGGTTGGTTTTTCTCCATCTATTATGCAGCAATATGTTCTGCCCCCATCCCACCCCTAACTGAATCTATGCCCTGGGGTTTGAAGGAAAGCAGGTAAATGCGAAACACATAAAGGACTTCCTTCCTCCCTCAATCTGTACTGCGCTCCACTGCACTGTGTAACGAAGCGAGAAAGCCCTGTGATGGCGCTGGAGTTCCTTCACCATTTGGTCCAATTTGTATCGTAATAAGTCAGTGTTCTCTAAAGTTGCACCAGAGGATGGGGTCATTCTGAGTTTCTGCATGAATATAGTTCTTTGTTTTTTTCTCCCTGCCTTTTCTCTCTGTCCCACTCTCACTTGTTGTCCTATAGGACACTGGTGGAGAAGAAAATGGCAACCCACTTCAGTATTCTTGCCTGGAGAATCCCACGGAAAAAGGAGCCTGGTGGGCTACAGTCCATGGGGTCACAAAGAGTCAGACAGGATGGAGCGACTAATACACATAGGACACGGGGGAGTATATTTTATAAATATGTATTTGTATTTATAAATGTGTGTGTGTGTGCATACTCAGTTGTGTCCGACTGTTTGCCACCCCATGGATTGTAGTCCACTAGGCTCCTCTGTCCACGGAGTTTTCCAGACAAGAGTACTGGAGTGGGTTGCCATTTCCTTCTCCAGGGGATCTTCCTGACCCAGGGATTNATAAATGTGTGTGTGTGTGCATACTCAGTTGTGTCCGACTCTTTGCCACCCCATGGATTGTAGTCCACTAGGCTCCTCTGTCCACGGAGTTTTCCAGACAAGAGTACTGGAGTGGGTTGCCATTTCCTTCTCCAGGGGATCTTCCTGACCCAGGGATTGAACCTGTGTCTCTTGCATCTCCTGCATTGGCAGGAGGGTTCTTTACCAGTAATTTTCCTTTTGTCTTACTCCTTAATCCTATTACAATTTACAGCTTTTAATTTTACCCCTTTGGTCTAGTATCTGTACAGAATCCTCAGGGTGCTCTACTCTCTGATACACCTCTCACTATGTTTCTGTAGCCCCATAAGTATGTTGCATATGGTGAATGGGAAATACTGTAATGTGCTCCCATTTGATGTGAAGATGATATGTAACACTTCAAAACATACATGAACAGCTCTAGCACAGTGCATGCATTGCAGGTCTATGGCAGGAAAATAGAGCCTATACCAGGTGGTTTACTAGATGTACTTTAATACAGGGATCTTGTAACAAATGTCTTAGAATTGACAGAGCCAAGAGGAGGGATTAACAACTTTGGGAATTGCTCTCACTGCTCAGGATGGGAAGACAAAGATGGAGGCAGTGCTGTTATAAGCATCTGGAAGCCAGGAAGAGCTCACTGGTGGAGAGCTGGAAATACCGTGGGCACAGCTCAGAAGAAGTAAGGAACATGGAGAAGACGTAAGCATCTCTGGACACACTGCCCAAAGCAGAGAGAAAGAGAGAGAAATACCTTGGCATCTCCTTCTCCTGCCATTGTCTCCCATTGACTGGACCCCACTGAAAATGTGATTTGAGGTTTCACCTAATGTTTAGACCAGGGCAGGAATATGCAGAGAGTGGATCTGAGGACCAGGAGGCAAATGTGACACATATAAAGGACTTTATGCAAACACAGAAAGTTCACCAAAAATTTGAGGAATATTAAAAATGCGAGTTTGGCTTCGATCAAGGGACTTGAGTGCTGTGGCAGGGTGGCTGTTGGGAGACTGCAGACGATGCTTCTTTCATGAAGCAATTCCACCTTCTCTTTGAAGCTTAAAATCTCTTTCATAGGCAATGAAGCTTAAGTTCCTCAGATACCAGGCAAAGTATCACATACTTCTGGAGAGAGAACTCCTCCACCTTTTCCATTCTCTCTGTCTTTTATTCCTAGAAAAATCGGTGCCTATTTTTGAGTGAACACCGTTATAGGCTCCAGAGATGGAAACTTGAATTAGGCAAAACTACCACCCTCAGGTAACACACAGCTGCTGCTGTTGCTGTTCAGTCATCCGGTTGTGTCTGACTCTTCACAACCCTGTGGACTGCAGCACGCTAGGCCTCCCTGTCCCTCACCATCTCCCAGAGTTTGCTCAACTTCATGTCTGTTACATCAGTGATGCCATCCAGCCATCTTATCCTCTGTCACCCTTTTCTCCTTCTGCCTTCAATCTTAACACACAGATTAATAGAACCTAAATGTTGATAGTCACACTTTATATATTTTGAACTAAAATAGACTTAAATGAACAATGTGCTGTGAGACCAAAATGGAAGGGATGAAAGTTCAGTCTTAAAGAGCAAACAGGAGTTAATCAGTTAAAGAAGGGAAGAGAAGATAAGAGGACACAGACCTCTAAGGTCATCAGAGAATGGTGAGGACTTCTGGGGGCCTAACACATATAAAGGAGAGGAACAAAATCTAAACCTCATGAATGCTGCACTGGCCCTTCCATGACCTGTTCTACACAGCCACACACACACATATCCTCAAGGGAGACATCATTTTTCAATTCCAATACATTTGCCAAATGAGCCTACACATACCTCAGAATCCTTCTCAACACAGGGACACTGGCATCTGTTTCTAATTCACCAGTGCTATGAAATAAACCCCTCTGCTCTCCTTACAGCAGCTTGTCATTGATGGGTAGCATGTCTCACAGGGTGAGGGGAACAGGTAACTGGTTGAGGGAAGGAAGGGAGATTGTAAGCAGGGAGGGGACACAGGACAGGAAAGATGACAACACTGAGACCTCACAATCCACTGTGGTGACCTCAGAACAACCCTGTGATCAAAAAAAGATGACGTGCTCCTTGCAGTGGCTGTGAGTAATAAGCTTCTGCTTGGCTGTACGCCCTCTTTGATGACCTTTTCAGCATCCTGTCTGAGTCTATGAGGGCTGGCCTAGGGCAGTGTGTCTTCCATCAAAGATAGTATGAATTCTATCTGCAATTCTGGATCTTTGCATACGGGGGAATATAACTAAGTCAGCATATCTATAACAGAATAGGGTGAATAAAAAATTCTGGATTTCCTCCTGCTCCCCCAACTGCCTCTTCTCTGGGTCTGTTGATGCCCTATTTTTCTTCAAGGCCTCCTAAATATGGATATAGGCCAATAAAGCAAATAAAGGTAGCAACTTTGCCTGGTGAAGAGGACAGACTGAATTTTAGGGCAAATTTCTTTAATTCTAAGCAGGTTTCCCCCTGGGATATCAGGGTACAGAAACTGCAGGCTGTGGCATAGCTGGAAGTTTGTAAGGCTTTTGTTCTTATGTCCAGTCCTTCATCAAGAAGTCAGCATCTTGGCACTGATAATATTGAACAGATATAAGGAATGGAGTACCTCAAGGTACACATTTAGTACCATTTATCAAAAGCTGTAATATATTTTTTTTATTAAAGGAAAATTAAGCTGA
Organism: Oreotragus oreotragus; assembly: GCA_006410675.1. Classification (NCBI taxonomy): domain Eukaryota; kingdom Metazoa; phylum Chordata; class Mammalia; order Artiodactyla; family Bovidae; genus Oreotragus; species Oreotragus oreotragus. The sequence goes on along the minus strand of SJYX01009500.1, from coordinate 244,977 downwards.
AAAATTCTTGTATCTATTATTATAAGAAAAATGATTTATTGACACCCTGTGCATTTCCTGCTGATTTCTAGTGGCCTCTAACGCTAAACAAAGATGCCTAAAGAACATTAATGAGAGAATGAGAATTCCAAATGTACATTTACAACCATATCACAAATAAACCATTTCTTCTCATAGGGTTAGCATGTAGAATTTCCTCAGGTGTCCTAGAGGTTGAAATTTGTGTGAACTGTTTTTTTCCCACATGAGGGCATCAGTGCTCTAAGCAGCATTAGAATTCCCCCTCTTCTAAGCTTGACTTTAAGAGCTCTATTTTGGGAAACTGAAAACACATTGTGAACTTCATACATCTTTGACTATATAAAATTAACATTTAGTTTATCTTCCTGGAAAAATCATTCATTCTTTTCTTTGATTCATCTAGCAGTGTAATTGTACCTTCTTATGGGGGGAGAAAAGATGACACATCTGTGACGTGGCCGTTCCCTGTGGAGCCCACCAGGGTCAATTAGATTCTGTTATATTAAAAGGATTATAGAATTTAGATGAGCAATAATACTATATAACATGTTCATTTGCAGTGAAAATTAATCCACTTAAAAACTCTATGTGTATGTCTGTTCATATTCCACAGATTTATTTTCACAGCCTAGGATATACTGCCATCACACATTACCCTCGGTTAATTCTAAATTTCACACTTTTAGTTGAGAGTAATCCAGGTAATAATATAGATGGATCCCTAGAATATTACTCTCAGTCTAGTTATTGGCATAATGACTAAGAGTTTGTTAGTGAGAACTTTCAAAGACTTGACTTTTCCTTACCAATTAAGAATAAATTAATCACCTTAGCACTAATATCCTCCATAATAAGCCCTGACCTGCTTTCCTAGCCTTATCTCAACTAACTTTATTCTCCGATGGTGAATGAGTTGTAACAGAACTGATAATTCACACACCATTTTTCAGCACAGGGCAGAGGTATCCTTAGCTTTATTGCCTTTATTCATTCTACCTAAAATATCATCCTTAGCCCCCATATGAATCTGTAGAATCCTAGCTCCCTTTTGCAGTCCACGATGCATCCCAGATCCTCTGATTCTCATTCTGACTTCACCTTATCCATTGTCTGGATATGATCTCTCTGTAACCAGGGGCATGTAGTGGCACTTTGTTTTTGATTCATTGCCATTAATTTGCCTTTTTATTATTCATGAATGTACCTGATGTCCCTCTAACATCTTATTGCCGAAGTGATTCTGCATCCATGTTTTTGTTCCTTTAAAGTAGCAGTACTTTGCTTGTCAAAGGGACAAGGAGCTCCCTTCTGGTATTTCTGTGAAGTTTTTCTTTTGCCTTTTCTATGAGTTTTCCCCCCTGCCCTACTCTAATATATTTATGATGTGGCTCTAACTTGGAAGGTGCAGTTTAACCAACAGAAATTTATTTTCTCACCACTCTGGAAGCTGAAGTCCAAGATCAAGGTGTCAGCAAGGTTGGTTTCTTCTGAGGACTCTCTCCTTGTAGACATCCACCTTCTTGCAGTGGTCACTTTTTGGCCTGTGTATGTGCACGAATGTGTCCAAGTTTGTTCCTCTTATACCAACAAGAGTCATATTGGACTAGCCCCCTTCCCTCCCCGACAGTGACCTAATTTTAACTTAATTGCCTTTTTTTTTTTTTAACATGACCCCCCCCCCACCTCCCACCCCACATCATCCCTCTGGAACATTAATTGCCCTTTCTAAAGACCTGAGTTTCCAGATACAGTCACAGTCTGAGGTACGAGGGCTCAGAGCTTCACTTTGTAGATTTTGAGAGGGACATAACTCAGCTTATAAAACCGTATCACTCAATTTTGTTTCATTTTTGTTATGTTTGAATACCTTTTTTTATGGAAGTCTTTCTCAAACTGAAATCCTACTATATTAACACATATCTATCAGCTACCAGTTCCCAGAGGGCTTCAGGGAGAACTGAAATGGTTTGTGAACCAAAATGAATAGAATACAATTCATTTAAAATGCTGTGATCCCTCCATCCAAGTTGCTCATTGGTGCCATCAGTGCACACGGGCTTGAGAGAAGAGAGACCACAGCCTTTGCAGCCTGTGGAGAAGGGGAATGAACTGTGAACTGGAGCAGTTATCTGGGTATGAGGAGCAGCAGTGTTACAGAGGCATGCTCCAGCTGGTCTAGACACCTTGGTGAACAACGGGGAAGAAAGGGAGGAGTTCTGTTGTGACCCAGTGCATCACACTGCTCAGCAGATTTATAATTAGAGATCTCAGAGAAAAATTATGCAATGTGTTTCCCATTCAACCTGTTGGTTCAGGAAATAGCCATTCTCCACCACCCCTGGGAACTTGTCAAAATATATCTTCATATATCATGAAACCCTGAAGTCGGCAGAAGCCTCAGCCTTGACAAGTAAGCGTATATCAATCTGTAACACTGTCACTGTCCTCCAGAGATTCTCATGGAACATCTTTCTTGAAGAGATGGTAGTGGGCAGATTTGACACAAGGCTCTGAAGAGTTCTCCTTCTGGTGCTTTTCATTCCGTTGTATAGATCCAGGTCTCCATCCAATAGAATTGCTATCCTTCAACCAAAAGGACTTTCTTTAGTATTCCTCATAGTGCAGGTTTGCTGGTGATGAATTCCTGTATACCCCTGAGACAAAACTAAAGGGTCCAACCAGCTCTTATCTGTTGCCTTTGTGGATTCCTCTATGGGGATACATTTGTTCAATTTTTGTAGATCTGCAAAAATCTTTATTTCATGGTCACTTTTTAGAGGACATTTTGTTTGGGTATAGATATTAGAGTTAATGCTTTTCCAGTGCCTTAAAAATTTTGCTTCACTTCTAATTTCTATTGTTCCCCAAAAGGTTTCTGTACTCTTTAACATCCTATCTGAAAGTCGTTAGGCAGATTTTGCTTGGAGTGAGTGGTGTAGACTCAGGTTGCTCAGTTCCTGAACTCTGTCCCCTCTAATTCCTTCTTTAATCTTTCTATCCTGTGGCTGGAGTGAAGGTGAAGGGAACTCCTCAATTTTACTTTAGAGATAAGAAGTGAAGTTCAGGGAAGTTACATAACTAGTCTAGTGCCAATAGGAAGCAGAGGAGGAATGTAACAGAATATAATTGCAGGCACCAGGAAGTGTACCTCTGGACTTCATTCCTGGGAGAGAATTCTGAACCCATGATTTTCCTCTTCTCTTTGCTTTTGTAGGGTTTTCCTTTTTAATCTAGAAATTATGACAATTGATTTTTACCAAACTATAATAAAAATAGTAAATAAGGGCTTCTGGAGTCACTGAAATCCTTTACACAGCCTGTAAGTATAATAATGACCTCTCTCTTTCATAACTGCAGTTATTCAGACAACAAATGATCACTGTGTGCCTATTGGGTACCAGATCTCAAATGTTCTTACCTACAGGAAATTTACACCACCAAGTCTACTTTTATGAATTTTAAATTTAACCTTTTCCAGAATATTCCTTTCTGGTAAAATATTGTTCAGTCCTGGAAGAACAACTCTTTGAAATAATTGCTCTATTGAAAAAACAAACAAACAAACAAAAAACAACCAAACCACACACACATCACACATATATGTATCTGTACACATAAATATATACACACAAAGCATACACATATGCATGCATAGTATATATATACCATTAATATCTGTTTATATGTGTATATATTTATTTATATGTACATACACATATATATGTATGTGAATTGTGTATGTATATATATTTGTGTATATGTATTACTTTGAAAAAGTAGAGTTGAAAATTTTGAAAAACTAGTTTTAATTTCTTTTTGAAAGTAACAAATATGAATGGTTGAGTCAACCTAATCTTCTACTGCTTCTACAATTTAGGTTCTGAGACTGGTTGTTCTGCTCAGTACTTTATTCTGAACATCTTTTGTGTGGCATCAAAGCCTTCCTTAGTTCTATTCCAGCTTCACATATTTTCTGATTCAATGTGACTTGAGTTTTCGAAACTTTTCTTCCCTCCTTTTGAAGCTTTCAGAGATTTTGAAAAATGCTTTGGTCTATTTTCAGGGATAGTCATGCAGAACCATGAACTGTCTTTGTTTTATGGCTGAACAACTTCCCTTCTTGGAGCACCTCAAGGCGAACGTATTTAACTGATGCCATCATCAACTTGTCTCGTTTCTTTTCATCCTCCTCACTCTTCTGTGAATGTCATGAGTTTTAATATTTCCCAAATATCCTGGTGGTTTTATTTTTCTAAAAAATGCTCATAGATTTAAAAAAATGTACATAAGAGTGAGAAACAAGATAAAACAGCCAAACATTATGTGTGTAGTCCTTACTGTATCCTGCTATATTTTTTATTTTCCCAATTGATTTTTTTTAGTTCAGCTAGAATTTAGCTCTGTCAGAAAACAATGAGCTTTAAGAACTCCAAGTTCATGGGCAAAGCACTCATCCACAGTAGAAAATAACAAAGATGTATTTATATGATTCCAGAACCCTGGTAGGTGGTGGTGGTTGTGAAGGAAGGATCATTATAGCTGGGGTTAGGTTTATACTGGTAAAAAACAAAAAAATTGAGCGAACTGTCAATAGAACTCATACAAAATTCCTTCCACCTTTGTCTTAATTATCATTCTAACTAGGTCATTATTATGAGTTATTATTATACTTGCCTTAGTTTTCCTCTTTGCTCTGTCATTGAGACCTGGCCTTCAAGTTGTATGGTTTTCTTCTCTATACTTTGTCTGACCTGTTTGGTCACAATGATTGGTGTCTCCAACATAGTTCACTTTTAAGGGATGTGTCTCATTTCCTCCATCTCATTGCTCACCAGTTTAATAATTTTATTAACCAAATTTCCCACCGTCTTTTTTGATTTCCAAAAGCCGTGTTTTCCTTTTTATATTATTTTCTCTATTCATTTATTGGCATGTGGTATCTTAGTTTCCCAGCCAGGGTTCAAACCTGTGCCCCTAAAGTGGAAGCCCAGAGTCTCACTACTGGACTGCCTAAGAATTCCCCTGTATCGTGTTCTCTTGATACAGTTTTTTTCTGTCTCTTTCCTTTCTGAACTTTTGTTTTTCCTTTCATCCCTTCTCTTATTTTCTTCACTTTCTGCCCTTATCTGGTCATGTATACAGGACCTAAGGTCAGAGGTCCCTTGCCTGGATATAGTGCCCCATCGGAAGAAGAAGGAAAAAAAAATGACTATTTCCATAATTTTTAAGAGTTACTCTTCAAAAATCTCAAGTACTCAAGAACTTTAAAGACTCATAAGGGTCCTCAAATCAACAGACCAAAGAGAAAAAAGTTTATACCCATGATAGTTTGGGTTTTTGTAGAAAACATCTTATTTAGTTCTTTCTAGTGACACATGTGAATTTGTTTCTTTAACTTTGACCAAGAGGGCTCTTTCCAATCCATAAAGTTTAGAAAATATCAGTTTATTTCACCACAGACAGTATGACAAACTTAGCACAACTTTTAACCCAATATGATTTGTTGCTGTAAGAGTGAAGACAGGCCACAGAAGACTTCTTTACAGATTATCATTACTGGAAGCCTGGCCATGGCTCAAATAGTGGAGGACAGGCCTTTCATTCTTGTAGCTACAAAAATCTGCCAAGTTCAAGAGAACTTAGAACACATGGAAAGCAAGACCACTGTGTCATGTACCATACTAATGAGTGTATATCCTGTTTAGTAGCACTGTCCAGTGAGGAAAATATGTACTAAGAGTTTATGAAGTGTCTGCTATGGCTACTTCCTGTATATAAAGAACTGGGGATACATCTGTGCATCAGTTGGGATGAGCTAATTGCTGTTGTTCAGTCATTCAGTCATATCTGACTCTTTGCAACCCCATGGATTGCAGCACGCCAGGCTTCCCCGTCCTCCCCCATCTCCTGGAGCCTGCTCCTGTCCATTGGCTCCCTAGATAAATCTGAGACTTGGAGTATGAGTCAGTCCAGTGGCAAAGCATATTATCATCAATTTTTTAATGTTTTAAATACTTAACTTAAAAAATTTTAATTGGAATTTAATTGCTTTACAAGGTTGTGTGGGTTTTTGCCATATGACGTTATTTAGCCATAAGTTTATATATCCCCTCCCTCTTGACCCACCCTCCCACTCCCCATACAGCCCCATCCTCGCATCCCACCACTCTAGGTTGTTGCAGAGTGCCGGGCTGAACTCCCTGTGTTATATAGCAGCTTCACATTAGCCGTCTGTTTTACATATGGTCATGTGTGTATGCCAATGCGACTCTCTCACTTTGGCCCACCCTCTCCTTCTGCTGTGTCCACAAGTCCATTTCCTACATCTGCATCTCTATTTCTGCCCTGCAAATAGGTTCATCAGGACCATTTTTCTAGATTTCATATATATGTGTGTGAATATATAATATTTGCCTTTCTCTTTCTGTCTTATTTCACCCTGTATAACAGGCTCTAAGTTCACCCACCTCAGTTCAAATCACTCAAATTTGTCCCTTTTTATGGCCGAATAATATTCCATTGTGTATATGTACCACAACTTCTTCTTCCATTCATCTGTTGATGGATATTTAGGTTGTTTCCATGTCCTGACTGTTGGACATAGTGCTGTAATAAACACGGGGAACATGTATCCTTTGGCATTATGGTTTTCTCAGGGTATATGCCTACTAGTGGGATTGCTGGGTCATATGGTAGTTTTATTCCTATTTTTTAAAAGAATCTCCATACTGTTCTCCATGATGGCTGTATTAAATACTTTAAAATATAGGAAAAATATTCTCTGTTAAAAGCACTAAAATCAAAGTCCAGAGAGCCCATGTAGAATGAGTCAGGAGTAGAATCTAAGTCTGGCTCCCTCCAAAGCCCCTGCTCTTAAAATCCATGAGGTCTGAAGGAGGAGCCTTTCCTGGTAAGCTGGTCAAAGGGAAAGGAATAGCAGTTATGTTTAACTTTAAAGAAACCAGGTTAAAAATACCTCAGAAGGACACCTGTGATCTCAATCTAGGCTAATTTTCTATTGCACAAGTTATAATAAAGTTTTAAAATACAGATCACTACATAAGACATTACATCTATCTTGTGGGGGAAAATCCAGTGGTGCTAATTAAACAGTCTATTTCTTTAAAAGCAGTAATTGAGGCTTGTAATGCAGAAAGACAATTCTGGGATTCTACTGTTCATAAACCTAAGTGAATGAATACAACTATGGTTTATTTATGTAGTGTTGAAACGGTATGCTACACAGCACTGTACAACAGAGGAGAGAGATGCAATACAAATAAATGAACCTGACTGTTTATTTCCTCAGTTGGCTGTGGGTTACTAGTGTTTAGAAAAGGATGGTGTCACTGAAAAAATTTACACAGGAAGGTTGATTCAAGTCCCCATATGCAGGAGTTTATGAACACAGAAAGCTCCACACATCAGTAAATGTGTTCATCCCCTAAACAGCACTAAAATAATGCTCGCTTGTGCAGGCAGGCCATAAAATCAAGGCAGCACACAATTAAGGGTAAAAGTGCTATATATCCTCAAACACCTAGGAGGGCAGCCACATAACAACTTCCTGCATGAAGCAGGAGACAGTGCTTGAAGGAATGCATCATTGTAGTGGTTGCGGGGGAAAGGAGGAGAAAACAGTTTCTCTCTGTTTTAATATTTTGAGAAATATGTATAAATCTTTTGTTTCCTAAGCTTTCTGGAAGTATTAAAAGCAATCTTGTTGCCTTTACTTTGTTACCTACATTTTCTCAGATCAATTTCATCTTTTCACTTCTCTTTTCAAGTCTTCAGAGCCAGCCAGCCCAGAAGTGGGGCATCTGTTCAGTGCTTTGAGGCTTGAACAGGATGCCTGTGTAGCCACTTCAGATATTATAACTGGCAGCCCCAACTGACGACCCCAAATTCCCCTGAGTCCCTGCAGAAGCAACCACCTATTGATTTCCTAATTTTTCATCACCAGAAGGCATGGATTTCCTTTCCCACTAATTATATACTTAATTTGAAATCAGGAAAGGGCAATGGGTAATGCATATTGCGTGTAAGTTAACCTTCTTCAGTTAACCTTCTCAGGTCCCTCTTCATGTTGAATATGAAGAGAGAAAATTAAAGAGTGCACAGAGGGAGGTAATTTATCTCTCTAAGATCAACCAAGAAAGGGCTCTGATGAGCTTCAGGAAGGAGTGCAGAGGCCCTTCCTTCCTCTTTTCTGTTTTGGGATTTGACATTGTTGGAAAGTTTATGATATCAGGACCTTTGCTCTGATCTCTGCCCAAAGTCTCAGGGTGGAATGGAATTGTTCTCCCATGGAATCATGGAACAGTAGCACTAGGAATAAATGTTACTCTCTGGATTTAGATATTGATTTCACAGTTGAATGCTATGTCTTGAATCAGGGGAACACTTTTGTAATCTGAAAAATATTCTAAAGTGAATAGGGTAGAAACAGTATTATTTCTCCCAAAACTTAGTGTGTTATATAATTTCTGGGTAAAAGTTCAGCCATATTAAAATTAAGGAGGAGGCTGTCCCTATGCCTGAACTCACACATTGTCTTTTTGGGTTTTATGAGGGAGAGAGAATGAGAGGAGTTTTATTCTATTGGGTAATTTGAGTATTTCCTATTTAAAGGGAAAGGAAATGGTGCAGGGGTCATGTTTTCTAAGTTTTGTGGTTTCCAGAACACTGCTTGAATATACTTAAGATTGTGGTAACAGTCATTTTCGTGACCGCCACCTTACCACCTTTTCTTACCATACTTGCAGGCTCATTTTGTACTTGTCATTATTTTTGCACATGCAAAGGTGAAACTAGAGTAAATTTTTAAAATATACTTATGCTCCAAGAATTACCTATCCCATTTTCCTTTCAATGTGGCTTTTGTGGTTTTGGAAAAGAATCTATTAAAAATCTTGTCTGACATTGGAGCTTTGAAATTCGAACCAAATTGCAGAGCACTACTGAACTGAACGTCATAAGATCTAAGACATTTAGGAATCAGTGAATTAAAATGAACTGGAATGGGTGAATTTAAATCAGATGACCATTATATCTACTACTGTGGGCAGGAATCCCTCAGAAGAAATGGAGTAGCCATCATGGTCAACAAAAGAGTCCGAAATGCAGTACTTGGATGCAGTCTCAAAAACGACAGAATGATCTCTGTTCATCTCCAAGGCAAACCATTCAATAACACAGTTATCCAAGTCTATGCCCCAACTAGTAATGCTGAAGAAGCTGAAGTTGAACGGTTTTATGAAGACTTATAAGAACTTTTAGAACTAACACCCAAAAAAGATGTCCTTTTCCTTATAGGGGACTGGAATGCAAAAGTAGGAAGTCAAGAAACACCTAGAGTTAACAGGCAAATTTGGCCTTGGAATGCGGAATGAAGCAGGGCAAAGACTAATAGAGTTTTGCCAAGAAAATGCACTGGTCATGGCAAACACCATCTTCCAACAACACAAGAAAAGGCTCTACACATGGACATCACCAGATGGTCAACACTGAAATAAGATTGATTATATTCTGTGCAGCCAAAGATGGAGAAGCTCTATATAGTCAACAAAAACAAGACCAGGAGCTGGCTGTGGCTCAGATCATGAACTCCTTATTTCCAAATTCAGACTTAAATTGAAGAAAGTAGGGAAAACCGTTAGACCATTCAGGTATGACCTAAATCAAGTCCCTTGTGATTATACGGTGGAGGTGAGAAATAGATTTAAGGGCCTAGATCTGATAGAGTGCCTGATAAACTATGGAATGAGGTTCATGACATTGTACAGGAGACAGGGATCAAGACCATCCCCATGGAAAAGAAATGCAAAAAAGAAAATGGCTGTCTGGAGAGGACTTACACATAGCACTGAAAAGAAAAGAGGCAAAAAGCAAAGGAGAAAAGGAAAGATATAAGCAACTGAATTCAGAGTTCCAAAGAAGAGCAAGAAGAGATAAGAAAGCCTTCTTCAGTGATCAATGCAAAGAGATAGAGGAAAACAACAGAATGGAAAAGACTAGAGATCTCTTCAAGAAAATTAGAGATACCAAGGGAACATTTCATGCAAAGATGGGCTCGATAAAGGACAGAAATGGTATGGACCTAACAGAAGCAGAAGATATTAAGAAGAG
>SJYX01009500.1:170157-232924 GCA_006410675.1 Oreotragus oreotragus | reverse complement strand
GTCAGACTTTATCTTTTTGGGTTCCAAAATCACTGCATTTGGTGACTGCAGCCATGAAATTAGAAGATGCTTACTCCTTGGAAGAAAAGTTATAACCAACCTAGAAAGTATATTCAAAAGCAGAGACATTACTTTGCCGACTAATATCCGCCTAGTCAAGGCTATGGTTTTCCTGTGGCATGTATGGATGTGAGAGTTGGACTGTGAAGAAGGTTGAGCGCCGAATATTGATGCTTTTGAACTGTGGTGTTGGAGAAGACTCTTGCGAGTCCCTTGGACTGCAAGGAGATCCAACCAGTCCATTCTGAAGGAGATCAGCCCTGGGATTTCTTTGGAAGGAATGATGCTAAAGCTGAAACTCCAGTACTTTGGCCACCTCATGCGAAGAGTTGACTCATTGGAAAAGACTCTGATGCTGGGAGGAGAAGGGGACGACTGAGGATGAGATGGCTGGATGGCATCACGGACTTGATGGACGTGAGTCTGAGTGAACTCCGGGAGATGGTGATGAACAGGAGGCCTGGCGTGCTGCGATTCATGGGGTTGCAAAGAGTCGGACACGACTGAGCGACTGAACTGAACGTCATAAGATCTAAGTCTAAAACTTTTGAGACTTTCCCATTCATTTCTCTCTTTCTGCCACTACTTTTTACAGCTATCTAGATTTATTGGCTTACTGCATAACACCTTGTTAAATTGGCCACTTGCCAGGGTTTGGGTAATCTGGGGACACGTTAGCTATTAATTCTCTTCTTTACTGGGATCTGCTATCACTGGCCATAGATGAGATATATGAGAGGTTAACATCAGCCCTGGGTCTGTGTCCATACGCAATGTTATTCTGCTTCATTAGAGAAAATGATATCTGTTCTGTAATTTTTCTGTTTCCTGAGGCTATCTTTAAGAAGATTCTGTTCAATTCTGATTTAATATGTATTTAGAAACTGATGTTTTTCAGTGTATTAGTTTTCTATGGCTGCTGAAACAAATACCATAAACTTAGTGGTTTAAACAACACTAGATTTATCATTTTCCAGTTCTGGAGGTCAGAAGTCTGGCATGGGTCTCCCTGGGCTAAAAATCAAGGTATCTGCCAGGCTGCATTCCTTTCTGTGGGCTCATGAGTAGGCACACGTCCTTGCGTTTCCCAGCTTCTAGAAGCTGCCATATTCTTTAACTTGTCACTCTTTCCTCCATCTTCAAGTCAGCAGTGGCAAGCTGAACTTTTCTCAGGTCATATCACATTACTTTGACCGATTTTCTGCCACCTGCTTCCACATTTAAGAACCTTGATTTCACTGGGGCCACATAAATAATCCAGAATTATCTCCCTATTTTAAGATCAGCTTATTGACAACCTTAATTCCATCTGCAACCCCCAATTCCCTTTAAGGTAACACATTCACTGTTTCCTATGGCTAGTTGGATATATGGGTAGTTTTGGAAAACATTTTCTTGTTTACCAGACCAAGTTATATTTTTTCCAGATAAAAATTATTTCATGAAAACATAGACACTAAAAGGTAAAAAAATGATCAACATACCACTCAATAAATTTTCATAACTTGTTCATAATATGCGTTCCTTTGTGACTGGCTTCTTTCATTTAGCATAATGTTTAAAAAATTCACCCATGTTGTAGCGTGTACCAACATATTTCTTTTATTGCTGAATAACAGTCCATTGTATGGATACACCACATTTTAAAAATACATTAATTTGTGAATTAACATTTGGGTTATTGCCACATTTTAGATTCTAAGACTAATGCTACTATAAATACTTATGTACAAGTTTTCGTGCAGACGTGTGTTTTCATTTTTCTTGGATACATTCCTAGGCATGTAATCGCTGGATTGATCACATGGTAATTCTATGCTTAAATGTTTGCGTAACTACCTAACTGTTCTCCAAAGCAGGGGTGCTGTTTTACATTCCCACTAACAGTGTATGAGAATTCTGATTTTTTTGCATCCTGTGGTTGTCTGTCTTTTCAATGATAGCCATTTTCAGGGGTATAAAATGGCATCTTATTGTGGCATTGACTTGCATTTCCCTAATGGCCAATAACGTTGCATCTTTTAACGTGCTTAGGGGTTTTTGTATCTTCCTTAGAAAACTATTTAGATTCTTTGTCCACTTTTAGGTTCAGTTGCCTTTTTATCATTGAGTTGTAATACTTTGTTATGCATTCTAGATATAGATATCTTATCAAGCACATGATTTGCAAATTTTTTTTTTCATTTTGGGCTCTCTTTTCATTTTCTTAATGATATCCTTTTAAGCACAAAAGTTTAAAATTTTTGACCAAGTCCAGTTTGTCTATTTTTGTGTTTGTGCTTTAGGTATTGTGTTAAAAATACTGCCTAATCCAAGATCGTACATACTTATATCTATATTTTAGTCCTTGTTGGTATACTTTTTGTATACAATATGAGGTAGGATTCCAAATTTTTTGCTTTACATGTGGATATCTAGTTGTCCCATGACCATCTGTTGAAAAAAATAATTCCCATTTCACCTATTTTTAATGAACTCATCTACTAAGTACATTTTTAGCGACTTGTTTGACTCAGGGCTTCCCTTGTGGCTCAGATGGTAAAGAATCTGTCTGCAGTGTGGGATACCCAGGTTTGATCCCTTGGAGAAGGAAATGACAATCCACTCCAGTATTCTTACCTAGAGAATTCCATGGACAGAAGAGCCTGGTGGGCTATAGTCATGGGGTCACAAAGAATCAGACAAGACTGGGTGACTACACTTTTCACTTATTTTTTACTCAGAATTGGTTATTTGATTTACTCATTAGCTTCTTTATTCTCATTGCCTTCCGGTATTCTGGTATGTAAATATATCATAACTTATTCATCCAGTCTACCTTTGCTGAGTGCTTGGGTAGTGTCTAATTTGTGGCTATAGTGCTGATATGAACATTCTAACACATGTCTTTTGGTGAAAATAAAATCTTGGGGATTCAACTAGAAATTCTTCAGATTAGTTATTAATTTGAAAGAGGTGCCTTAGGCCATCCAACTGTAGGGCTTTCTTGGGAAAAGTCCAAGTTTGGTACAAAAGCAAGGAATGATAATAAATGTGGTGCTGGAGGTCTGCCTTGTTAGGATGTTTTTTTCCTCCAATAAATATTCCTCGAGTCTCTATGTATTCAAGGTTTTGTACTGAGCACTGGAAGGAAACCGATGTAGGGAACAGACGTGTTAAAATGTAAATCGGAAATTACAGGTATTGTATGACTTGCTGAGTTCTCTGGTATTCAGTGAACAGCTGTTTGCAAAGTGTGGTATTCTTGCCTAGAATCCTGGGAGTCAGTGAAAGTTCTCAGAAGTGGTATGTTATTCAAGCTGAGATCCAAATGATGGATAGATCCTCATATATGGAGGTGCTGGTTGGAAGAATAATGCTATGGTCAGAAAATAATGCCTACTGTCTATACTAGGAAGACACATTCCACATCAAGGATGAGGTGAGTCCATGGTTTACCTAGAACTGGATTAGGTGAAAGATTAGTATTTTCTTAGTTGGCTGGATTTTTAGCTTCCACTGTTACTGGTAGGTACATGGAATCTTTAGAAATGCAGAGATTCTTAGCTTTGTTAAAAGTTTGTTTTTTGTTTCCTCAATCTCTGTTTACTAAAAAAGAATGGCAAAAAAGTGAAGAAGTAGAGACAAAAAAAAAAAAAAGGCAGAAAAAAAGACGTTAAAAATCTTTGACAGTCATACCTCAATAAATTTGGTTTCCTTTGTACTCACATGTACATGTTTACTTATGTAACTTAATTTATGAATTTATAACCTTATTTCTGATAAGGGATCAAAGTCTTGAGCAGATTGCTAAAGAGGTCCATAGCACAAAAAAGGTTAAAATCTCCTAAACTAGACTATAAGTTAAAAAATTAAATATGCTAATAGAGTCAAATGCATTAGTTTTGTTTAAAGTAAGTTACCCCTGAAAACTGGTTATCAGTATGAGTTGATCTAAGAGATAAATTCTTCCTTACCTCTGTCTGATGCCAATGAATTTCTTTTTTTTTTTTTTTTTTAATTTATAAAGAACAGTTGTTTATATTAACACTGTAATAAAGCACAAACTCAGAAAAAAGTGATCAGGGTATTACTTCTCACGGATAAGGCAACTAATGTTGCCAACTACAGTATTTCAAAATCCTTTACAAAAGGAGATAGCTTAATAAATTTTAGTTCAGAGTTTGTCTTACTTTTTCTTCTTTTTCTTTTCATCTGCTTCCATTTTAAGCTTAACTTCTTCAGCTGTAAGAGCTCCCAGTTTCTTATTCTTTGCTTTCTTAGCACCTGGCTTAGAGGAGCAGGTCAATGAGGGAAGGTATAAAGATTTGGGGTTTACTTCGAGGTAACTGAATCTTCAAACACTTCATTTGCTGGTCTACAATCCTTTGGTAGTAAATTTTCCATGCACTCAAGTTCCTCTGACTCATAGTTTTTCTTTTCTTCAAGTAAAACTAAACCCTGAATAGGAAATAGAAGTGCTTATGCAACCTTATGAATAATAATCTATCTTGAATTCTTTGAAAACAATAGCTTCTAATCAGTACAAATCCAGTTTCAGCAAGAAAAGACCTGAAAAAGAGAAAGTAGAAGTGGGCAGATACATAGCCTGCTGGTTGTTTTTTTCCAAGAGGATCACCTCCTTTTCCTTTAAGATGTCAAACTGGAGCCTTCCATCAGGATTTCCAGGGAGTCTCTGATACAGGAAGTGTGTTTTTGTGTATTACATTAGGAAATCAAATTAGCTTTTTCCTGTTACTTTTAAGCACAATATACAGATTCTGATTATTTGAATGTAATTAGATTTCCTTACTTAGCATACATTTTACTGTGAGTTACTGGTTATTACTAAAAACCGAACAAAACCTTGCGCTCAGATCAGTAGGACTCTGCGAGAGTCAAGCTGCCTCAGGGCCAGATGCTGGGGACCACCTGTCATAGAGCTCCGGGTCAGTTTGATCCTTTGGCTTTAACAAAAGGAATAGCTGTGCTGTTTTCATCCTGGTAAACCTGGTAAATAAGAGTTTAATTATTGAGAGGGTTGTTTTCCTTTGAACTTTTTAGATTTCTGAGAATAATATTGACTTATCCAGACCAGGGAGTAGCAGCAGCCTATGGGCCAAATTTGGCCTACCACCTGCTTTTCTGGATAAAGTTGTGTTGCAGTCCCATTTGTTTACATAGTGTCTGTTGCAGCTCTTTTGCATTACAATAGCAGAGCTGAATAGATGAGATGAATCATATGGCCCAGAGAGCCTAAATTTACTGTCTGTCCTTTAACAGAAAAATATTGACTCCCTTGTCTCGACTACAAAATATCTTTTATATTGGTTTGTTTGTGAGAAAAGAATGTTTAATGACTTAATGAAGATTATTAGTATTGAGTGGTTCCAGTTTCTAATTTACTCAAGAATTCTGAGGCTGTTTGATTCTCCCCGATGCCCCACTGTGCGACAAGAGACTATAATGTATCTGAGATTAGAGGGACAGCTGTGCTAGGCGTGCCTCTGTCTACACAGAAGTGCGGATCGACCAAAGCACAACTAAAAATATGGTACAATCAGGAACCTGTGACTATCTTGGAAAGGCTAATGATTCGTTATCTGTTTAGTATTCTTTAACTACTTTCTCAGTATGTATTTAGCAGAGAACTTGGGTGCTATGTGGTAGAAATGAGGAACAGGAGGATACTGTTAAGAATTTTGACAGAGATACTTAAATTTTTTTGAGAACAGGGCTGAATAACTGTTGGTAAAAAAAACCAAAAACAACAACTATTGCCTATATTTTTGTCTTTGTGCCATTGTACAAATTACATATGAAAACTACCCCTTGGCATTTCTAATGAATAAAATAAAATGTAATATGTAAACCATATTGAGGAAAATAAAGTAAATCTTAGCCTTAGTTTTCAGAGTGGGGACTTTTAGAGACAGCCCCAGACTAGGGAAAAAAAAAAAAAAGGATCCCGTAGAAGTCAGAACTGAGGATTTGGGGATCTCAAGGGACCGTTAACAATGAGGTCTGAAGCCAAGTCTGACTGAGAAAGCATATCCAGGTTGGCAGAGAGGACATGTGAACAATTGTAAAGCTGGGAGGGGGCTGATTTGGCACAAACGTATTACTGTGATGTGCTATACTGCGTAAGTTCTCTATAGGGATTGGTTTATCTTCTTGGCACACAGATAACAGATGATACAGGCTTTCAAATAGCTCTGCTTTCTGCAGGTTATCCGAGATTTCAATGAGATGTGGTTTCGGAGTAGAGGTTGTTGAGACTTGGCTCAGGAGAATGACCGAGTTGGCTGCCTGAAGACAATATGGAATATAGGTGTAATGTTTACTATGCTTAGTTAAAAGTGTATCACTACCTGCTGCACTCATTCAACTGACATATATGTATAAAGTGCCTACTATTGCCAGACCCTGTGCAGATACAGAATACAGGCAGAAGCACAGAAATGGAAGGAAAATTCTGCCCCTGTGGCACCAGGAATAGGAGAAAAGGCTTACAAGTGTAGAGTGCATGATTACAGGATGCTATTTTAGTGGCAAGAAAGCTTTATGTTAACAGTACCTGGAGTAGGGGTACCTAAGGGAGCTTTAGGAGTTTGGTATAGAAGGTGATCATGGGACTCCTTCCAAAGAAACTCCAAAATGAATTTTGAGTGGTCAACAGGTGTAAGTCAAGGGGAGTCAGGGAGAGGCAGGCATCCCTACTATGCATGCTTTTCAAACATGAAAGGGAGTTAATGCCCTTGTGGCAACTCTTAATCAACAGAAGATGGGACTTGATGGATAAATGCTTGTAACTCTTGTCCTTTGAGTGGAGAATATGAGAGGACTTCTGTAGGCTTCTCAAGAGAGACCAGTGAATTGAGTCTCTTTCCTTATAGCAATAGTGTGATGATGCACCCGTAAACTGGCTTTTCTCTCTCACCCCTTCTGCTCACTCACTCCTATTCTCTTCCAAGAACAAACAGCAATCTGAAGGCACTGAGACCAGAGGTAGCACTATGTGTTTCCCAAACTGCCAGGAAGTCACTGTGGCTGGAGAGCAGTGGCTATGGGCAGAACAAAAGGTCAGCTGTGGAAGCAGGCAAGGGCTGACAGAGATGGTCTTAGGTACCACCCTAAAGGATTGGAGCTTTGTTCTGAAGGCGGGGGGTAGGGGGGACCAGAGAATTTTTAGTTCTAGAATAACATGATCACATTTCTATTTAAGCATTTTTTCCCTAATTAAATGCTGTAAATAATATGCCCTGTACAACTTTGTCCATGTGTTGCAAAGCTTGCTAGCAAAAGGCTCCATGGGTCTCAGGGAAACTCTTCCAACACACCTGGATTGTACATAAAACAGACTCATCATTATGTACACAAAATACATTTGGAAAAAGCAATTTAAAACATTTTAATAATTTTATAATAGTAAAGGAAATATATACTCATAATAGCAAATTTCTTATAGGAAATAAAGCAAAGCAATAAAATTAAAATTAGCCATAATCCTATTGCTAGCAGGTATATTGTTACAATGTTGATATAGTATTAATGTTTTAATATATTTTCTTCCAGTTGTTAATTTATATATGTATATTTTGGTTACATACTATATAGCATATTCAAATTTGTATCTTTTTTCATATAACTTTATGGATGAACACTTCCTAAGGACATTAAATATTTTTGAAGTCATGAATTATGATGAATACCTAATAGCCCATTATATGGATGTGCCATAACTTAATGAATCTCCAATTATTGGACATTAAGTTAACTTCCAATTATATGCTATGGGGTCCCTTGGACTGCAAGGACATCCAATCAGTCCATCCTAAAGGAGATCAGTCCTGGATGTTCATTGGAAGGACTGATGTTGAAGCTGAAACTCGAATACTTTGGCCACCTGATGCAAAGAGCTGACTCATTTGAAAAGACCCTGTTGCTGGGAAAGATTGAGAGCAGGAGGAGAAGGGGACGACAGAGGATGAGATGGTTGGATGGCATCACTGACTCAGTGGATATGGGTTTGGGTGGACTCCAGGAGTTGGTGATGGACAGGGAGGCCTGGCATGCTGTGGTTCATGGGGTCGCAAAGAGTCAGACACGACTGAGCAACTCAACTGAACTGAAAAATAATGGGATTTTTTCCCACACCTTAAATTTTTGTGAATTAAAGAACATTTATTAATGTTCTTTAAAATTTTTCTTTAAAATTTTTATTTTAAAAAGGAAAATTTCAGTTTAAAACTTACATTGCATTTTAAATTTGTCAGTGAGTTTCAGGAAAATAATTTTCACTTTGTCATGGCTTCCTGCTAAGATATCTGAATACTGAACATCTAATTAATAATGGTGATTAAATATACATTATGGTTTAAGAAAAAACTGGAAACTTCATTGGTTCTGGATTGTCCACTCTCCCATTTGTATTTATCAGGGTAACCTAGACACTCCACCCAAATCAAACTGAACAAAAGCTGTAAAATTCAGTCTAGACACAACAAAAGCTTCTTTTTCATTCTTGTCATGGTTCAGTGTGGGCTGATTCAATGTTGGAGAGGGAATGCTTTGCTCCGCAGTCTTTCAGCAGACACATTATCAGCCTCAGCCCACATCTTTGATCCTTGTCTCTGATTGTCAAGTAGGACAGATATGAACAGTTCTTGCTGTCAGCATCTCACCTGCAGCATGCATCGTGGTTGGCATCCTTGTTCTTTCTTTGGAGAGCTTTGAATTCTCAGGGGTGGTGTTGGAGGAGTGCACTCAGTCCTGGCACTTGAGAGCTTAGAACAGCAGTGGGATTAATATCCCTGAGGGCAGCTCTTGGTTTGTGGAAGGATGACAGATGTAAGCTGCTATACAGATGCTCCCACCTCCCAACCTTTGGGCAGAAAATCCTGGGTGGGATTTTGCAGGCCTCTCAGGAGATCTCCTGAACTATGCTCTCTTTCCTTACCCCAGTAACTGGAATACCTCACCCTTTTAATAGCTTCCTTCACCCACTATCTCTGCCTTCTTATCCTGCTTCTGGGATCACTGTCCCAATAAACTGTTGGGTTGGCCACAAAGTTTGTTCAGGTTTTTCTGTACTAAGATGAGTCCTAAATGAACTTTGTGGCCAACCTGATGTTTATACCTGAGTCTCTTTCAGGGGAGCCCATGCTAAGATATTCAGGGATATACGTTCTCTGCATCTTAAAGCTCTCCTATCCTCAGGGTCTTCCAAAAGAAAGTGCAAGAATGTGGAGGACTGTATACAAGGGATCCGTGGGTCAGACTTGGAAGGGGCAGATATCACTGCTGCCCACATTCTGTTGGCTAGAATTCATTCACGTGGGAGGCTGAGAAATACTGCTTCATTGTCCTCTCAGGAGGAAAAGGAAGTAGCAACCCAGGAACACACAACGTTCCGTGCCATGTTACCTTAGTAAAACTCATTCTAGCATCCTAAGAAGAGGAACTGAACTTGTCCCTTTGTCAGTGATGTCAGAAGTGTCAGAAATTAGCGCTGCAGTTTTCTTTTTATTCTAGGAACGTCTAACTTGTTCTACTTCTTTCCCCAGAAATTATGGCTTCTAGTTTCTTTCAAAGGAGTTTGCATTTACCAAATGACTTGTCCCTTGTGATTGTAACTTGTATTATTTCCCTTAAGTATTCACCTAGTTACAGAAGTGATGATCTTGACTGCAATACGCTTGTGCAGGTATAAGTTTATCAGTACTGAGTATAAATTTAGTCAGTTAATACTTTGAGTATCTCTAGGAAACTTTGTGCCTAGTCATTCTGGGATGGATAACAAGATATATGTGGATGGAGACCTTACATAGTTCAACTTACTAACTGTATGAACATGGACAAATTAGCTTCTCAGAGATTCAGTTCATCTTATGTGAAAATGAGGATAGTAATATTAATTTTTTGTTGTTCACTTATGTGAAAACATCTAGATATATAGCATGCACCCAAAAGATGTGGATGACCCTTCTGGAATGCTCAACATTGTCACTAACTTATACATGATAGAGAAAAAAAAATGTTATTTATCCACAAATTCTTCTTTCCAATGAAGTCTTTTTTAATTCCTATTTTTTAAATTGAAGTATACAACACTGTGTTAATTACTGCTGTACAGCACAGCGACTGAGATGTAAATATATATACTTTCTTTTTAAAGTGTATTATTTCCATTGTGGTTTATCCTAGGATATTGAATATAGTTCTCAGTGCTATACAGTAGGGCCTTGTTTATCCATCCTATATAGAAAAGCTTACTTCTGTTACATCTGCTAACCCCAATCTTCTATTTCATTGCTCCCAACCCTCTCCCGCTTGGCAACCACCTCTCTGTTCTCTATGTCCATGATTCTGTTTCATATATAGGCTAATTTGTGTCATAGTTGTGATTCCATAAACAAATAATACATATGGTATTTGTCTTTCTTATATTATTGAATTGGGGATTCAAACTGAGGGAAGAACTAAGTTAATAAAGGGCATTTGAAGAGATTGTAGAGAAAATGGGAGAAGGTAGTTGTATACTGGATGATAAAGGGGAGGGAATGCTAGGGAAATAAAGATTTCTAGTAACATTGTTCTTTTAGGTTATGGGCAATCTGATGTGTGGTGTTAATTCTCCATTACTAATTAAAAAATTAGTAAAATTAACATCAGTTTGCCAAAGCTTTTGGAGTTGGGTTTGTTTGTTCTGGGATATTATGCACGGCTAAGTCTGGTCCCGAAGTGGTCTTGAGTAGTCCAAACAAAGGCTACTCAAATGGGCTGGCACATGTGTGACACTTCTCTGATGAATTTTCTTCACTTTGAGTTTGGAGAGTCTGTCACATAGGCTTATTAACTGAAATTCAGATGAGAGGTAAAATCCAGAACTTCTTCTCTAGAAATGGGGTGTGAAGTAATAGGAGTGAAGGGGATTCATTACTTCTTTCACTCTATGAAATTTACAAATTTGTAAAAAGCTTATCAGAAAAATGAACATTATTTTCTAGAAACTGGGATTTGGAGGAAGTTAGAGCTGGATTTGAACCCCAGTTCCAGCACTTATCTGAGTGGACATAGGACAAGCTAGGTGACCTTTCTAGCCTCAAATTCTTCATCTATACAACTAGGATAGGGATATCTACCTTGCAAGGTTTACAGTGAGGGTTAAATAAATATACACAGTGCACTCATCATGGATGGAGGAGCCTGGAAGGCTGCAGTCCATGGGGTCGCTAAGAGTCGATAAAAAAAACTTTGAAAGAGAAATAATTTGCTTCACAGTATCTTGAATTGTTTGGTCTTTATAACTTAGGCAATCTAGATACATTTTCAGATTGTAATATTTATGTCAGCAAGGTTATTCTCAGTTTGTAGAAGCTCTTTTTAGAGCAGGTTTTTCACTTTTTTAAAAGATAATTTATGGTATTTTAAATGATTAAATCCAGTAGAAGAATTAAAAAGCCCAAATATGCATCCTCTGAAGTAAACAAATGTCTCATTCTTAAATGTTCCTTGCCTAGAAAAGCAAATATTACATGTGCCCCCTTTTAAACAAAAAATTATGCTTTGCACTCTTTTATTCAGTTTGCCTTTTTCCCGTCACAATTTACCTTGAACATCTTTCTCAGTATGACAGCTTATTGACAATTATTTATTCAATACTTGATCTCAGTGTTGTTTTAGGTGCTAAAGATACAGTTTTGAGTAAAACCTGTAAAGTCCGTGCCCACAGGGAGGTTACACTGTCATCAGGGGACTAGGCCGTGGCAAACAAATCCTAAAGAATGCCAGGGGCTGCTGTAAGCAATGAAGAGAAATAAAGCGAGAGAGAGACACGGAGCCTTGTTAGTCAGGATGGTCTGGGAATTTCTCTGAAAAGGAGGTGTTTGTGTGCAGAGAGTAAAGCCACATGAATGCCTTGGGAAAGAGTCTTCCCAGAAGAAAAATGACCTTCCCTGGCCCAGTGGGAAAAGCAGAGGAGTGAGTGATGGGAAAAGATAGGTATAGGAAACTTACTCAGAGAGGTAGCCAGGGCCTTATGTAGTACATTTGGATCTAATTTATTTTGCAACACTTCATAGTTCCATTCAATGGCTTATTATAACTTATTGAACCAGATACAGATTTATGGGTATTTGACTTTTCATTTATTTATGCATCCAACAATGTTGCAACTAAATCCTTTTAGATACACATGAGTATATTTACATACCATGAGTATATTTACATACTTAGTGGGTATAACTAGAATAAATTCCTTATAAAGGAATTGCTGGACCATAGGTTTTGTACATGTAAATATTTATATTCACCAAATGCTTTCCAAACGTATTGCATGGACTTTATTCCTTATGCCAAAGTTTATGTCTATGATTAATTTTCCTTGTGTCTTTTGTCAACACTAGAGGCAATGGCACCCCATCCAGTACTCTTGCCTGGAAAATCCCATGGATGGAGGAGCCTGATGGGCTGCAGTCCATGGGGTCGCAANTCTGAGTGGACATAGGACAAGCTAGGTGACCTTTCTAGCCTCAAATTCTTCATCTATACAACTAGGATAGGGATATCTACCTTGCAAGGTTTACAGTGAGGGTTAAATAAATATACACAGTGCACTCATCATGGATGGAGGAGCCTGGAAGGCTGCAGTCCATGGGGTCGCTAAGAGTCGAACACAACGGAGCAACTTCACTTTCACTTTTCACTTTCATGCATTGGAGAAGGAAATGGCAACCCACTCCAGTGTTCTTGCCTGGAGAATCCCAGGGATGGGGGAGCCTGGTGGGCTGCCGTCTATGGGGTCGCACAGAGTCGGACATGACTGAAGCGACTTAGCAGTAGCAGTAGCAGCAGTGCACTCATCATAGATCTTGGCATACAGTAAATGACAGCTTATTAATAATAATAAAAGTTAATAAGTATAACACTTTCAGGCCCTATCTTGCTACATTAATATGATGCTGGACAATGGATGTTCATTGGAAGGACTGATGTTGAAGCTGAAACTTCAATACTTTGGCCACCCGATGCCAAGAGCTGACTCATTTGAAAAGACCCTGATATTGGGAAAGATTGAAAGCAGGAGGAGAAGGGGATGACAGAGGATGAGATGGTTGGATGGCATCACTGACTAGGCCCTATCTTGCTACATTAATATGATGCTGGACAATGGATGTTCATTGGAAGGACTGATGTTGAAGCTGAAACTTCAATACTTTGGCCACCCGATGCCAAGAGCTGACTCATTTGAAAAGACCCTGATATTGGGAAAGATTGAAAGCAGGAGGAGAAGGGGATGACAGAGGATGAGATGGTTGGATGGCATCACTGACTCAATGGACATGGGTTTCATGGACTCTGGGAGTTAGTGATGGACAGGGAGGCCTGGCCAGCTGCGGTTCATGGTGTCACAAAGAGTCAGACACAACTGAGTGACTGAACTGAAAAAAGAATTCACATGAGTCAGTGAGGACTAAGGCATATGTAACCAGATTTAATAATTCCAGAGTCATTCACTGCCCAGGGTTTCTGAGTTCTTAGAACACTGTTATACAGTTTTCTATGAGCATGACCCCTGATATAATTTCCCACTTGAAACTACTGACTGAAATAGAGCATGAATGGGAAAGGACATGGAATGCCCCAGTCACTGTCATTTGCAGAGTCTTGCCATTCATCATCTCCACAGGCTTCTGCTTTTCCATCTACATAAGGAGGGGATGGGAGCTATTTCTAGTCTCATAACTGAATCAGCTACAGTAATAAGGTGAAGGCAAGCACAGTTGACTGAATGGTGCCCCTGAAGAAGATACAGCCATGTCCTAATCTTCAGAACTTATAAATGTCACCTTTTTTTTTTGAAAAAAATTAAAAAAAAGGTCTTTTCAAATTAAGTTAGGATCTTGAGTGGAGGCCATCATCATCATAGATTATATGGTTAGACTCCAGATCCAGTGGAAGGTGTTCTTATAGGAGACAGAAAGGGAGGAGGCAATGTGACCAGGATGCAGAGATTAGAGTGATGTGGTCACAAGTTAAGAAATACCTGGAGCCACCAGAAGCTAGAAGAGGCAAGGAAAGAATTCTTTCCAAGAGACCGTGGAGGGAACATGACTAGATTTTGAAATTTGAGCCTCCAGAATAGTAAGAGAATAAATTTACATTTTTGTAATCTGCTAGGTCATTTGTTATAGCAGCTTCAGGAAATTAATACAGCAAGGAAGTTCATTCCTGGTTAAGAGGGAAGTGGCATAAATAAGATCCTTCCCTGCACCCCACCATGATCCATACAGTATAGGATAGTTAGCTCTGGTCATGGCCACAAATGAGGATTGAGTACCTCAATTCTTCAATCCTGCCTGCTGCCAAGTTCTTTGAAGTGTGACATTGTAGCTCTTCCCATGAAGTGGTGGAAGCAGTTTCCTACCCTTTGATTCTACAGTAGTCCTTTGACTAATAAAATGGACCGAAGTGAAGTTCCAAGCCTATACTTCAACCTCTTGCATGCTTCTATACACTCTCAGAACCCCTATCATCAGCCTGTGAACAAGCATATACTAACTTACTGGAGGATTATAGACCCTCTGAAGAAGATCCCAAGGCCTTTCTAGGCCAATTTAGAGCCAATGAACACCTAAATATGTGAAGGAGTCAGCCTACCCAATTGTAGACTCCTCACTAACCCTGCGTTCAGGTGATGAAAGCCCAGCACAAATATAGACCACGAGTAATAATTAAACATCACAGTTTTGGGGTGGCTTGTTTAAACGGCAGGTACTAACTCATGCAGCATGCAAGATGATTGTTCCTAAATGTTGTTGAGATATACTTTCATTTCCTTGTGATCAAATGAAAGTCTGCCTTGGAAACTCTAGGGTCAGGTGTGACTGCCATATCTCCATATTCGAAGGTTTTATATAAACATCTCAACCTGGATAGAGTAAGAAAGCAAGAGAACCTTCCCCGAAGCTGTATTTGCATGACAAGCACATTCTTCTTGCTTTGGCCCACTCATCTGGGGTGGACATGGTATAGATTGCACAGGGAATTGGCACTATGAACGTCAAAAGATAAGAAATGAGTTAGCCAGAGTAACAAAACGTAGGAGGAATGGAGAAAAGGCATGCCAGGCAGAGGTTTCAGCTTGAGCAAAGGCCCAGAGGCTTCTGCTGGTGGTCAGCGTATTTTTAATAAATAAACAAGTGTCCACATACCTCCAAGTGCTTCATTACTGCCTTTAGAAAACACCCAAGATGCCTACTGTGCCAGCTGTCAGCCTCCACCTCAATTCCTCTCCCCTTCCTTTAACCTACAAAAACACTGTCTGTTGATGAGTTGTAAGTCATTTTGTAGAGGAAATTGGGTGTGCAAATCCTGTGATTAGACAAACATCCCTCATTAAAAGTTGTAATCCACTGGCCCTCTGTGTTGACACCTTAATTCTGAACTCTTAACAACCTAAGCAGACTCAATGGTCCCGAACAACCCCACCTTCTTCACTCCTTCTTAGCCCCCCTCCCTTCCTTGCTTGAGTCTCCACCGGAAAATGACAGTCTTCCAGATGGGGTAAAACAGCCTTCTCTTACTTGCAGTGATAATAATGTTTTCTCAGTTTTATTACAGTCTCTTGAGAGTGGGGCTGATTTGCATATTCCCTAACACTTAATTAACGATGTCACCTTCCCAGTGCCTTGAAAACAGTTTGCATTTTTTCTTCTTCCCTGGGCAGACCTCCAACAGTTACCTCCCACATTTTCTGCTGCAGTCCTTTTTATTACCTTAATGACAAATAATTGGACAGATTCTGAGTAATGAGGGTGAGAGGCAAAGGACTGTTGCAAGGGAGACGGCTGCGAGTTACAAGACACTTTTAGTGGTCTCTATATCAGACAGACAAGTAGAGTAATGATCACCTTGCTGTAATGAGACACAATTAAGAATCACCGCAGCAAATGACAGAGCAGTTCATTGAACAGTAACCTCCTTCTTCACGTTCTCTCTCCCTCTATTTTTTCCCCAAAGGAGATCGAAGCTTAATTATAGCATTGCCATTTGCAATGCTATCATTAAGATTGTGTCAGCACTTCCAATATAAATTGCATATTTTCAAGGGTTTATTACTTAAACATAAAAACCAGCTCCATTTTGAAATTTAGGGTGTCAGATCTTAATCTAAGAGAACCAGAAAATATAGATTCTTAATGTTAGAAAAGGTCTTGTGCCAAGGCATTTCAGTCGTGTCTGACTCTGCGATCCTATGGACTGTAGCCTGCCAGGCTCCTCTGTCCATGGGATTCTCCAGGTATGCATATTGGAGTGGGTTGCCATGCCCTCTTCCAGGGAATCTTCTCAACCCAGGGATCGAATCCACTTCTCTTTCATCTCCTGCATTTGCAGGTGGGTTCTTTACTACTAACGCCACCTGGTGTCTTACAGGTACTCAATTTATATCTGATCTCTGAATACTAGTATACATTTAATGAATCAGGGTGTTTTTTGCATATTTCTAACAAAAGACCCTTTTGTCCAATTTCTCTCCAACTTTAGCATGCACAGGCAGGACTTATTATAGCAGACGGCCTGGCCCCACCCCAAGTTTTTGATTCATTAGGTGCTGTGGGGCTGAGTTTACATTTCTAAGTCCCCAGATGCTGCTGCTTCTGCTGGTCCAGGTACCACACTTTGACAACCACTACATTAGTCTTTATACATTCTCATTCTATAAATGAGAATCAGAAACAAAACTCCAAACCACAAAACCACGTATCTTAAAGGTTAGGGTCATTGATTTGTATTTAAAAGAGCAGATCCAAAGCCACTTAGCAAACAAAGTGTCCCTTACAGAAACTCACCCCATAATCCCTCTTCTCTCTAAAAGGCAGTTACTCTTTTCCAGTCAGTTCTTTAAAAGAGAAAATAAAAATCAAATATATACTTGATAAAGCACTACAATTTAAAATGAGATGTTCTTTTTTATTTTACTTTGCAAGTCTCTTTTCTAATGAGCTGAGGGCCCTTTGGAACATTTTCTTATTCTCTATATAAGTTCCCCTTTCCCAGTACTACCTGTCTTTACTTATATGGTATATTTGAAATGACTAAAACATTCCTGATTTTACAGATATAGAAATGGTTATAGAACATAAATAATTTGCCCACGGTCATGGAGATTTTGTGGTAATGATAGAGACATCTTTCTGGCTGCTCAGTTTTCTGATTTATAATCCACATTTTATAATATTTATAAATGGACATATCCTGTACATTATACTTAATTCTAGCTCTTTGCTTCATTGCAATGTGATTTGCTATAGAATAAGACAAGTTAAGGAAATTGGAGAATAATTCATCATTTATATCCCAAATCCTTTTAGAAGAATGTGGGATCATGAATAAACAATAACAAAATTATCCCCATCCTCTTAGAAACCACATTGTAATTAGCCAGGTGCATCATACTACATATTCAATAAATAAGATAAGTTTGGGATAGCGGAAAAATTCAGCATTGGCTCTGGGAGCACTCTCATGAGTGAGGGAAAGGAACTTTCCTTGAGCCTAATTCACCTTAGTGAATTAAAAGATTTGAAAATTATTGATACAAAAAAGTTTTATTGATTAATAACATATATGAGATCCAGATACCTAAAGTTCAACATCTTCAGAGCTCTGTGTTTGTGTCATATGTAGAAACACAGAAGTCCCTGACAATGACCTTACTGATTATAATAGTCAGATAGGCTGAATTATGCTGCATAAACAAAATCAATAAATAAATCAAACTCATTGTCACAGTGTTTCTTGCTGATGCAAAGTCTGTTTTGGGTCCAAGTGAAAATGGTCCTTCACTTAGCAACTAATTTTCCAGGTTCAGTTAAGTTCAGTTTAGTCACTCAGTCGTGTCTGACTTTTTTGGACCCTATGAATCGCAGCACGCCAGGCCTCACTGTCCATCACCAACTCCTGGAATTCATTCAAACTCACGTCCACTGAGTTGGTGATGCCATCCAGCCATCTCATCCTCTGTCGTCCCCTTTTCCTCCTGTCCCCAATCCCTCCCAGTCCATGTCCAGTTCTAACTGTTGCTTCCTGACCTGCTTTTTCCAGGTAGCTTGGATCTTTTTGTTCCACTATCTCAGCTGAGGCCTCCTTAGTCACCTTTGTAGGGGAAGGGAGTGCTGGAAGAATTTGCATTGGCAGCTAGATTCAGCCATCACTTCTGCTAGCAGACTACTGTCTTAAAACTAGTCCTGTAGCTCTGTCCAGTTCCAAACGGACAGGGAAAAGAATATCCTCACATGTCCAGGAGAAGAGAGGACTGGATAGATGTAAGGAATAGAAGTCACTACCACAGTGATTCAACAACATTTCCTTTTTATCAGTGGTACATGCAAAATTGCCTTTATTATGTACCATCCATCTTTACTTTTTAATTGCATGGTATAGGATTTTTATTTTTTGGATATGGTTAGCTCTGCTTTGCACTTTTATCACTGTACTATAATCTAAGACCTTAACCATGTTGAACACACATGACTTATGAAGTATTTATATATATATACATATATAAAATCTCAGTTAATATAACCATGCACTAGTGTGTATAGAAAGGTATCATTGTTATCACTTTCAGGAAATAGGTTTGGTGAAGCTTAGAAACTGTTTTCCTAGTCATGTGTTAAAGATAAGACCAAAATCCAGATCTTCTGATTAAAGCCTTACATTCATTCTACCATACTATTGTCTTTGTTGAAGCTCTTTGTGCTTATTCCTCTAAAACAGGTAAATTAAAATTGTCATACCCTTAAACATGGAAGATTCTGTATCTGGCTTACTGTAGAGTTTCAGACCCAGTTTAGAGTGTGTATGAAGTCTGGGGTAGTTTTGTCATAAGATTCCTGCAGAAATCATTAGTCGATAATTTCCTTAAAAGTCTAAATTGCACTCTGCTCTTATTCCATTTTATTTGATTCTCACAAGTGCTTTTAAAATTTCAGATTACTGGCTATTAAATTAATTTTAATAAATATCTGTAATTAGAGAGTCTTGGCTAATGCAGTTCTGATATGTGCTATTTGTACTTCTTTACCAGTAAATTGAGATCTGTCAACTTTTATGGCGTCATTTTATAGTTCCTCTTATCCCAGAACTTTAATGCTTTTTACAGAAATGAAACTCCTTGGAATTAGGTGCCTGCCTTTTTACCAAGAGAGAAAATGAGGCCCATTAGGAGCCATACTGCAAATTCTTAGCTGCGGTCCAGTCATTCTTCTCATGGTTCTGATGGTGTACACAGCAAAAAGTGAACTATGAATGCAATTAACATTCATGTATGTAAACGTTCATCCACAAAATCTAGTATATAACAAATGTAGCTTTCTTTCTCCTAAAGTAACTCAGGCTAAACATCTCTTGTAAATCCCTCTTTAATTGGGTGGTGGAAACTTCCTGCAGTAAATTCTGTTGGTGTCTTTACCATATGCCCTTGGCGATCACTGTACTTGCCAGCAGTGTCTTACTGCTAACTTCTATAACTCTCAGTTAGAGGGCTCTCTCTAACCCACATAGAGGGCAAAATGAAGCATAGCCCTCAGCCAATTATGAATGGGAACTGGAGAATAAATACTCTAGCTTCCTAGCTCCTCCCATGGAAAACTCTGAGGTGTATTTCACAATCTCTCCAAAAGTTGCTATTGAGATTGATTCAAAGTTGCCAAGGGCAGTAACTAGTTCACTGATACATGTGTATTGTTTTCCTTCTCATTCCTATTTTATTTACCCATGCCTTTATGAAGGCTTCCTGTAATCATCACCCAAATAAGCCTCTTACTTTCAGACCCTTTACTCAGGTCTGTTTCAGAGGGACTAGTCTAAGACACTCACTCTCCCAACTTTCCCAGCACCACACCTAAATTCCATGGGCTCTCAGAACATTGAGACTCAAGCGGAGGGGTGACTATTATGTGATACTGTTAACTGGCTAGAATACTGAGTCCAGGAAACAAAGGGTAAAGGTAGAGGGGCCTGCTCTTCATTACTCCCAGAGAGTTTATGAGAGAATCTGTGCTTCCCATCCTCACAACTTCATACTGTCAGTCTAATGGTCCCAGTTCCTAGATGGGGAGATACTTCTACCAAAGGACACAGTCAGTCTCACTCAATTTGAAGTGAAAGTTGCTGCATGATCACTCTGAGTTCCCTGAGCGAAGAGACCAATAGGCACAGAAGGTAGTTATCACATTGGTAGGGGTAATTGTCTCTGATCATTATAAGTGGTAGGAATGCTGCTATACAATGGAGCAAGGAAGAACATGTTTGGTATTAAGGTAATTTGCTTAGGTGTCTCTTGGTAAACCGATGCTCAAGCTGACCAATAAATGGCCAAGTACAGAAACGATGGCCTCGTAAGTGGCCGAGATCCGGGTCATCCCATCAGGTAAATGACAGAGAATCAGAAATAGGTGCTAAGAATAAGAGAAGTACAACTGATGTGAAGGACGGGAACAGTAATACCAGTTATGATCAGGGTCTAACTGCAATGCCGAATACTATAGTTTCACCCACAAATTCCCTCTTGTAAATTTCCCTAGGAATTATGACCACAGAATCCGGGAGCAACTGTGCTTGGGTTCGGCATAGACTGAATGAAATGTGAGAAACAAGTGGATTTGGCAGTCCAAAGGGTAGATTATGGTGGACATTGTTTTGGTGTCCCACCAGTCTCTTTTAGCAGGCTGCTGTGAATGTTGGCTGTTACAGCTCACTGATGACCTTCCACACAGTAGAAACTGCTCTTACCTCGTGGGTTCTTAAGTGTCAGCCTCCATCCCAAGGAATGGCCATAACCACACAATTTGGTGGTACAGGTTTGCTCCACATGCTTGCTCAGTTCTTATTCTTCCTTTTATCCTGTTTCACTCTTCCCTTATAGGATTTTTCCTTAAGAGTACCCCCTCAATTTATGCATATTTAAACTTAAATCCTTGTCACAGAGTATGCCTCAAGGGAATTTGACCTAAGACACTTAATTACACAAGGCAGGTTATTTGCAGAGATTTACATAATTTTACAATAAAAAAGGCCTTTTCTCATTTTCCTCAAAAGACAGGACAAGTCAAAGTTATGATTTACAGGGATTTCTTTCATATAATATTTTATCAGTAGTCATACTCAAGGTCATATTTAAAAGGTCTTATGTTCTTGGCTAGCTGTAGCCCTGCTATATGAAACCTTTACCCAAAATAACTTATGAGAATAATTTCACATTTGAAAGGTGGGTTTGAACCCATCTTGGTTGGGTATAAGATTTGGAAATAGCCAAAAAGAGATGACAAGATGGCATATTAGAAGACTTTGCGCTCACCTCCTCCCATGAAGAGACCTAGGTTCGATCCCTGGGTTGGGAAGATCCTCTGGAGAAGGGAAAGGCTACCCACTCCAGTATTCTGGCCTGGAGAACTCCAGGGACTGTATAGTCCATGGGATCACAAAGAGTTTGACAAGACTGAGCTACTTTCACTTCACTTCACTTCCTCCCATGAAAACCCCAAAATCACAACTAACTGCTGAACAATTATCAATAGAAAGACTGGAACTTATTAAAAAAAAAAAAGATATTATACATCTGAAGACAAAGAAGAAACCACAACAAAATGGTCAGAGCGGTGCACTGGCGATAATAACCCCTGGGTGGGTGACTGGAAAGACAAGTGAAAGCTGCTCCATTGTGTCCAACTCTTCATGAGCCCATAGACTGTAGCCTGCCAGGCTCCTGAAGATAATTATATTACAGAAGTTCTCCCACAGGTGTGAGAGTTCTAAGACCCTATGTCAGGCTCTCAGTCAGGGAGGAGGAGTCCCTAGAGCATTTGGCTTTGACTGCCAGGAGGTCTTGATCACAGAAGTTCCACAGTACTGAGGGAAACAGAGAGTTCACTCTTGCAGGATGCACATGAGGTCTTGTGTATACCATGACCCATGGTGACCAAATGAAGGCACAAGGTAAAACCTCAGAACAGCTGAAGTGATGTATAGATAGGCAATCTACCTGAGAGAGAGTTCAGACTAATAAAGATGATCCAAGAACTTGGGAAAAGAATGGATGCAGAGTGAAAAGTTACAAAAAGTTTAGAATTAGAAAAAATAAAGAACAACCACCCAGGGTTGTCAAGGTAAAACCTCAGAACAGCTGAAGTGATGTATAGATAGGCAATCTACCTGAGAGAGAGTTCAGACTAATAAAGATGATCCAAGAACTTGGGAAAAGAATGGATGCTGAGTGAAAAGTTACAAAAAGTTTAGAATTAGAAAAAATAAAGAACAACCACCCAGGGTTGAAGAAAATAATAACTGAAATGAAAAACACACTGCTGCTGCTGCTGCTGCTAAGTCACTTCAGTCGTGTCCGACTCTGTGTGACCCCATAGACGGCAGCCCACTAGGCTCCCCCATCCCTGGGATTCTCCAGGCAAGAACACTGGAGTGGGTTGCCATTTCCTTCTCCAATGTGTGAAAGAGAAAAGTGAAAGTGAAGTCGCTCAGTCTGTCCGACTGTTAGTGACCCCATGGACTGCAGCCCACCAGGCTACTCCATCCATGGGATTTTCCAGGCAAGAGTACTGGGGTGGGGTGCCATTGCCTTCCCTGGAAAAACACACTAGAAGGAATAAATAGCAGAATAAATAGCAGAATAATGGATAAATGAACTGGAAGAAAGTAAGTGAGCTGCAGGACAAAAGGGAGTGGCATCTAAAATGATGAAAGGGAAAAATCTACAATCAAGAATACTCTACCCAGCAAGACTCTTATTCTGATTCAATGGAGAAATCAAAAGCTTTACAAACAAACAAAATCAAAAAGAATTCAGTACCACTAAATCAGCTTTAGAACATATTGTAAAGGTACTTTTTTTGGGTGGAAAAGAAAATGCCACAGCTAGAAACAAGAAAATTATGAAAGAAAAAGCTCACTGGTAATGGTGAACATACAGTAAAAGTAGGTAATCATCCACATACAAATATATCTAAACCAATAATTGTGACAAGAGGAGAGTACAAATGTGAGGTATTTGAAATGCATTTGAAATTAAGAGATCAGAGGCTTAAATCATGTATATATGTATAGACTACTATATCAAAACCTCATGGTAACCACAAACCAAAAATCTATATAGATATATTTAAGTAATAAATCTATATAGATATACATAAGTAATAAAAAGGAACCCAAACACAACACTAAAGAAAGTCATCAGATCATAAGAGAACAAAAGAGGAAGGGTAAAAAAATATCTACAAAAACAAATCCAAAACAATTAAGAAAATGACAATAAGAATATACATATCAATCATTACTTTAAATGTTGGATTAAATGTTCTAACCTAAAGACATAGAATACAGAATGGATACAGAAATAAGACCTGTATATATGCTGTCTATAAGAGATTCACTTTGGATCTAGAGACACATATGGACTGAAAGTGAAGGAATGGAAAAAGGTATTTTATGGAAATGAAAACCAAAATAAAGCTGGAGTAGCAAAACTCATATCAGACAAAATGGACATTAAAATAGAAACAAAGAAGGGATCTACATAATGATCAAGGGTTCAATCCAAAAGAATATATGACAGTTTTAAGTATATACACACCTGAAATAGCACCTCAATATATAAGGCAAATGACACTTAAAAAGGAGGAACTGACAGTAGCAGAATAGTAGTGGGAGAACTTAGCACCCCAATTATACCAATGGACAGATCATCCAGACAGAAAAATCAATAAGGAAAGATAGGCTCTAAATGATGCCTTATGCCAGATGAACTTAATTGATATTTATAGAGCATTCTATCCCAAAGCAGCAGAGTACACATTCTTATGAAGTTCACATAGACTATTCTCCAGGATTGATCACATGATGGGCCACAGAGTTAGCCTCTGTAAATTTAAGAAAATTGAAATCATATCAAGCAGCTTTTCCAACCACAATGCTATGAGATCAGAAATCAACTATAAGAAATAAACTGGGAAAAACAACAACAACAACACACACACAAGGAGGCCAAACAGTACGCTACTGAACAATCAATGGTACTGAAGAAATCAAAGAGGAAATTCAAAATACTTAGAGATAAATGAAAATGAAAGCACAATGATCCAAAACCTATGGGACATGGTAAAAGCAGTTCTAAGAGGGAAGGTTATAACAATACAATCTTACCTCAGGAAACAAGAGAAGTCTCAACCTCACACCTAAAGCCGCTTCCCTTGTGGAATGGATTTCCTCTATGGCTCAGCTGGTAAAGAATTCACCTGCAATATGGGAGACCTAGGTTCAATCCCTCGGGGAAGGCAATGGCACCCCACCCCAGTACTCTTGCCTGGAAAATCCAATGGGCGGAGTAGCCTGGTGGGCTGCAGTCCATGGGGTCGCTAACAGTCGGACAGACTGAGCGACTTCACTTTCACTTTTCTCTTTCATGCATTGGAGAAGGAAATGGCAACCCACTCCAGTGTTCTTGCCTGGAGAATCCCAGGGATGGGGAAGCCTAGTGGGCTGCCGTCTATGGGGTCACACAGAGTCGGACACGACTGAAGTGACTTAGCAGCAGCAGCAGCAGGTTCAGTCCCTGGGTTGGGAAGATCCCCTGGAGAAGGGAAAGGCTACCCACTCCAGTATTCTGGCCTGGAGAATTCCATGGATTGTATAGTCCATGGGGTTACAGACAGTCAGATACAACTGAACAGCTTTCACTTTCACACGATAAATAGGCTTTTTCCTATAATTTAAAGTTTCAGTTTTGAAGTGCTGCCCAATCAAAACACTTTTTTCACTTTTCACCATGTGATTTTGCTTCCTGTTTTAAGTGTATTTCCTCTAAGTGACCATCTTTTTGGGGGTATTGATTATCTTCATATATGGAGAACTTCATAATTTCTGAAACAAAACTAGAGCTAAATATTAGCAATTGTAGGAAGATGACCAGGAGACTTTTGAGAATGAAAGGGTACACACTTAATAGTCATATTAGGATGGTAGGTATAACCTATAATTGCTCTGGGCAAACCAAGACACACAGCCATTCTTATTTCAGGGAATTATATGTATTGAACAGTTTAAAGAAGAAATATTTTCTGGTAGTATGAGCAATCTCCTACTGACTTCCCTGCCATTGGAAGTATTTGATAAGACTATCTGTCAGTAATGATAATGATGACATCTGAGGCCCTCCTTTGTATCTCTAATAGCATTACTCTTTGAAACTTACCCCAAACCATTATAGGGTCTTGCTTGGCTGGAGAGAACCTGTTCATCTATAAAAAGGTATTGCATCTTTGTCTTTTGCCTGCCCTGCGAACTTACCTTACAGATGAGGTCTCTGGTGTTTGATACCCTTGTTGTAGGCTTTTTTCAAGTTTTATTACATTCTTCACCTGAGTTCCTATTCTATCTTTGGCTAAACCTTGGATTGCCCTAGCTGTCTATTCCATGTATTACCCAGCCTATGGCACTAGATTCACAAAGGTGAGAGTAGAAGGGGAGGACTTTATATCTGAGATTAAAGCTAAAATTTTAAACATCATGTTCTTTATAGACAAGAAGTAGAAGAGTTTACTAATTGGTTAGTGCTTTAAAAATTAGAGGGAGGTTTCTTATTCTTTATAAAAAGAGAAAAAAATGGATGAAAATTCTACCATTGTCTTCTAGATTCATATTTCTTAAAATAAATTTTATAATACATTCTACTAGATTTTGATTCAAAATAACAACCTGAAAACATGAGTATATAATCTAAGACACAATCTTTTACTATCTGGATACCTATAAAATCTGTAATGAAGCAAGATTTTTTTCTTGAGCTTTGGCACTAAGACAGTTGCCCTAACTTCTACCAATCATGATTTCAACTTACTTAGAAAAGATCTTATCTGTCGAGAAAACAAAACAGAAGACAATAAGGAAAGAGGTAGGAAAAATCAGACAGTTCCAAATATAGAACTTGAAATAATTCTGTGTTTTCATTACCACTTGTCACCCGTCCTTTCCACTTCATTTGCTATAGCTTATCTCTCAGGGTCTTTCCTGCTATCGTCTTCCTTCTAATCAGCAAGCAGATCTCCTTGTGTGTACTCTAGGGCAAGCATCTCTGCTGTTTTATGTCTTTGAGTTTTTTAATAGCCTTCTGTCCTTGAGGAAGTTTTAAATAATATTTCATGTACTGATGACTTGCTCTCTGAAGTAGACAAGCCCCACCTACTTACATGGAACTTCTTATCAGTTTCCTAATACCCATACTTTCATGAATGGAAAATTAAGAATCATGAGACATTTAAGAACCCCTAAAGCGTGGAAAAGGAAAGAAAAAAATAAATAAGTAGTTAGAAACAGAAAATTTGTGGGTAACAGAATAGAACTTAAAAAGTATGGTTGAAGACGTTCAGTCTGGAAAATGGTATAACATCTCTTACCCTGATACAGACAGATAGCACAAAAAGTAAAACTATATATGAATATTCTTCTGAACTGAGGTGTAAATATCCTCAACAACTTACAAGCAAGTTGAATCTAACAATATGTAAAAAGAATCATGCACTATGACCAAGTTGGGTATAGTCCAGGTATGTACGGCTGGTTCAACATGCAAAAGTTAGTCAGTTCTACCATATCAACAAGCTAAATAAGAAAAAACATATGACTATCTCAATTAAGGCAGAAAAATAGTTAACAAAACTCAAATCACATTGATGATATAAAAATTTCAGCAAATTAGAAATAAAAGGAAATTACTTCTGCTTTATAAAGAGTGTCTACCAAAAAGTCTACCAAAAACTGATATCATGACAAGAGAGAGATTGCCTCTTAAGACAAAGAATAAGGCAAGTACTATTCAACATAGCACTGGAAGTTCTAGCTCTTGAAGCAAGAACATGAAGTAAAAGGCATCTCATCTTCATCCTTGAGAAGGAAGAGATAAAAAATTGTCTCTTTTTGCAGATGATATGATACTTCATATGTAAAATTTCAAAGAATATATAAGAGAACAGTAAGAAATAATAAATTCAGCAAGGTCACAGCAAGGTCACAGTATATAAGATCCATACACATATGAAATCAATCCCATTTCTATATACAATAAGCCTGTCGAAACCTAAATAACAAGGACAATACCATTTATGACCACTTCAAAGAAATGGCAATATTTAGGTATATACTTAACATACCTCTGATGAGGTATCACCTCACACTGGTCAGAATGCATGTGTGTGTGCTTAGTCACTTCAGCCATATTCAGCCCTTCGTGACACTATGGACTATAGCCTGCCAGGCTCCTCCGTCCATGGGATTCTCCAGGCAAGAACACTGGAGTGGGTTACCAAGTCCTCCTCCAGGGGATCTTTCCAATCCAGGAATCGAACTGGTGTCTCTTGTCTCCTGTATTGGCAAGGGGGTTCTTCACCACTAGCATCACCTGGGAAGCCCCCGATCAGAATGGCCATCATCAAAAAGTCTAAAAACAATAAATGCTGGAGAGGGTATGGAGGAAAGGAAACGGTCTTGCACTGTTGGTGGGAATGTAAATTGATACAGCTACTATGGAGAACAGCATGGAGATTCCTTAAAAAACTAGGAATAGAGCTACCATATGACTCAACAATCCCACTACTGGGCA
The DNA here is from genome assembly GCA_006410675.1 of Oreotragus oreotragus. NCBI lineage: Eukaryota > Metazoa > Chordata > Mammalia > Artiodactyla > Bovidae > Oreotragus > Oreotragus oreotragus. The sequence goes on along the minus strand of SJYX01009500.1, from coordinate 205,215 downwards.
TATATTCTGAGAAAACCATAATTGAAAGAGACTCATGTACTCTGATGTTCACCGCAGCACAATAACCAGAACATGGAAACAACCTAATTGTCCATTGACAGATGAATGGACGAAGTTGTGGTACACATAAACAATGGAATGTTACTCATCTGTAATAAAAGAACACATCAGAATCAGTCCTAATGAGGTGGATGAACCTAGAGCCTGTTATACAGAGTGAAGTCAGTCAGAAAGAGAAAACTATCATATAGTAATGCATATATATGGAATCTAGAAAGATGGTACTGATGAACCTATTTGCAGGGCAGCAATGGAGATGCACACATGGAGAACAGACTTGTGGACCCAGTGTGGGAAGGAGATGGTTGGACAAACTGAGACAGTAGCATGGAAACATGACCATATTTAAAACAAAGAGACAGTGGAGATTTGCTCTATGATGTAGGGAGCTCAAATCAGGTGCTCTGTGACAACCTAGAGGGGTGGGATGGGGTGGAAAGAGGGAGGGAGGCTCTAGAGGGAGGGGACATATGTATACCTATGGCTGATTCATACTGATGTATGGCAGAAACCAACACAATACTATGAAGCAATTATCCTCCATTTAAAAATAAATAAACTTTAAACTTAAACCTATATAGGATCTATACACCGAAAATTTAAAAAATGTTGATAACAGAAATCAAGGAAGACAAATAAATGGGGAGACATGCTGTGTTCATGAATTAGAAGACTTGGCATAGTAAAGATGTTAATTTTCCCCAAACTGATCTGTCAGTCAGTGCAATTTTTATCAGAATCCCAGCTAGGGTTTGTATATACATGGACAAGCTTGTTCTAAAATTTATATGGAAAGGCAGAAGCTCCAGAATAGCTAAAATAACCTTGACAAAGAAGGAAAAAGTGGGAGGAGTCACTCTATCACATATTAAGGCCTATATAGCTACTATACCCTGGAGAAGGCAATGGCAACCCATTCCAGTATTCTTGCCTGGGAAATCCTGTGCACAGAGGAGCCTGGTAGGCTATAATCCATGGGGTCACGAAGAGTCAGACATGACTGAGTTCACTTTCACTTTTCACTTTCATCCATGGGAGAAGGAAATGGCAGTCCACTCCAGTGTTCTTGCCTGGAGAATCCCAGGGATGGGGGAGCCTGGTGGGCTGCTGTCTATGGGGTCGCACAGAGTCGGACATGACTGATGTGACTTAGCAGCAGCAGCAGCAGCATATAGCTACATAACCAAGGCAGTATGGTATTGACAAATGGATATAAACACAGATCAATGGAACAGAAAAGAGCACCATGAAATAGACCCACACAAATATGCTCAATTGATTTTGGCAAAGAACCAACACAATTCACAAAGGAAGGAGAGCCTTTTCAGCAAATGATACAGAAACAATTGGACATTCATAGACAAAAGATTAAACCTCGACTAAAACATCACATCTTTTACAAAAATCAACTCAAAATGAATCATACACTTAAATGTAAAAAAAAGTATATAAAACTTTTAGAAAATGAAAACATAGGTCATAATCTTTGGGATCCAGTCCAAACTGGATTTGGACTTCCTCAAAATTTAAAACTTTTTCACTGCAAAATCCCATGTAAAGAGGCTGGAAAAGCAAGCTACAGACTGGGGGAAATTTTTGAAAACCACATACCCAGTAAAGAACTAATATAGAGAATATACAAAGAACTCCCACCACTCCATCAAAGAATCCAATAAGAAAATGGGCAAAAGACACATAGAGACACTTCACGACAAGAATATACAGATAGTAAATAAACACATTAAAAGATACTCATCATTAGCCATGAAGGAAATGCAGATTAAACGTACAATGAGCTATCACGACATACCTACTAGAGTGGTTAAAATAAGAAAATAATGATAACCTAGAATTCTGGTGAAGATGTGCAGAAACCAGATCACTTACACATTGCCAGTGGTGATGTGCAGCGGCACAGCTACTTTGCAATAGTGGCAACAGTCACTGTAAAACTAAACATGCATCTACCATATGACCCAGAATTCGCACTCTTGGGTATTTATACGTATTCACACAAAAACTCTACATGAAAATTTCATAGCAGTTTTACTCATGATAGCCAAAAACTGGAAATAGCTCAGGTGTCCTTCAGCTGGTAAGTGGTTAAACTGTGTTACATACATACAAATACTACTGAAAAATAAAGAGCAAAATATCAATACATGTAACAACTTGGATGAATTTCTAGGTAATTTATGCTGAATAAAAAAAGCAAATCCCCCCAAATTGCCTAATATATGATTTAACTTATAGAACATTTTAAAATAACAAAATTATTGACATAGAGAACAGATTAATGGTTGTCAAGTAGAGATGAAGGGAGCTGTGAGGGAGGTGGGAGGTTATAGAAAGGGAACATGAAAAATCCTTGTAGTAATAGAACTACTACCCTTGACTGTGGTAAAGAATACACTGCTGCTGCTGCTAAGTCACTTCAGTTGTGTCCGACTCTGTGTGACCCCAGAGACAGCAGCCCACGAGGCTCCCCTGTCACTGGGATTCTCCAGGCAAGAACACTGGAGTGGGTTGCCATTGCCTTCTCCAAAAGAATACACAAAAGAATACACAAACCTACACAAATAACAGAACTAAATATACAACCATACACGTAAATGAATTCAAACAAAACTAGAGAAATCTGAGTAAGATTCGTGTATGGTCAATATTCTGATTGTGATATCATACTACAGTTTTGCAAATTCTGGGTGGGGGCAGAAATTGGGTAAAGGATGCTTAGGATTTCTGTGTATTATATTTTACAACTGCATATGAATCCCAGTTGGGTTTCTTAGGTAAAGAATCTGCCTGTGCAGAGATGGGGATTCAACCCCTGGGTTCGGAAGATCCCCTGCAGTAGGAAACGGCAACCCACTCCAGTATTCTTGCCTGAAAAATTCCATGGACAGAGGAGCCTAGCAGGCTACAGTCCACGGGGTTGCAAAGAGTTAAGACATGACTGAGCGTGTGTGCACACATGCTCGTGTGCACACACACACAAATCTCAATTATCTCAATAAACATTTTAATTAAAAAAACTTCTTGAAAAAATGTGATTGTGATCTTCAGAGAGTCAAAATGGGATGTCATATATAAAACAAGGACAGGTTGTTAAAAAATGAACATTAAGACACAATTCTCTTGGAAACTGGAACATGATTGCCATAATTACATACTTAACATAAAATTTGGAAGATTCCAGAATGCAGAGTAAAAAGATAAAAAACACATAGGAATAATGAAAGATATGGAGGATCAGTCCAGGAGTTGAAACCTCTATCTACCAGGATATCCAGAGAGAGAGAAAGCAGAATGAATGTATAGGAAGGTACTAAAGAAGTGAGAGGACAAAAAGTCCCAAAGCTATGGAGAACAAAGAATCTTTGCAATAAGAGTCTGGTATCCATAAAGCAGCAAGAATCAAAAAAAAACCCAACCAACATGGAGTCATATTCTGAGTAAAACCAAATCATTCCAAACATGCAAAAACTCAGGAAGTTTAGTTTCTATTCATCATATCTGAGAAAATTACTTGACGATATACTCCAGCACCCAAAAAGAATTTATTGGAATCATGAATCCAATAAAAATAAACACTAAGACAGTAGCTTTGGCATACAAAGCAGCAACTCCAAATTAGAATGTGGGGTTAGTGGGATCCATGTAAAGTATCTTCAAGAGATAGGGATGTATGTCAAGTAAAAGAGACCCCACAAACATTTAGCTTGAAAATTTAAAAAAATGTTGATAACAGAAATCAAGGAAGACAAATAAATGGGGAGACATGCTGTGTTCATGAATTAGAAGACTTGGCATAGTAAAGATGTTAATTTTCCCCAAACTGATCTGTCAGTCAGTGCAATTTTTATCAGAATCCCAGCTAGGGTTTGTATATACATGGACAAGCTTGTTCTAAAATTTATATGGAAAGGCAGAAGCTCCAGAATAGCTAAAATAACCTTGACAAAGAAGGAAAAAGTGGGAGGAGTCACTCTATCACATATTAAGGCCTATATAGCTACTATACCCTGGAGAAGGCAATGGCAACCCATTCCAGTATTCTTGCCTGGGAAATCCTGTGCACAGAGGAGCCTGGTAGGCTATAATCCATGGGGTCACGAAGAGTCAGACATGACTGAGTTCACTTTCACTTTTCACTTTCATCCATGGGAGAAGGAAATGGCAGTCCACTCCAGTGTTCTTGCCTGGAGAATCCCAGGGATGGGGGAGCCTGGTGGGCTGCTGTCTATGGGGTCGCACAGAGTCGGACATGACTGATGTGACTTAGCAGCAGCAGCAGCAGCATATAGCTACATAACCAAGGCAGTATGGTATTGACAAATGGATATAAACACAGATCAATGGAACAGAAAAGAGCACCATGAAATAGACCCACACAAATATGCTCAATTGATTTTGGCAAAGAACCAACACAATTCACAAAGGAAGGAGAGCCTTTTCAGCAAATGATACAGAAACAATTGGACATTCATAGACAAAAGATTAAACCTCGACTAAAACATCACATCTTTTACAAAAATCAACTCAAAATGAATCATACACTTAAATGTATAAAAAAGTATATAAAACTTTTAGAAAATGAAAACATAGGTCATAATCTTTGGGATCCAGTCCAAACTGGATTTGGACTTCCTCAAAATTTAAAACTTTTTCACTGCAAAATCCCATGTAAAGAGGCTGGAAAAGCAAGCTACAGACTGGGGGAAATTTTTGAAAACCACATACCCAGTAAAGAACTAATATAGAGAATATACAAAGAACTCCCACCACTCCATCAAAGAATCCAATAAGAAAATGGGCAAAAGATACATAGAGACACTTCACGACAAGAATATACAGATAGTAAATAAACACATTAAAAGATACTCATCATTAGCCATGAAGGAAATGCAGATTAAACGTACAATGAGCTATCACGACATACCTACTAGAGTGGTTAAAATAAGAAAATAATGATAACCTAGAATTCTGGTGAAGATGTGCAGAAACCAGATCACTTACACATTGCCAGTGGTGATGTGCAGCGGCACAGCTACTTTGCAATAGTGGCAACAGTCACTGTAAAACTAAACATGCATCTACCATATGACCCAGAATTCGCACTCTTGGGTATTTATACGTATTCACACAAAAACTCTACATGAAAATTTCATAGCAGTTTTACTCATGATAGCCAAAAACTGGAAATAGCTCAGGTGTCCTTCAGCTGGTAAGTGGTTAAACTGTGTTACATACATACAAATACTACTGAAAAATAAAGAGCAAAATATCAATACATGTAACAACTTGGATGAATTTCTAGGTAATTTATGCTGAATAAAAAAAGCAAATCCCCCCAAATTGCCTAATATATGATTTAACTTATAGAACATTTTAAAATAACAAAATTATTGACATAGAGAACAGATTAATGGTTGTCAAGTAGAGATGAAGGGAGCTGTGAGGGAGGTGGGAGGTTATAGAAAGGGAATATGAAAAATCCTTGTAGTAATAGAACTACTACCCTTGACTGTGGTAAAGAATACACTGCTGCTGCTGCTAAGTCACTTCAGTTGTGTCCGACTCTGTGTGACCCCAGAGACAGCAGCCCACGAGGCTCCCCTGTCACTGGGATTCTCCAGGCAAGAACACTGGAGTGGGTTGCCATTGCCTTCTCCAAAAGAATACACAAAAGAATACACAAACCTACACAAATAACAGAACTAAATATACAACCATACACGTAAATGAATTCAAACAAAACTAGAGAAATCTGAGTAAGATTCGTGTATGGTCAATATTCTGATTGTGATATCATACTACAGTTTTGCAAATTCTGGGTGGGGGCAGAAATTGGGTAAAGGATGCTTAGGATTTCTGTGTATTATATTTTACAACTGCATATGAATCCCAGTTGGGTTTCTTAGGTAAAGAATCTGCCTGTGCAGAGATGGGGATTCAACCCCTGGGTTCGGAAGATCCCCTGCAGTAGGAAACGGCAACCCACTCCAGTATTCTTGCCTGAAAAATTCCATGGACAGAGGAGCCTAGCAGGCTACAGTCCACGGGGTTGCAAAGAGTTAAGACATGACTGAGCGTGTGTGCACACATGCTCGTGTGCACACACACACAAATCTCAATTATCTCAATAAACATTTTAATTAAAAAAACTTCTTGAAAAAATGTGATTGTGATCTTCAGAGAGTCAAAATGGGATGTCATATATAAAACAAGGACAGGTTGTTAAAAAATGAACATTAAGACACAATTCTCTTGGAAACTGGAACATGATTGCCATAATTACATACTTAACATAAAATTTGGAAGATTCCAGAATGCAGAGTAAAAAGATAAAAAACACATAGGAATAATGAAAGATATGGAGGATCAGTCCAGGAGTTGAAACCTCTATCTACCAGGATATCCAGAGAGAGAGAAAGCAGAATGAATGTATAGGAAGGTACTAAAGAAGTGAGAGGACAAAAAGTCCCAAAGCTATGGAGAACAAAGAATCTTTGCAATAAGAGTCTGGTATCCATAAAGCAGCAAGAATCAAAAAAAAACCCAACCAACATGGAGTCATATTCTGAGTAAAACCAAATCATTCCAAACATGCAAAAACTCAGGAAGTTTAGTTTCTATTCATCATATCTGAGAAAATTACTTGACGATATACTCCAGCACCCAAAAAGAATTTATTGGAATCATGAATCCAATAAAAATAAACACTAAGACAGTAGCTTTGGCATACAAAGCAGCAACTCCAAATTAGAATGTGGGGTTAGTGGGATCCATGTAAAGTATCTTCAAGAGATAGGGATGTATGTCAAGTAAAAGAGACCCCACAAACATTTAGCATATGATGAAGGGATTCATTTCTTTCAACTACATAAAAAAAGAAAGGCAAGAGACACAGATGTATAGAACGGACTTTTGGACTCTGAGGGAGAGGGAGAGGGTGGGATGATGTGAGAGAATGGCATTGAAACATGTATACTATCATGTAAGAAACAAATCACCAGTCTATGCTCGATACAGGATACAGGATGCTTGGGGCTGGTGCATGGGGATGATCCAGAGAGATGATATGGAGTGGGAGGTGGGAGGCGGGTTCAGGATTGGGAACACATGTACACCCGTGGCGGATTCAAGTCAATGTATGGCAAAACCAATACAGTATTGTAAAGTAAAATAAAGTAAAAATAAAAAATTTTAAAAATAAGTAAAAAAAAAAAGAAAGGCAATAAGAAATGACAGGAAAAAAGTACAACTCATGGCCCAAATATAAAACAATCCAATATGTCACGGTTTTAAAGGGAAAGAGAGGAGACATTTCACCAGTAACTTTGATAGTAGGATTATTGTTATTCAAATGATGGAGGGAGGTGTGATGTTACGAAGTGCAGACAATGAAATTTAACTGCAGCAGGCTCTGACTTCACAAGCAATATTTATATAGTTACATTCATGCTGGGATATTTAGTGGTTATAAACTTTTGTAATCAACTTGTAGTCAAACAAGAACTGCAATGAAATGTTTAACATAGATTGCGAGGTGAGAGGATAGGGTGGGAGGTGGGAATGATATATGCACTAAAAATTTCTTACTTTACAAATCTGAGGACTTGATCTACATTTTCAAAAATGTATGGACGATGATAACCATTATGGATGGTGATATCTCCTAGTTTTGATTTGCATTTTTCTAATAATTAGCGATGATGAATATCTTTTCATGTGCTTATTGGCCATCTGTATGTGTTCTTTAGAGAAAAACCTATTTTTCTTTCCTAAGATTTGACTGGGTTATTTGTTTTGATGCTGTTAAGCATCATGAGCTGTTTGTAAACTTTGGAGACTAATCCCTTACTGGTCATATCATTTGCAACTATTTTCTCCCAATCTGTGGGTTGTCTTTTTGTTCTGTTTGTTTCCTTTGCTGTGCAAAAACTTTTGAGTTTAAATAGGTCCCATTTATTTATTTTTGTTTTATTTCCATTATTTTGGGAGACAGCTTGAAACCGATATTGCTGTGCTTTATGTCAGAGAGTGTTCTACCTATGTTTTCCTCTAGGAGTTTTACAGTGTCTGGTCTCACACACACACAAAAAAATCTACAAATAATAAATTCTGGAGAGGGTGTGGAGGTAATGGAACCCTCCTACCATGTTGGTGGGAATGTAAATTGGTACAGCCACTATGGAGAACAGTATGGTGGTTCCTTAAAAAACTAAAAATAGAGCTACCTGCAATCCTACTCCTGAGCATATATCCAGAGAAAAATATGATCTGAAAGGATACATACACTCCAATGTTCATTGCAGCAATGTTTACAATAGCAAAAACATGGAAGCAACCTAAATGTCCATCAACAGAGGAATGGATAAAGAAGATGTGGTACATATGTACAATATAATATATTACTTGGCCATTAAAAATAATGAAATAATGCTATTTGCAGCAACTTAGTTGGACCAGAGAGTGTCATATTGTGTGAACTAAGTCAGACAGATAAGGAGAAATATTGTTTGACATCCCTTTTATGTGGAATTTAAAAAAGAAATAATACAAATGAACTCACAGAACAAAGAGACTCACAGACTTGGAGAATGAGCTTATGGTTGTCAAGGGGAAGGATGACAGGGAAGGGACAGTTAGGGAGTTTGGGATGGACATGGACACACTGCTGTATTTAAAATGGATAAACAACAAGGACCTACTGCATAACATGGAACTTGGCTCAGTGTTATGTGGCGGCCTGGATGGAAGAGAAGTTTTGGGGAGAATGGATACATGTATATGCATGGCTGAATCCCTTTGCTGTTCACTTGAAACTACCACAACATTGCTTGGTAATTGGCTGTACATCAAAACAAAATAAAAAGTTTTAAACAAAAGGAAAAAGATGTATGGAATAAAACCAGGGGCTAGAAATTTCATTTGCAGTTTCAAAAGTAAGAATTAGCAGTACTAAAAACTGTCATATAATCTTTATAAATTGAGAGAACAAAAAGAGGGTATGGAAGATGATATTTAAGAGTATCCTTTTCAATCATATCAGGAAGTTAAACTGATATAAAGTTGGCACATCAAAAATTAACCCTAAAAACAAATTGTTCAGATCCATGTCTAACTGTCAAAAAACCCTAGAAACAGAAATAGGATTGCCCTTGGAGAGTGCAGTGGGAAGTTTTGAGGTGATAAGACTCTTGCTGTGTTTTATAAGGCTATCTCTTCTATTTGGTTTTCTACTACATGCATATGTTACATTGATCAAGGGAGATAAAATTGTACAAGATCACTGGCTGTAACCTCATGAGAGGCCCTGACCCAGTACCATTCTGCCAAGGATGTAAAGCAATACAAGGGGTGCACACTCAGGAAACATCTGCCACAGTGGTGAAATGTTGAGAAGGGAACAATAAAAGCCACAATTGAGAATCACAACCCAAACAACACATGTAGGAACATCTGTGTTAATTCTGACAAATTCTGCTGGTCACGGTTTGACCTCATCCATCACTGAAGAACACCTAACTCGATCAGGGGAAAAAACAGCCTTACCTTTGAGAGATTAGTTCCACCTTATCAACATAGGTCCCCACACATATTGACTATATGATGGAGATTAGATATCGCTGGAGTAATTTCAGGGTGATGGCTTTGACAATCCCAAAGCAGTCTACATCTATAATGGCTAGTTATTCTATTTATATACTGTATCAGCTCTCATGAGAGACTAGCTTAAATGATTTCTGCTCTCATGCATCTACACGGTGAATTAGATTTCTAAAACATATTCATCTGTTTTCAGTCATCCTTTTAAATACATGCATCTTGTTACATTAGCAGCTTCTACCTCTCTCATGATTCCCTTCAATTCTCACTGCCTGTGAGACACGGTGGGAGGATGCAGCCCGTCTGATCTTGGCAGCTTCCCTGATGGCTATTCAGGAAGTAGGGGCCTCAGAGCTGACTGTAGGCACCTGGGAGCAGAGTGGATCTGGGTTCTGGGCCAGCTGGGCTCTGGGGTTTAAAGCAACCTCAAGAAGCACAGTAGGTGGAGCTCAGGTGCCACGTTTCACCCTGACACCCTGCTTTTGGAGGGAGGGACTTGCTGCTTTTAACCAGACTGCCACCTCCATTGACCCTTTCCTTGCAGGGAACTTGTCTCTGAGCTGAAAGGCACATAGACAGGAATAATTATGAGAAGAGAGCAATTCTTGAGAGAAAGCTTTTGGTCCATCCTGTCAGAAGAGGGCTTCCCGGGTGGCTCAGAGGTAAAGAATCCGCCGACTGACACAGGAGATACGGGTTCGATCTTTGTGTTGGGAAGATCCCTTAGAGGAGGGCATGGCATCCCACTCCAGTGTTCTTACCTGGAGAACCCCATGGACAGAGGAGCCTGGCTGGCTATAGTCCATAGGGTCACAAAGGGTCGGACATGATTGAAGTGACTAAGCGCACGCGACACAGTTGAAAATGGGTTTCTGACAGCATTTATCATACCTTCCTCTCTCTCAGGATTAGGAAGTTTATAGTGTATTTTAATTAATCTGTCAGGTTATAGATCTGCAAGCTTTGGTCATTAGAGGAGTGCTTTTCGTTTTAAGTACCTGAGATCTGGAGTCAAATTGACCAGACTTAACCTCTGGCTCCACCCTTTATGAGGTGGACAGCCTTGTACAGATGAGTTAACTTCTTTGTTTAATGGGATAATGATAATAACCACTTCCTTAGAGAACATTGCAAGAGAGGTACTCTGTGTGGTAGATGCTGGATACTCAATAATTAATAGGGATTATTATTTTTCCATAAAACTTACACCAGGCACATAAGGTGTGACAAGAATATCTTGAGACTGCAAGTTGCAATTAGGAACTTAGAAGTGGGAGAATGGTGAGAAAATAACTTCTCATACAAACCCTTGGGGGTTCTTTTCTGGACCTCTCTGTATATGACACTTTCAGTCATCAGCCATCTACATTGCCTCAAGGAGAATTAGAGTGGCAGGAATATAACAAGAAAGCAAAGCAGTTAATGTTCCCTTTTGAGCTTCTAAAAAAAAACCAGCCTCAGAAACCTACTTGTATAGCCAAACTTTTCATTTGCAAGAGCTGGTTTTGTGGAGAGAGATTTTAAAAAGGCTCTTAAGAACCTGAGCATAATGCCCAAAAGGAGGTAAGGAAACAAGTTTGTGCTGTAAGAACAGATTTTTGCAAGAGAAGACTGGGGAACTTGATAGCGATCTCCCAGCAAGACTGGACAAGACTAGGGTGATCACATATCTTCATGTCCAATTAGGTCACTGTTGAGAATGAAAAGGCACATTATTATTCATTATTTTGAGACCAAATGAGCAAGTCAGGATGTGACCCAGACAAATCAGGGAATGTCTGATTTGCTGATTTGCACCTTAGCTGTGGTGCACTGGGCTGAGAAAGGGGAAGAGGAACTGGAGGAGGGAGGCAACTGGCACTTGCGCATCTCATGGAGGAAAGCAGGATCAGCAGAAAGAGCCCAACACCATCTTTTGCCAGTACCACCAGCTGGGACTGGCAGCCCATTCATCAACCTAAGAAAAAACCCCACTTATCACCTGCCTGATGAGCCACATGGCCCTCCGTGTGTGGGAGGGGTGGTTTCTGCCTGTATCTGCCAGCATTTTGCCTGTATGTAATCCAGCAGAAGTGATACCCATGCCTCCCACAGACTTTGCTGAGCCATATTCAAATGTCCTCACATAGATGCACTCTTTTTTCAATAGTCCAGGACAACCAGAAGCCCAGAAGCAGAGAGAGGTAGATCAGGGAGTCCCCAGCATCCACAGTTGGGTAGAATTAGACAGTGTTGGAACCCACCTTCTGTTACAACAGATTCTAGCTGAATTTCTTCAGCAGTGGTGAACAGCATCTGGGCAGATGAGGGAGATCAGAAGATGCCAGCTTAAAGACTGGGAGGACTGAGATCTACCAGCAAAATCTTAATGCCAGTTTTCCCAGCTCAGAAGAGAAATAGAGCTGACTTCCCAGAGATGAACATAAAAGTTACATGGTGGTGGTTTTATTCTGGTATCAACATTGTAGGAGTCTTAATTTGATCTAAAGGGTATTTCTTACTAGAATAGTAAGAATATTAATGTTCACAATCATCTACTCTTGTAACTTACAGGAACCTTTTAGAAAACATTTCTTAGGGTGAATTATGTATTTATATGTAAAATACCAGCAAACATCCTTATGGTCATAACTTTTGGGTGTTTCAAACTGGATTATAGTAAGACAATGTATTTTATTCAGCAGATTTGTTTTAATCTAATTATGTAGGTGAATAAAAATTACTGCATGCTGGTGCATCTAATGTAAGTTATCTATTATTCACACCACATTTACTTTTAATATTCATGCAGATTCCCTTTGACATAACCTACTGTGTCACAGTTAATCCAATAAAGATAAAATATAGCTCAGCAAAACACCAGTCGATTCCAGCTTTCTGGTAATTATTAAAGACTATTTCACACTGGTTCCTTCAATCAATGTATTTCCCCTTGGATATGATGGCTCTCCTCTTTGAAGATTTCAATCCTCCCAGTGGATTCAGAGGAATACTCAGGCCCCTTTTCAGTCTCTGGTCTCAGAGGTAGTTCAAAGAGCACAACAAGGCTTCACAGGTTTATCCTCAAAGGCTGACACTGTCTGTTTGATGTATGGTGACTTAAAAAGTCATCTCTGGCAAAGCATGTGTTTGCTACCAGTCTATCGAATCAGCCATTTATCAACTTATCTGTATTCACCCAGCACACCTGCTAACAGCTCAAAGAAGAACACATACTGTCTCTTGCTGGACTGACTATTGATTTGATTCCCTCCTCTAATTTTATATTGTTTTGCTACCCTGTGGATGAAGCAGCTCCTTTACTGGATGAAATCAACATGGAATCTGTGAACTGATGGCCTTTGGTGGCTTTATTCAAGAGCCCTGAGGGCAACAGACTCTTTACAGGTTGAGGACAGCTGGCCTGGGGGAGTGGATTTCCTGTCCCAGCATGCCTTGCTTTTCACTATTATCCACATCTCAGGTATTTCACTGTATGGGCCCTGCTAGGAATTCCAGGGATATCACTAGGAACTCTCAACCTCATCATCAGAAGCTGGACATATCCATTGTCTACCCAGTGCATGCTAATAGAACCCTGGATTGAAGATAGGGATACACCAAATTCCTCTCAGTTTAACCATCTCACTTTAACCATCTCTATGCTCCAAGGAGAATTTCCTCTATTCTATGAAAGCCTAAGCACTCACTTCCAGCTGAGACTTTTCCCTTTCCACTTCTCTGTCATTACCTGTTGTTAATAAAATGAGACTACCTCACTGCATCATGAAAATTATAATTTATGACTGCCTTCCTCAGTCTAATCTCTGGTGTGATCATATAACTTGATTAACATTATAGGCAATGCTTCAATTGCAGAAAACACTGTCTTGATGGACTCTTACAGAAAAGGACAGATAAGATCAATATTTTTCTGTGTGATATTATATATTTTAAGTAGAGCAGTTATTATTTTGAGATTGCAATAATTATGTGATTGACGATTCAACTGTAATATGAGGTAATCTCTCTCTTTTTACTATGCCCTATAGGTGATGAAATTCACCAACATTCTATCCATAATACTTTTTTATTCTTGTTTTCTACACATTCTCTAGATGGTCTGATTCAATCAAGGGTTCAGTTATCATCTAAATGCAAAACACTCCCCAGTATATATTTCCAGCTTTGACTTCTCTGCCAAGAACCAGCCCCTATTTCCCTCTGATAAATATTTCCACTTAGATTGCAGGTAACTTAATCTTAACACGATCAATGTTCAACCCATTATGCTTATCCATAATTTCTCCAGAATTCTTTGTCAGTAGCATTGTTAGGTATTATGTCCCTTATCAATGGAGTCAACACTCCAGATATAATTAATCTCCAAGTAGCACCCATTAAATCTTTCTCATATCCACCACTTTCTCTATATGACCATTGTCACAGCTTATCTCAGGGTCCTGTCATCTCTAGCTTTGACCACTTCAATAAACTCCAGGTTCACCATCTATCTTCTTTATGACTGTTATTATATTTGTTTAAAACAAGATTTAACCATGCAATTCATCTATTTAACCATGAAACTTATTATTGTCTCATCTAACTTTTTTATTAAAAAGCAATAAAAACTAATTGCGTGCTTAAATTGTTTTACTGTCTCTTATTTGTCTTCAGGATAAAGAACAAAACTACCTAGCAATACATAGCAAACTGACCATAGCCAAATAAGTCACACAATGAGACCTAGTTCTTTACAGTAAGCACTGGTAGTTTCAGTGGTTAGAGGCAAATGGAGACCACCCTTACAAACTCCCTACCACGTGGCACATACCAATCAAAATCAGTCTCAGGTCAAACTCTGTCAGACTCATGATCCTGAAGAGCAAAATGCAAAGACTTATACTATCATATCACTTATATTAAATAATAAAGCAATAGTCATTAGTAGTATAAGGATAGAGTACCAGATCAATGGAATAAGTAGTCCAAATGTAAACTCACATATTCCTGGCCACTGATTGATGACGATCTGACACCACAGAGGAGTAGAGAAAGGGCAGTATTATCAGTAAATAGTGCTGAGTCAATTGGATAGCCACATGGAAGAAAGGATGATTCTTCAGCACTCCCTGATACCATACCCTAAATCAACTGAGGAAGACTGTACATTTAAATGTGGAACATAAAACAGTATAGTTTCTAGAAAAGATATTACAAGTGTGAGAAGGATTTGATGTTAAGTTGCTGGCTCTGAGATTGAGGGAACCATGTGCAAGGGCTAAAAGTGACCTGGAAGAGCTAAAGACAACTTCAAGTTGACAGCTAGCAAGGAAACAGGGACCTCCATTCTACAAACACAAGGGGCCATCTTCTATCAACCACTAGGATGAGTAGGAAGCAATTTCTTTGCCAGAACCTCTGAATATGATCCCAGGTCTGCTGACACTTTGATATCAGCCTCATAGCACCTGGAAGAAAGGAATGAGTTGAGCCCGCCTGGACTTCCAGCCTATAGAACTGGGAGGAAGTAAATGTGTGCTGTTTTAAGCTGCTAAAGTTGTGATAATTTCCTATAGCAGCAATAGAAAACTAATACACTCATGAAGAAGAAAATGGAAAGAGAAATTGTGATAAATCCTTACCATGCACTGCAATAGGGCAGGAGTCAGTAAACTATGACCCACAGGTAAAATCTGACCTATATTTGCTTCTGTAATAAAGTTTAATTGGAACAGAGACAGGTCTATTTGTCTATGTATCATGAGGCTGGTTTCACACCACAGCAGTGGAGTTCTACCAGAGCCCATATGGTGGCCAAAGCTGAAAATATTTACTATCTGGCTCTTTAGAGAAAAAGTTTGCTGACTGTAGTGGAGAGGACTGAGAAACAACTAACTATATAAAATAATATAGATGACTTATCATAAAAATAATGATAAAATTCAAAACAAAAGAGTACTCACTGCATGGTTGTATTTCAAGGTTACAGCAGACAAAATTAACCTCTGCTTGTAAGAGTCAGATTGGTTAAGAAGGATGAGGGCAAGAGTAGCGATTTAGACATGGGTGTGGGTAGGCATCTCGGATGCTAGTAATATTCTCTTTCTTGGTCAGAATGGTGGTTAAATGGTTTTATAAAAGATTCATGAAGCATAATCTACTTACCTATTATGCACGCTGTTTACTTCCACAAAAAATTGAAAGTAGTATGACTTTATTCAGACATTAAAAAAATATATACTTACGAGGTCCTTAGTATACTACTGAGATAAAATCCAAATCGTCTATTTAGAATGTCCTCTAGAGTTTGTATGAGGACTTCACTTGTCTCTAACACCTTGCTGCTTGGACCAGTTGCACTGACATTGTTGGGGAGCTGGTTTGAAAGGCAGAATGTCAGCTCCGCTTTAGACCTGCTGAGTCAGAAACTGTATCTTAGTAAGATCCTGCTGTTGCTGCTGCTGCTGCTGCTGCTGCTAAGTCGCTCCAGTCGTGTCCAGCACTGTGTGACACCATAGACAGCAGCCACCTAGGCTCCCCCATCCCTGGGATTCTCCAAGCAAGAACACTGGAGTATGTTGCCATTTCCTTCTCCAATGCATGAAAGTAAAAAGTGAAAGTGAAGTCGCTCAGGTCTGTTCAACTCTTAGTGACCCCATGGACTGCAGCCTACCAGGCTTCTCTGTCCATGGGATTTTCCAGGCAAGAGTACTGGAGTGGGGTGCCATTGCCTTCTCCTAGTAAGATCCTAGGTAATTCTTTCCACTAAAGTTTGAGAGGTACCGCTCCTCTTGATTTGCTATTCATGGCTTTTTCCCTCACAGACTACATATTCCTATAGACAAAAGTGCAGTTCTTGGCAGCCCACATGCTCCAGACTTCTTGCAGGCATCTGGACAGGACTGCTCTGGCAGCAAACTCACCTGCCCATTTAACCTAAATTCAAACTCTCTGACCTCTGATACTCAGGCATCAGAAGAACTAAGGCCCACATTTCCCTAATTTTTATTTGAATAGGCAAACAGACCCAGATTTATCTTTTTTTATAACAATAAAGGGGATTAACTTGAGAAGTTTCAGTTCAGTTCAGTTGCTCAGTTGTATTTGACTCTTTGCAGCCTCATGGACTGCACTACGCCAGGCTTCCCTGTCCATCACCAACTCACAGAGTTTACTCAAACTCATGTCCATTGAGTCAGTGATGCCATCCAACCATCATATCCTCTGTCGTCCACTTCTCCTCGTGCCTTCAGTCTTTCCCAGCATCACGGTCTTTCCAAATGAGTCAGATCTTCACATCACATGGCCAAAATATTGGAGTTTCAGCTTCAACATCAGTCCTTCCAATGAACACTTAGGGCCGATCTCCTTTAGGATGGACTGGTTGGACCTCCTTGCAGTGTAAGGGACTCTCAACAGTCTTCTCCAACACCACAGTTCAAAAGCATCAATTCTTCAATGCTCAGCTTTCTTTATAGTCCAACTCTCACATCCATACATGACAACTGGAAAATCCATAGCCTTCTCTTGGCAAAACTCTATTAGCCTTTGCCCTGCTTTATTATGTACTCCAAGGCCAAGTGTGCCTGTTACTGCAGGTATCTCTTGACTTCCTACTTTTGCATTCCAGTCCCCTATAATGAAAAGGACATCTTTTTTGGGTGTTAATTCTAAAAGGTCTTATAGGTCTTCTTATAGGTTCAACTTCAGCTTCTTCAGTGTTACTTGTCAGGGCATAGACTTGGATTACTGTGATATTGAATGGTTTGCCTTGGAAACAAACAGAGATCATTCTGTCGTTTTTGAGATTGCATCCAAGTACTGCATCTCGAACTCTTTGTTGACTATGATGTTTACTCCATTTCTTCTAAGGGGTTCCTGCCTACAGTAGTAGATATAATGGTCATCTAGGTTAAGCTCACCCATTCCAGTCCATTCTAGCTCGCTGATTCCTAGAATATTGACGTTCACTCTTGCCATCTCCTGTTTGACCACTTCCAATTTGCCTTAATTCATGGACCTAACATGGACCTAAAGAGCTTCTTTATCTCCTTACAGTTCAGACCTTGGGAGCATGGGGTATATAAACATATCTATGGATTATGTTTATAATCTCAAAGCATCAGTCTTTCATCTGCAGAGTCAAATAGAATGTATGAAGTTGTCCCTGGGAGAATAAGATCTTGTTCATGTAGGAAATAAAATGATATTTTTTTTTTCCTAGAAAACTGAAAAAAGGTTATATATCATAAAACTAGAAGTGGGAAACATAATAATGTAATGTTTCATTAGAAGAGAAGAATGCAGAAATGATCCTTGCTGGATAATAGTTCCTATATAAACGACAGATTGAAAGTTAGAAAAGTTGTATTAGAAATCTAGATAATTGTCCTCAGATCTGAGTGATCCTGATATTTCTTTCTGGACAGAGGAGCCTGGTGGGCTACAGTCCATGGGATTGTAAAGAAAGGATACAACTGAATGACTAATACTTTCACACTTTCACACATATAATATGGCTTTTAAATGGCCACTAAGGTGACTATCTTTGTCGTTTGTCATTCCTCCTAATTCTAGAATGTCTTGTATTGCCAGAAAAATCAGATCACCGATCACCAATGGCACAAAATTTGAAAGTACTGAGGGTGAGGGAAGAGAGACTTTGAAGGAAAGTAACTAACCCTGCTCTACCAAATAATGTAATTACTATGTCATGAAACCAATAACTCTACTGTGGCAGAGGATGTGTAAGCAACCAGATGTGGGGCCTCAGTCTGTGTAGAAGAATGGCCAGAATAAGCAGTTTACTGTTAAATCTTAAAATTTTGTGTTTTGATGTATAAAGCCCTCAACTTTGTAAAACCTTTAGTAAAGACATTGAATGAAGGAGTGAATGAATGAGGGATGGATGAATGAGGGAGTGCAGGTGTGCATAATCTGAAAATCAGTTCAAAGGAACTAACTTCCATATTAGGGTCAAGATGAGGAAAACATTTGGGGCACCTGGGAGCTGAACTACGCTGAGTCCAGGCATGGAGCTTCTTATACCTGCTGGAGCCTGAGGGACCTAAGACTAAAAGGTTCCCAGTATTTGCTGCGGTTTTACGAGAGATAACAGACTTGCCTTTGGAGTCAGCTGCTGTTTGCTGTTTAGTCCCTAAGTCGTGTGATCCCATGAACTGCAGCCCACAGCCTTCTCTGTTCATGGCATTTTCCCACCAATTATTAAAATAATTATTTTTAAAGATAAAATGTTTTAATATGTTTTATAACTTACATTGTGTTGCTTGTTATATGGGCTTCCCTTGTGGTTCAGACGGTAAAGAATCTGCCCTGAATGCCGGAGACTTGGTTTTGATCCCTGGGTTGGGAAGATCCTCTGGAGAAGGGAACAGCTGCCCACTCCAGTATTGTTACCTGGAGAGTTCCATGGACAGAGGAGCATGGCAGGCTGTGGTCCATGGGGTCACAAAGAGTCAGAGATGACTGAATGACTAACACTTTCACTTTCAGTTTTTTGCTTGTTATATACTTTAAAATATTCNTCCTTCCAATGAACACTTAGGGCCGATCTCCTTTAGGATGGACTGGTTGGACCTCCTTGCAGTGTAAGGGACTCTCAACAGTCTTCTCCAACACCACAGTTCAAAAGCATCAATTCTTCAATGCTCAGCTTTCTTTATAGTCCAACTCTCACATCCATACATGACAACTGGAAAATCCATAGCCTTCTCTTGGCAAAACTCTATTAGCCTTTGCCCTGCTTTATTATGTACTCCAAGGCCAAGTGCGCCTGTTACTGCAGGTATCTCTTGACTTCCTACTTTTGCATTCCAGTCCCCTATAATGAAAAGGACATCTTTTTTGGGTGTTAATTCTAAAAGGTCTTATAGGTCTTCTTATAGGTTCAACTTCAGCTTCTTCAGTGTTACTTGTCAGGGCATAGACTTGGATTACTGTGATATTGAATGGTTTGCCTTGGAAACAAACAGAGATCATTCTGTCGTTTTTGAGATTGCATCCAAGTACTGCATCTCGAACTCTTTGTTGACTATGATGTTTACTCCATTTCTTCTAAGGGGTTCCTGCCTACAGTAGTAGATATAATGGTCATCTAGGTTAAGCTCACCCATTCCAGTCCATTCTAGCTCGCTGATTCCTAGAATATTGACGTTCACTCTTGCCATCTCCTGTTTGACCACTTCCAATTTGCCTTAATTCATGGACCTAACATGGACCTAAAGAGCTTCTTTATCTCCTTACAGTTCAGACCTTGGGAGCATGGGGTATATAAACATATCTATGGATTATGTTTATAATCTCAAAGCATCAGTCTTTCATCTGCAGAGTCAAATAGAATGTATGAAGTTGTCCCTGGGAGAATAAGATCTTGTTCATGTAGGAAATAAAATGATATTTTTTTTTTCCTAGAAAACTGAAAAAAGGTTATATATCATAAAACTAGAAGTGGGAAACATAATAATGTAATGTTTCATTAGAAGAGAAGAATGCAGAAATGATCCTTGCTGGATAATAGTTCCTATATAAACGACAGATTGAAAGTTAGAAAAGTTGTATTAGAAATCTAGATAATTGTCCTCAGATCTGAGTGATCCTGATATTTCTTTCTGGACAGAGGAGCCTGGTGGGCTACAGTCCATGGGATTGTAAAGAAAGGATACAACTGAATGACTAATACTTTCACACTTTCACACATATAATATGGCTTTTAAATGGCCACTAAGGTGACTATCTTTGTCGTTTGTCATTCCTCCTAATTCTAGAATGTCTTGTATTGCCAGAAAAATCAGATCACCGATCACCAATGGCACAAAATTTGAAAGTACTGAGGGTGAGGGAAGAGAGACTTTGAAGGAAAGTAACTAACCCTGCTCTACCAAATAATGTAATTACTATGTCATGAAACCAATAACTCTACTGTGGCAGAGGATGTGTAAGCAACCAGATGTGGGGCCTCAGTCTGTGTAGAAGAATGGCCAGAATAAGCAGTTTACTGTTAAATCTTAAAATTTTGTGTTTTGATGTATAAAGCCCTCAACTTTGTAAAACCTTTAGTAAAGACATTGAATGAAGGAGTGAATGAATGAGGGATGGATGAATGAGGGAGTGCAGGTGTGCATAATCTGAAAATCAGTTCAAAGGAACTAACTTCCATATTAGGGTCAAGATGAGGAAAACATTTGGGGCACTTGGGAGCTGAACTACGCTGAGTCCAGGCATGGAGCTTCTTATACCTGCTGGAGCCTGAGGGACCTAAGACTAAAAGGTTCCCAGTATTTGCTGCGGTTTTACGAGAGATAACAGACTTGCCTTTGGAGTCAGCTGCTGTTTGCTGTTTAGTCCCTAAGTCGTGTGATCCCATGAACTGCAGCCCACAGCCTTCTCTGTTCATGGCATTTTCCCACCAATTATTAAAATAATTATTTTTAAAGATAAAATGTTTTAATATGTTTTATAACTTACATTGTGTTGCTTGTTATATGGGCTTCCCTTGTGGTTCAGACGGTAAAGAATCTGCCCTGAATGCCGGAGACTTGGTTTTGATCCCTGGGTTGGGAAGATCCTCTGGAGAAGGGAACAGCTGCCCACTCCAGTATTGTTACCTGGAGAGTTCCATGGACAGAGGAGCATGGCAGGCTGTGGTCCATGGGGTCACAAAGAGTCAGAGATGACTGAATGACTAACACTTTCACTTTCAGTTTTTTGCTTGTTATATACTTTAAAATATTCAACACAAACCTAGTATAATATAAAAATATATGTGGTTTAATTTACTACCCAAGGGGCCTTGGTATACACAGGAATCCATACTTCATGGGTGGTTATCTAACATTAGATAACAAAGGCCACACTTCAGAGGTAACAACTGAAGGCATGTTTTTTTAATCCTCATTGCTTATTGCCACTGGTAGTTTTGTTAACCAGCATAATGAATATTTGAAATAAGTTCTTATTAGAGAAACTGGCAACTTCTAATCAGCATAATGAATATTAGAAATGGGTTTTCATTGGTGAAATGAATGGTATTTAAGATATGTAGACTGGCTAAGGGTCTGAGGAGCACCTGAAAGGACAGAAAGTTAGGATGTCTTTAATTTTTCTGAGCAGGTTTCATGAACTACTTAGCATCAGCTTTCTAAAGGGTGTTTGTTTACAAAGTCCTGGGCCACTTTGCTGAAGTACATTTTTAAAATACTTATTTGTGTTTATTGCAGTGTTTTGTCTGAGATTTGGTTTGAGAAGGAGGAGGAACTGTCCTTCTCCTACCTTTAGCATTTTAACAGCTGTCATTTTTCAAAAGCAAATAATGAAGAGTTGTACGTGATCAACTTGCTAGAGTCAGTTTTTGAGAATTTCTTAAAACTTTCTTTATATGCATGTTGCATTTGTTTAAGTGTATTTTCACCAGTCTGTTATTATCTATGGGGAATAAAGAATGTTCAGGCTCAGAGCTGGCGGCCATGAGTGACATCCACTTCTGGCCAATTCCCTGGGTGACAATAGCTATCATTTCCCAATTTGGTTTCCTGATGCACTTCTGCCTACTTAGGCCTATCCCATTAGTCTCCATCTGTGGGGATATGAAGATTAACCTTGCTCAGTGTTACAATGGAGATTTGAATTGGAGATCAATTTTCTTTAGGGAAGAGACCATCAATCAATGTCAACCTTTTATTTATTCAATACCCACTGTATGCACAGTATTGTTCTAAGACCTTGGAGATTTATCAAGATTGCATCTGTATTATAGACCATGATCTCCAGAACTCATGATCTACAGGGGCATGGAAGATAAAAGGGTGCATTTAATTTCATTATCTGAAAGTAATCTTCAGTGACAGCTGTCTATGGATTCACTGCTGAGGGTTCTAATTTGTGATAGACTCATGTTTTTTTAAAAAAAATCTCTTTTTGCTTCTGTTTTTAATATATAAAATAGGATAATGGTGCATGGTAAAGCTTTGTGTCTGCCGGCCACTGAGTAAGGGGCATTCCTGTTATAGATAAAGGGGAACGGGGGAAAGGAGCACATATCTGTTCAAGGTTGTATTGCAGAGGCCAGGCTGAGTGTTCTCAACTTGGTACTACTTTTTTTAAAAAAGGGAGAAAGATATTCCTGGACTGATACTACTGTTCCTCATCACCTGGGGCTCAAAAGAATGAGCAGAATTGCAACTTTTCAGTCTCTTTCAAGATGATGCCCATTAGTGAATTGTGAGGAAGGTGAGAAACTGAGGAGCGAAGAGCTCAAGGTGCAATGTCCTGTTACTCCATGTCCCCTGTGACACCAGTATCAGTGTATCACTCCGAAGAAACGGGGCACTAGACAAACCCAGGACGAATCTACAGAGGAGGATACAGTTTTGGCCAAAAGACTGAAGAAGGCCAGAGAAAAATGCCAGGAACAGATTGCCAAAAGATAGAGGCTATACCTGTTGAGACTGTCTACCTCTGAATCCAGTAAAAACAAGATTTTCTGAGTAACATATTAATAAGATCAAACATTACCAAAGATTAAATGAGATACAGATCTGTGAATATATTTAACTACAAAAAGATTTTGAAAATGTGATTTCTAGCTCCTAGAAGGATACCTTCACATAAGGTTTATAGTACGGTTCAAATGGGTCAAGGAAAGAAGGAAAGATAGATTCTTTCTTCAGCCTGCTTTGCATGGTATTTGTGGCTGTCCTGAGTTTCTTTCACTTTTCTCTGTTCTCATGCCTTCTCTCATGTATAACTCCTTTCTCTCTGTTCTGGGACAGCTGCCCAGCCCAAATCAACAGACAACAATAATAACCAAATCAATTGTCTCTAAATCTCAATTCTTGCCACAGAGTGCATGCTCCAGTCTGTCATTTCACTTCCAATATCTGATGTCTCTTTTCTGAGGGTCTTCTCTTTGAGGGACACACTGTGATGAAGGGTGGGGTTGCAGAGCATGCCTGAAGGCCCACTCATTGCTGCAGCTTGTGCAAAAGACAAACTGCTTTCAATGGTAGGGCAGTTGGTTGAATATGATTCTTTTGACCAGACTGCTGTGTTGAGGAAGCCATGTGGGAAGGGAAGAGCTCTGAAAAGATCTCTTCCTGTGTTTCTGTTCAGGGTGAGTGCTAACCAGTCCTAGAAAAAGGTATTGGGTTGGCCAAAAAGTTCGTTATGGTTTTTCTGTAAGATGGTATGGAAAACTCTGAATGAAAATTTTGGCCAACCCAATAACTTAAGTGCCACATCACTTTCAAACCGTAAGACAACATCCCTACATGGAAACCTGAAGCATTTGTGACTCTGAAGGAAATCCCTTCTGATTTATGAATGCAGAGTGTGAGGAACAGATTCTTATGTGCAAAGCAAAAGTTGTAGTTAGTTATGCAACAAAAAGAATAAAATACTTAAGAATAAACCCACCTAAGGAGGTAAAAGAACTGTTCATGGAAAACTATAAGACACTGATGAAAGAAATAAAAAACAACACAAACTGATGGAGAGATCTACCTTGTTTTGGATTGGAAGAATCAATATTGTAAAAATGACTATACTACCTAAAGCAATCTACAGAGTCAATGCAATTGCTAGAGTACATCATGAGAAACTCTGGACTGGAAGAAACACAAGCTAGAATCAAGATTGCCGGGAGAAATATCAATAACCTCAGATATGCAGATGACACAACCCTTATCGCAGAAAGTGAAGAGGAGCCAAATAGCCTCTTAATGAAAGTAAAAGAGGAGAGTGAAAAAGTTGGCTTAAATCTCAACATTCAGAAAATGAAGATCATGGCATCTTGTCCCATCACTTCATGGGAAATAGATGGGGAAACAGTGGAAACAGTGTCAGACTTTATTTTTTTGGGCTCCAAAATCACTGCAGATGGTGACTGCAGCCATGAAATTAAAAGACGCTTACTCCTTGGAAGAAAAGTTATGACCAACCTAGAAAATATATTTAAAAGCAGAAACATTACTTTGCCGACTAAGGTCCATCTAGTCAAGGCTATGGTTTTTCCTGTGGTCCTGTATGGATGTGAGAGTTGGACTGTGAAGAAGGCTAAGTGCCGAAGAATTGATGCTTTTGAACTGTGGTGTTGGAGAAGATTCTTGAGAGTCCCTTGGACTGCAAGGAGATCCAACCAGTCTATTCTGAAGGAGATCAACCCTGGAATTTCTTTGGAAGGAATGATGCTAAAGCTGAAACTCCAGTACTTTGGCCACCTCATGCGAAGAGTTGACTCATTGGAAAAGACTCTGATGCTGGGAGTGATTGGGGGCAGGAGGAGAAGGGGATTACCGAGGATGAGATGGCTGGACGGCATCACAGACTCGATGGACATGAGTCTGAGTGAACTCCGGGTGATGGTGATGAACAGGGGGCCTGGCGTGCTGTGATTCATGGGGTCGCAAAGAGTCGGACACGACTGAGTGACTGAACTGAACTGAGAAAAAAAAGTTTTTACAGTTTGTATGGAAACAGAAAACCCAGATAGCCAAAGCAATTTTGAGAAAGAAAAATGGAGTAATCAGGCTCTCTGCCTTCAGACTATACTATAAAGCTATAATAATCAAGACAGCATGAAACTGACGCAAAAACAGAAATATAGATCAATAGAATATGATAGAAAGCCCAGAGATAAACCCATGCACCTATGGTCACCTAATCTTTGACAAAGGAGGCAAGAATATACAAGAGAAAGACAGCCTCTTCAATAAGTGGTGCTGGGAAAATTGGATAGTGAAATATATATATATATATATATATATATATATATAAATGAAATTAGAACACTTCCAAACACTATACACAAAAATGAACTCAAAATGGATTAAATACAAAATGTAAGACCAAGACACTGTAAAACTGTAAAACTGTTAGAGGAAAACATAGGCAGAACATTCTTTGACATAAATCCCAGCAAGATCCTCTTTGACGCACTTCCTGGAGTAATGAAAATAAAAACAAAAATAAACAAATAGGACCTAATTAAACTTAAAAGCTTTTTTTCACAGCAAAAGAAACCATGAATAAGAGGACAAGACAACTCTCAGAATGGGAGAAAATATTTGCAAATGAAGCAACTGACAAAGGCGTTATCTCCAAAACTCCAACTCATGCAGCTCAATTAAAAAAAAAAAAAAAAGATCAAAAAATGGGTGAAAGTCCTAAATAGACATTTTTCCAAAGAAGACAAACAGAGGGCCTACAAATACATGAAATGATACTCAACAATACTAACTGTTAGAAAAATGCAAATCAAAACTACAATGAGATATCACCTCACATGGGTCAGAATGACCACCATCAAAAAATCTACAAACAATAAATGTTGGAGAGGGTGTGAATAAAAGGGATCCCTCTTGCACTGTTGGTAGGAATTTAAGTTGATAGAATCACTGTGGAGAACAGTATGGAGATTCCTTAAAAAACTGAAAGTAGAACCACCATATGATCCATCCATCCTACTCCTAGGCATATGCCTTGAGAAAACTATTCAAAATAGATATATTACATAATTCAAAAAGACATATTACCCCAATGTTCACTGCAGCACTATTTACAATAGCCAGCACATGGAAGCAACCTAGGTATCCATTGACAGAAATGGATAAAGAAGTTGTGGTACTTGTATACAATGGAATATTACTCAGCCATAAAAAGGGATGAAATTGAGTTATTTGTAGTTATGTGGCTGGACTTGAGTCTGTAATACAAAATGAAGGAGGAAAAAAATAAATATATATTAATACACATATATGGAGTCTAGAAAACTGGTACAGAGGAACCTATTTGCAGAGCAGGAATGGAGACACAGATGTAGAGAATGGACTTGTGAATACAGTGGGGGAGGAGAATGTGGAACAAACTGGGAGAGTAAGATTGACATATATACACTACTATGTGTATAATAGTGGGAAGCTGCTGACTAGCACAGGGAGCTCAGCCCATGCTCTGTGATGCCCTAGAGGGATGGGATAGAGGCTCAAGTGTGAGGGGATAGATGTATACATATAGCTGATCCATGTTGTACAGCAGAAACCAACACGACATTATAAAGCAATAATATTCCAATAAAAAATAAAGGTAATCTATATCCTATAAACAACCTGAAAAACCCAAACAAACAAAAAACAAAATTGTCCCCAAACTTAATCACAGACAAACAGAGACTATATGAACAGCATTATTGGGAATGAGTTTGTATTGGGAGTTATGAACTCTAAATTTAGAACCTCAGAATGTTATAACTGGATACTCCAGAGTGTGGGTAGGAAGGGCATCCAAAACTCAAATACCAGTAGGAGAGGAGCACATTTTCTTAACAGGAGAAATTGCCTGATGGCGACTGTGGTGTTAAGAAAGCACTGACATCTAAAGGGGCAGATGCAGTTTCTCTTCTGCTGATTGTTGCTTTGATGTTCATTGTTGTTAGATTCTCTAATTTGTTAGGAAAATCTGGATCTTAACATAAAATCCTTTTAAATATGTACAGTTCAGTTCAGTTCATTTTCTAAGTCGTGTCCGACTCTTTGCGACCCCATGAATCGCAGCACACCAGGCCCCCTGTCCATCACTATCTCCCAGAATTCACTCAGACTCATGTCCATCGAGTCCGTGATGCCATCCAGCCATCTCATCCTCTGTCTTCCCCTTTTCCTCCTGCCCCCAATCCCTCCCAGCATCCGAGTCTCTTCCAGTGAGTCAACTCTTCGCATGAGGTGGCCAAAGTACTGGAGTTTCAGCTTTAGCATCATTCCTTCCAAAGAAATCCCAGGGTTGATCTCCTTCAGAATGGACTGGTTGGATCTCCTTGCAGTCCAAGGGACTCTCAAGAGTCTTCTCCAACACCACAGTTCAAAAGCATCGATTCTTCGGCGCTCAGCTTTCTTCACAGTCCAACTTTCACATCCATACATGACCACAGGAAAAACCATAGCCTTGACTAGGCGGACCTTAGTCGGCAAAGTAATGTCTCTGCTTTTGAATATACTATCCAGGTTGGTCATAACTTTTCTTCCAAGGAGTAAGCGTCTTTTAATTTCATGGCTGCAGTCACCATCTGCAGTGATTTTGGAGCCCAAAAAAATAAAGTCTGACACTGTTTCCACTGTTTCCCCATCTATTTCCCATGAAGTGATGGGACCGGATGCCATGATCTTCGTTTTCTGAATGTTGAGCTTTAAGCCAACTTTTTCGCTCTCCTCCTTCACTTTCATCAAGAGGCTTTTTAGCTCCTCCTCACTTTCTGCCATAAGGGTGGTGTCATCAGCATATCTGAGGTTATTGATATTTCTCCCGGCAATCTTGATTCCAGCTTGTGTTTCTTCCAGTCCAGCGTTTCTCATGATGTACTCTGCATATAAGTTAAATAAGCAGGGAGACAATATACAGCCTTGACGTACTCCTTTTCCTATTTGGAACCAGTCTGTTGTTCCATGTCCAGTTCTAACTGTTGCTTCCTGACCTGCATACAGATTTCTCAAGAGGCAGGTTAGGTGGTCTGGTATTCCCATCTCTTTCAGAATTTTCCACAGTTTATTGTGATCCACACAGTCAAAGGCTTTGGCATAGTCAATAAAGCAGAAATAGATGTTTTTCTGGAACTCTCTTGCTTTTTCCATGATCCAGCGGATGTTGGCAATTTGATCTCTGGTTCCTCTGCCTGTTCTAAAACCAGCTTGAACATCAGGGAGTTCACGGTTCACATATTGCTGAAGCCTGGCTTGGAGAATTTTGAGCATTACTTTACTAGCGTGTGAGATGAGTGCAATTGTGCGGTAGTTTGAGCATTCTTTGGCATTGCCTTTCTTTGGAATTGGAATGAAAACTGACCTTTTCCAGTCCTGTGGCCACTGCTGAGTTTTCCAAATTTGCTGGCATATTGAGTGCAGCACTTTCACAGCATCATCTTCCAGGATTTGAAACAGCTCAACTGGAATTCCATCACCTCCACTAGCTTTGTTCTTAGTGATGCTTTCTAAGGCCCACTTGACTTCACATTCCAAGATGTCTGGCTCTAGATTAGTGATCACATCATCATGATTATCTGGGTCCTGAAGATCTTTTTTGTATAGTTCTTCTGTGTATTCTTGCCACCTCTTCTTAATATCCTCTGCTTCTGTTAGGTCCAGAACATTTCTGTCCTTTATCGAGCCCATCTTTGCATGAAATGTTCCCTTGGTATCTCTAATTTTCTTGAAGTGATCTCTAGTCTTTCCCATTCTGTTCTTTTCCTCTATCTCTTTGCATTGATCGCTGAAGAAGGCTTTCTTATCTCTTCTTGCTATTTGGAACTCTGCATTCAGATGCTTATATCTTTCCTTTTCTCCTTTGCTTTTCACCTCTTTTCTTTTCACAGCTAATTAAAAAAAAAACCAAGTAGATGCTGTATTGTAATTGCCAATCTTTTTAATGGAATTCTATATTTTTTTTAAACTGAGGCTCAGCAATGAGAAATGACTGCTTTACAGAAAGTGGTCAGAGACAAGTGTTCTAGATATGATTGATGGCAAGAGACCCTAGTCCGAAATTCATTTATTAAGACCAATTCCATGGTCACTTGAATGCTAAAAGTACACTGATGGAACCTAGTGTGGTAGATTAAAAAATTAATCTAATTCTTCACTCCCCTTTAAATAGAACTGTACATTCATGCCATTACCATGCCTTTGCAGTAGGTGGAGTATATATGCCCATCCTTGACTCTGAGCTTGACTTTGTGGACTGCTTTGACAAATGGGCTATGACTCAAGTGGAGTCTTAAAATGTGTTTTCATATGTCTTTCTTCTGTGCTCATACATTTGTTATATTTCTTAGTGTGCCCATATGTCCCCTTTGATAAGGCTACTCTAACAGACTCATTTGTAACTTAATCACCTTTGTAAAGGCCTATCTCTAAATAGTCACATTTTGAGGCACTGAGGGGTGGGGGGTAAAGGCTTCAACACATGAATTCTGGGAGACACAGTTTAACACAGAGGTTACCATTATCTAGAGTGACCTTTTCTTGTTCAAAACCAGACATATTGAGAGTGCTAAAATGTCAAACCACAGCAGATTCTGGGACAACTGGCGGAAACTAATTACTGGATATATGGTCATGCCATCCTGGTGGTACTGGTGGTGGTGGGAAGGGAGAGAGTATTAGGCTTTCCTCACTCTGGATCAGGGTCTGCTCCAACAACTCTGACTGCTGTTACAAATGCTTATTTCAGCTCTCAGGCTGAACTAATAAAGACCTTGGCTGACAAATATGAAAAGAGATTTAATTAACCTCTTTGAACATTATCCCTCAGAACTGGTCTTATCTGCTTTCTCACTTCTGCCTGTTGATCCCCTATCACCTGTGCTTAAAAATCTGTGATGCACATAGACCTGTTCCTCATGCAGCCTTTGTTTTGATGTTGCACAAATCCCAAAGTAAAACTCAGTAGCTGCCATGGAAGACGATGCCCAGTACAGCCCACTTGCTTACACTATTAGATTTGCAAAAACAACTGGGACTGTTTCTGCCTTTTCTCAACAGCAGTGGTTCTCAACCTGGGCTGCACTTCGGAATCACATGCAGAGCTTTTAAAGCCCTGATGCTGTCAGCACTCCTGACCAATTCAACCAGAAGCACGCTGGAGGTAAAATCCAGGGGTCAGTATTTTTTTTAAAGCTCTGCTGGTTACTCCACTGTGCAGCCCCATTTGAGAATCAGCTCCTTAGATCCTGACTGCTCAAAGTGTGGTCAGTGGATCAAGAGCATTACCATCCCATGGGAGCCTGTTAGAAACACAGAATCTCAAGCCACACCCTAGACCTGTGGAATCCGAATCTGCATTTTAACAATTCCTACATCAGTTAGTGTTTGAGAAGCACTGAGATATATAATCTGTTCTCACCTTTGGCTGCACACACATTAGTAATGCATGGGAAGCTTTTAAAATGGTGGTGCTCTGGGTGCACAGAAACCTAATTCGGTTACAACCATAGGAGTGAGAACTAGCAATCAGGATTATTTTAGATTTCAGCGGGTGATTCAAATTGAGCTGCCGCTTTAGGCTTTAATATTTATCTGTTTGAAACAAATGTTCCAAATAAGTGCAGAAGCCTTAATGGGTCTGTGAGCCACATTGTTTCCCAATGCCATAGTGCCAGCCAGGAGTGATGCTTCATCATACGAGTTGTAGAGAAACTGCAGTTTGGACATCTCAGGTCCATTGGGGCTGGCTCATTTGTATTAATAGAATCACTTTGGCTATTGGGACTTGGAGGGCCTAGACATGAATTCAAATAGAGGTCAGAATGAGTGCCCAGATATTTTATTAGGAAGCTTTGGGAAAAGTTCTGCCAGACAGAGATCCAGACCTGCTTCTGTCATGCAGTTTGCCTGGGATGCTGCTGCTGCTGCTAAGTCACTTCAGTCGTGTCCGACTCTGTGTGACCCCATAGACGGCAGCCCACCAGGCTACCCCATTCCTGGGATTCTCCAGGCAAGAACACTGGAGTGGGTTGCCATTTCCTTCTCCAATGCATGGAAGAGAAAAGTGAAAGTGAAGTCGCTCAGTCTGTCCGACTGTTAGCGACCCCATGGACTGCAGCCCACCAGGCTACTCCGTCCATTGGATTTTCCAGGCAAGAGTACTGGGGTGGGGTGCCATTGCCTTCCCCGTAAACACTGGAGTGGGTTGCCATTTCCTTCTCCAATGCATGGAAGAGAAAAGTGAAAGTGAAGTCGCTCAGTCTGTCCGACTGTTAGCGACCCCATGGACTGCAGCCCACCAGGCTACTCCATCCATTGGATTTTCCAGGCAAGAGTACTGGGGTGGGGTGCCATTGCCTTCCCCATTGCCTGGGATGGGCTGGACCCAAATTAAAATGAGGTTAAAATGAGATCATTAAGATGGGTCTAAATCCTGTATGACCAATGTCCTTAAAAGGGGAAACTTGGGCACAGAGACAGATATGCACAGAGGGAAGACCATGTAAAAAAACACAGGGAGATGGCTAATAAACACAGAAAAATATGCTCAACATTGTTCATTATTAGAGAAATGCAAATCAAAATAACAGTGAAGTCTCATCTCACACCAATTAGCATGGCCATCATCAAAAAAAAACAAAAAAACAAAAAACCCTGCAAACAGTAAGTGGTGGAGAGGATGTGGAGAAAATGGGACCCTACTGCACTGTTGGTGAGAATATAAACTGGTACAGTCATTATGGAGAATAGTATGGAGATTCCTTTTTAAAAATTTTTTATTTTAATTGGAGGCTAATCACTTTACAATATTGTAGTGGTTTTGCCATACATTGCATGAATCAGCCATGGGTGTACATGTGTTCCTCATTCTGAACCACCCTCCCACCTTCCTTCCCATCCTATCCCTCTGAGTCATCCCAGTGCAGCAGCTCTAAGCACCCTGTCTCATGCATCAAACCTGGACTGGAGATCTGTTTTGCATATGATAATATCCATGTTTCAATTCTATTCTCTCAAGTCATCCCACCCTCATCTTCTCCCACAGAGTCCAAAACTGTTCTATATATCTGTGCCTCTTTTGCTCTCTCACATATAGTGTTATCATTAGCATCTTTCTAAATTCCATATATATGTGTTAGGATACTGTATTGGTGTTTTTCTTTCTGGCTTACTTCAACTGTATAATAGGCTACAGTTTCATCCACCTCATTAGAACTGCTTCAAATGTATTCTTTTTAATGGCTGAGTAATATTCAGAGGAACCAGAGATCAAATTGCCAACATCTGCTGGATCATGGAAAAAGCAAGAGCATTTCAGAAAAACATCTATTTCTGCTTCATTGACTATGTCAAAGCCTTTGACTGTGTAGATCACAGTAAACTGTGGAAAATTCTGAAAGAGATGGAAATACCAGACCACCTAACCTGCCTCTTGAGAAATCTGTATGCAGGTTAGGAAGCACCAGTTAGAACCAGACATGGAACAACAGACTGGTTCCAAATAGGAAACGGAGTACGTCAAGGCTGTATATTGTCAGTCTGCTTATTTAACTTCTATGCAGAGTACATCATGAGAAACGCTGGACTGGAAGAAACACAAGCTGGAATCAAGACTACCGGGAGAAATATCAATAACCTCAGATATGCAGATGACACAACCCTTATGGCAAAAAGTGAAAAGAAACTAAAAAGCCTCTTGATGAAGGTGAAAGTGGAGAGCGAAAAAGTTGGCCTAAAGCTCAACATTCAGAAAACGAAGATCATGGCATCTGGTCCCATCACTCCATGGGAAATAGATGGGGAAACAGTGGAAACAGTGTCAGACTTTATTTTTTTGAGCTCCAAAATCACTGCAGATGGTGACTGCAGCCATGAAATTAAAAGATGCTTACTCTTTGGAAGGAAATTTATGACCAACCTAGATAGCATATTCAAAAGCAGAGACATTACTTTGCCGGCTAAGGTCTGGCTCGTCAAGGCTATGGTTTTTCTTGTGGTCATGTATGGATGTGCGAGTTGGACTATGAACAAGCTGAGTGCCAAAGAATTGATGTTTTTGAACTGTGGTGTTGGAGAAGACTCTTGAGAGTCCCTTGGACTGCAAGGAGATCCAACCAGTCCATTCTGAAGGAGATCAACCCTGGGATTTCTTTGGAAGGAATGATGCTAAAGCTCAAATTCCAGTACTTTGGCCACCTCATGCGAAGAGTTGACTCATTGGAAAAGACTCTGGTGCTGGGAGGGATTGGGGGCAGGAGGAGAAGGGGATGATAGAGGATGAGATGGCTGGATTGCCTCACTGACTCGATGGACGTGAGTCTGAGTGAACTCCGGGAGATGGTGATGAACAGGGAGGCCTGGCATGCTGTGATTCATGGGGTCGCAAAGAGTCGGACATGACTGAGTGACTGAACTGAACTGAATATTCCATTGTGTATATGAACCACAACTTTCTTATCCATTTGTGTGCTGATGGACATCTAGGTTGCTTCCATGTCCTGGCTATTATAAACTGTGCTGCAATGAACACTGGGGTACAGTGTCTCTTTCAATTCTGGTTTCCTTGGTGTGTATGCCCAGAAATGAGATTGTTGGGTCATATGGCAGTTCTATTTCCAGTTTTTAAAGGAATCTCCACACTGTTTTCCAAAGTGACTGTACTAGTTTGCATTCCCACCAACAGTGTAAGAGGGTTCTCCTTTCTCTGCACCCTTTNGGGGTACAGTGTCTCTTTCAATTCTGGTTTCCTTGGTGTGTATGCCCAGAAATGAGATTGTTGGGTCATATGGCAGTTCTATTTCCAGTTTTTAAAGGAATCTCCACACTGTTTTCCAAAGTGACTGTACTAGTTTGCATTCCCACCAACAGTGTAAGAGGGTTCTCCTTTCTCTGCACCCTTTTCAGCATTTTTTGTTTGTAATCTTTTTGATAGCAGCCATTCTGACCGGCATGGGATGGTACTTCATCATGGTTTTGATTTGCATCTCTGATAATAAGTGATGTTGAGCATCTTTTCATGTGTTTTTGAGCCATCTGTATGTCTTCTTTGGAGAAATGTCTGTTTAGTTCTTTGGCACATTTTTTGATTGGATCATTTATTTTTCTGGAATTGAGCTGCATGAGTTGCTTGTATATTTTTTAGATTAATTGTCAATTGATTTGTTTGCTATTATTTTCCCCCATTCTGAAGGCTGTCTTTTCACCTTGCTTATAGATTGCTTCATTGTACAAAAACTTTTAAGTTTAATTAGATCCAATTTGTTTATTTTTGCTTTTATTTCCATTACTCTGGGAGGTGGGTCATAGAAGATCCTGTTGTGATTTATGTCAGAGAGTGTTTTGCCTATGTTTTCCTGTAGTAGTTTTATAGTTTCTGGTCTTACATTTAGATCTTTAATCCATTTTGAGTTTATTTTTTTGTATGGTGATGGACAGGGAGGCCTGGTGTGCTGCAATTCATGGGGTCACAAAGAGTCAGACACAATTGTGGGACTGAACTGAACTGAACTGATGGTGTTAACAAGTGTTCTAGTTTCACTCTTTTACAAGTGGTTGACCAGTTTTCCCAGCACCACTTTTAAAGAGATTGTCTTTTCTCCATTGTATATTCTTGTCTCTTTTGTCAAAGATAAGGTGTCCATAGGTGCATGGATTTATCTCTGGGCTTTCTGTTTTGTTCCATTGATCTATATTTCTGTCTTTGTGCCAGTACCATACTGTCTTGATGACTGTAGCTTTGTAGTATTGCCTGAAGTCAGGCAGTTTGATTCCTCCAGTTCCATTCTTCTTTCTTCAGATTGCTTTGGCTATTCGAGGTTTTTTGTATTTCTATACAAATTGTGAAATTGTTTGTTCTAGTTCTGTGAAAAATATCGTTGATAGCTTGATAGGGATTGCATTGAATCTATAGATTGCTTTG
>SJYX01009500.1:150316-167748 GCA_006410675.1 Oreotragus oreotragus | reverse complement strand
ACCAGTTTTCCCAGCACCACTTGTTAAAGAGATTGTCTTTACTTCATTGTATATTCTTGCCTCCTTTGTCTTTCAATTTGTTAATGTGGTGTATCACATTGATTGATTTGTGGATATTGAAGAATCCTTGCATCCCTGGATAAAGCCCACTTGGTCATGATGTATGATCTTTTCAATATGTTGTTGGATTTTGTTTGCTAGAATTTGGTTAAGGATTTTTGCATCTATGTTTGTCAGTGATATTGGCCTGTAGTTTTCTTTTCTTGTGGCATCTTTGTCTGGTTTTGGTATTAGGGTGATGGTGTCCTCATAGAATGAGTTTGGACGTTTACCTTCCTCTGCAATTTTCTGGAAGAGTTTGAGTAGGATAGGTGTTAGCTCTTCTCTAAATTTTTGGTAGAATTCAGTTGTGAAGTGTTCTGGTCCTGGGCTTTTTTTGCTGGGAGATTTATTTACAGTTTCAATTTCCATGCTTGTGATGGATCTGTTAAGATTTCTATTTCTTCCTGGTTCAGTTTGGAAAGTTGTACCTTTCTAAGAATTTGTCCATTTCTTCCAAGTTTTCCATTTTATTGGCATATAGTTGCTGATAGTAGTTTCTTATGAGCCTTTGTATTTCTGTGTTGTCTGTTATGATTTCTCCATTTTCATTTCTAATTTTATTGATTTGATTCTTCTCCCTTTGTTTCTTGATGACTCCGGCTAATGGTTTGTCAATTTTATGTATTTTCTCAAAGAATCAGCTTTTGGCTTTGTTGATTTTTGCTATGGTCTCTTTTGTTTCTTTTGCATTTATTTCTGCCCTAATTTTTAAGATTTCTTTCCTTCTGCTAACCCTGGGGTTCTTAATTTCTTCCTTTTCTAGTTGCTTTAGGTGTAGAGTTAGGTTATTTGACTTTAATCTTGTTTCTTGAAGTAAGCCTGTATTGCTATGAACCTTCCCCTTAGCACTGCTTTTACAGTGGGCCATAGATTTTGGGTTATTGTGTTTTTATTTTCATTTGTTTCTATGCATATTTTGATTTCTTCTGTGATTTGTTGCTATTCAGCAGCATGTTGTTCAGCCTCCATATTTTGGAATTTTTAATAGTTTTTCTCCTGTAATTGACATCTAATCTTACTGCATTGTGGTCAGAAAAGATGCTTGGAATGATTCCAGTTTT
Source organism: Oreotragus oreotragus (assembly GCA_006410675.1). Classification (NCBI taxonomy): domain Eukaryota; kingdom Metazoa; phylum Chordata; class Mammalia; order Artiodactyla; family Bovidae; genus Oreotragus; species Oreotragus oreotragus. The sequence continues at coordinate 166,585 of SJYX01009500.1, read as the reverse complement.
TTTTAAATTTACCAAGGCTAGACTAATGGTCCAGGATGTTTCTGTGATTTGTTGCTATTCAGCAGCATGTTGTTCAGCCTCCATATTTTGGAATTTTTAATAGTTTTTCTCCTGTAATTGACATCTAATCTTACTGCATTGTGGTCAGAAAAGATGCTTGGAATGATTCCAGTTTTTTTTAAATTTACCAAGGCTAGACTAATGGTCCAGGATGTGATCTATTCTGGAGAAGGTTCCATGTGCCCTTGAGAAAAAGCTGAAATTCATTGTTTTGGAGTGAAATGTCCTATAGACATCAATTAGGTCTAACTGCTCCATTGTATCACATAAAGTTTGTGTTTCCTTGTTAATTTTCGGTTTAGTTGATCTATCCATAGGTGTGAGTGAGGGTATTAAAGTCTCCCACTATTATTGTGTTATTGTTAATTTCCCCTTACATACTTGTTAGCATTTGTTTTACATATTGTGGTGCTCCTATATTGGGTACATATATATTTATAATTGTTATATCTTCTTCTTGGATTGATCCTTTGATCATTATGTAGTGTCCTTCTTTGTCTCTTTTCACAGCCTTTTGTCTGAGTGAACTCCGGGAGATGGTGATGCATAGGGAGGCCTGGTGTGCTGCGATTCATGGGGTCGCAAAGAGTCGGACACGACTGAGCGACTGAACGGAACTGAACTGAACTGAAGAATCCTTTCTTCCCTGGGATAAAGCCCACTTAGTCATGGAGTATGATCTTTTTAATGTGTTGTTGGATTCTGATTGCTAGAATTTTGTTAAGGAATTTTGCATCTATGTTCATTAGTGATATTGGCCTGTAGTTTTCTTTTTTTGTGGCATCTTTGTCAGGTTTTGGTATTGTACAGATGGTAGCCTCATAGAATGAGTTTGGAAGTTTACCTTCCTCTGCAGTTTTCTGGAAGAGTTTGAGTAGGATAGGTGTTAGCTCTTTTCTAAATTTTTGGTAGAATTCAGCTGTGAAGGTGTCTGGACCTGGGCTTTTGTTTGCTGAAAGATTTCTGATTACAGTTTTAATTTCCATGCTTGTGATGGGTCTGTTACAATTTTTTATTTCTTCCTGGTTCAGTTTTGCAAAGTTGTACTTTTCTGAGAATTTGTCCATTTCTTCCCTGTTGTCCAATTTATTGGCAAATAATTGCTGATAGTAGTTTCTTATGATTCTCTGTATTCCTGTGTTGTCTGTTGTGATCTCTCCATTTTCATTTCTAATTTTAGTGATTTGATTTTTCTCCCTTTATTTCTTGATGAGTCTGGCTAATGGTTTGTCAATTTTATTTATCCTTTCAAAGAACCAGCTTTTGGCTTTGTTGATTTTTGCTATGGTCTCTTTTGTTTCTTTTGCATTTATTTCTGCCCTAATTTTAAAGATTTCTTTTCTTCTACTAACTCTTGGGTTCTTCATTTTTCTTCTTTCCTTTTCTAGTTGCTTTAAGTGTAGAGTTAGGTTATTTATTTGACTTTTTTCTTGTTTCTTGAGATATGCCTGTATTGCTATGAACTTTCCCCTTAGCATTGCCTTTGCAGTGTCCCACAGGTTTTGGGTTGTTGTGTTTTCATTTGCATTCGTTTCTATGCATATTTTGATTTCTTCTGTGATTTTTTGGTTATTCAGAAGTGTGTTGTTCAGCCTCCATATGCTGGAATTTTTTAATAGTTTTTCTCCTGTAATTGAGATCTAATCTTACTGCATTGTGGTCAGAAACGATGCTTGGAATGATTTCAATTTTTTTAAAATTTACCAAGGCTAGATTTATGGCCCAGGATGTGATCTCTCCTGGAGAGGTTCCGTGTGTGCTTGAGAAAAAGGTGAAATTCATTGTTTTGGGGTGAAATGTCCTATAGATATCAATTAGGTCTAACTGGTCTATTGTATCATTTAAAGTTTGTGTTTCCTTGTTAATTTTCTGTTTAGTTGATCTGTCCATAGGTGTGAGTGGGGTATTAAAGTCTCCCACTATTATTGTGTTCTTGTTAATTTCCCCTTTCATACTTGTTAGCATTTGTCTTACATATTGCAGTGCTCCTATGTTGGGTGCATATATATTCATAATTATTATATCTTCTTCTTGGATTGATCCTTTGATCATTATGTAGTGTCTCTCTTTGTCTCTTTTCACAGCCTTTGTTTTAAAGTCTATTTTATCTGATATGAGAATTGCTATTCCTGCTTTCTTTTGGTCTCTATTTGCACGGAATATCTTTTTCCAGCCCTTCACTTCCAGTCTGTATATGTCACTTGTTTTGAGTGGGTCTCTTGTAGATAACATATATAGGGGTCTTGTTTTTGTATCCATTCAGCCAGTCTTTGTTTTTTGGTTGGGACATTCCACCCATTTAGGTTTAAGATAATTATTGATAAGTATAATCCTGTTGCCATTTACTTTATTGTTTTGGGTTAGAGTTTATATACCCTTGTTGTGTTTCCTGTCTAGAGAAGATCCTTTAGCATTTGTTGAGGAGCTGGTTTGGTGGTGCTGAATTCTCTCAGCTTTTGCTTATCTGTAAAGCTTTTGATTTCTCCTTCATATTTGAGTGAGATCCTTGCTGGTTACAATAATCTGGGCTGTAGGTTATTTTTTTTCAACACTTTAAGTATGTCTTGCCATTCCCTCCTGGACTGAAGAGTTTATATTGAAAGATCAGCTGTTATCCTTATGGGAATCCCCTTGTGTGTTATTTGTTGTTTTTCCCTTGCTGCTTTTAATATTTGTTCTTTGTGTTTGATCTTTGTTAATTTGATTAATATGTGTCTTGGGGTGTTTNCTGTAGTTTATTTTCTTTCATCACTTTAAGTATGTCTTGCCATTCCCTCCTGGCCTGAAGAGTTTCTATTGAAAGATCAGCTGTTATCCTTATGGGAATCCCCTTGTGTGTTATTTGTTGTTTTTCCCTTGCTGCTTTTAATATTTGTTCTTTGTGTTTGATCTTTGTTAATTTGATTAATATGTGTCTTGGGGTGTTTCACCTTGGGTTTATCCTGTTTGGAACTCTCTGGGTTTCTTGGACTTGGGTGACTATTTCCTTCCCCATTTTAGGAAAGTTTTCAACTTTTATCTCCTCAAGTATTTTTTCATGGTCTTTCTTTTTGACTTCTTCTTCTGGGACTCCTATGATTTGAATGTTGGGGCGTTTAACATTGTCCCACATGTCTCTGAGGTTGTCCTCATTTCTTTTAATTAATTTTTCTTTTTTCCTCTCTGCTTCATTTATTTCTACCATTCTATCTTCTACCGCATCTATCCTATCTTCTGCCTCCATTATTCTACTGTTGGTTCCCTTCAGAGTGTTTTTGATGTCATTTATTGCATTATTCATTATATATCGACTCTTTTTTATGTCTTCTAGGTCCTTGTTAAACCTTTCTTGCATCCTCTCAATCCTTGTCTCCAGGCTATTTATCTGTAACTCCATTTTGTTTTCAAGATTTTGGATCATTTTTACTATCATTTTTCTGAATTCTTTTTCAGGTAGACTCCCTATCTCCTACTCTTTTGTCTGGTTTGGCGGGCATTTATCCTGTTCCTTTACCTGCTGAGTATTTCTCTACTTTTTCATCTTGTTTAGATTGCTGTACTTGGGGTGGCCTTTCCACATTCTGGTAGTTTGTGGTTCCTCTTTATTGTGGAGGTTCCTCACTGTGGGTGGGGTTGAATGGGTGGCTTGTCAAGGTTTCCTGGTTAGGAAAGCTTGTGTTGGTGTTGTGGTGGGTGGATCTGGATTTCTTCTATGGGTTTGGTGTGACTTTCGGTAGCCTGTATATTGATGCTGAGGGCTATGTTCCTGCATTGCTAGAATTTGTGTGGTATGTCTTGCTCTGGAACTTGTTGGCTCTTAGGTGGTGCTTGGTTTCAGTGTAGGTATGGAGGCTTTTGGATGAACTCTTATTGATTAATGTTCCCTGGAGCCAGGAGTTCTCTGGTGTTCTCAGGTTTTGGACTTAAACCTCCTGCCTCTAGTTTTCAGTCTTATTCTTATAGTAGCCTCAAGACTTCTCCATCTATGCAGCACTGATGATAAAACATCTAGGTTAATGATGAAAAGTTTCTCCAAGTGAGGGACACCCAGAAAGGTTCACAGAGTTACATAGAGAAGAGAAGAGGGAGGAGGGAGACAGAGGTGACCAGGAGGAAAATAGGGGGAATCAAAAGAGGAGAGAGCAAGCTAGCCAGTAATCACTTCCTTATGTGCTCTCCACAGTGTGGACCCCTCAGAGATGTTCACAGAGTTACACAGAGAAGAGAAGAGTAGAGGGAGGAAGGAGACAGAGGTGACCAGAAGGAGAAAAGGGGGAATCAAAAGGAAGGAGACAGATCCAGCCAGTAATCAGTTCCCTAAGTGTTCTCTACAGCCTGAAACACACAGAAAGGTTCACAGAGCTGGGTAGAGAAGAGAAGGTGGAGGGAGGAGATAGAGGTGACCTGGTGGAGAAAAAGGAGAGTCAAAATGGGAAGAGAGCAATCAAGCCAGTAACCACACTCCCAAGTAAAAATGGGTATTGAAGATTGGGTTCTTAAATGTACAAAATTTGATAACAAATACCAAAAAAGCAAAGATTAAAAATCTAGAGTAGAGGTTCAGTTCAGTTCAGTCACTCAGTTGTGTCCGACTCTTTGCGACCCCATAAATCACAGCACGACAGGCCTCCCTGTCCATCACCATCTCCCGGAGTTCACTCAGACTCACGTCCATCGAGTCCATGATGCCATCCAGCCATCTCATCCTCAGTCGTTCCCTTCTCCTCCCGCCCCCAATCCCTTCCAGCATCAGAGTCTTTTCCAATGAGCCAACTCTTCGCATGAGGTGGCCAAAGTACTGGAGTTTCAGCTTTAGCATCATTCCTTCCAAAGAACACCCAGGGCTGACCTCCTTTAGAATAGACTGATTGGATCTCCTTGTAGTCCAAGGGACTCTCAAGAATCTTCTCCAACACCACAGTTCAAAAGCATCAATTCTTCGGTGCTCAGCTTTCTTCACAGTCCAACTCTCATATCCACACATGACCACAGAAAAAAACCATAGCCTTGACTACAGTAGAGGTTAGACTATCAAAAATACAATATTAAAAAAGCAAAACCAAGTCACAAAAATTAAATATATATATATGAAGTTTGCTTTAAAAATAGGGTCTTTTTTTGCAAGGTAGTAGTAGGTTATAAAAATGAAAAAGTAAGAGAGGACTTAAAATTAAAAAAATTAATTTAAACAATGATAATAGTATAAATATATCTAGGAATTTCTCTGGAGCTCTCGTGGACAGTATGGGGTCAGTTCAGTTTCAGATAGTTCCTTGATCCAGCTTATACTTCTCAAGATCTATAGGCCCCTTCCAATGCAGTCAGTGCTAACTACAGGGTTTTCATCTATTGCACCTGTCACTTCCAACGCGATTCCCTCTGTTTATTTTAGCTTCTTCTGTTTGCTGGTCTCTTCAGTGTCTAATTCCCACCCTGACACAAGGGGGCAGTGGTGGACACTTATTTTGGCTCCCTTGTTGAGTCCTGTGGTGGGGAGGGAGGAACACTGCTAACAAATATCACTGGCGTGAGTGAGGAGTGCTCACAGTGTCTTGGCTGCAGTGGGTTTGCCCCTGCTCATGATGTGTGTGCTTTCATGTTCTACACTTCTCAGGCTCTAGGTTGTTCTGGGGAACTGTCTGAGGCGGGCCCTGGATTGTGCGCACTTCCCAGGTCTAAGCCACTTAGGTTCAGGTTCTCTGTACTCCACAAAAGTTGGGCCTACATTTTGTGCCCTTCCCAGGTCAAAGCAGCTCAGGTGACCAGGTGCTTGGCGAGCGCAGTCTTCCCCAGGTTGGGGGTGCGTCTTATTGCCTCCCCCATCCCAGCTGCTTGGTTTTCTGGGTGCACAGCGAGAGCTCTGTCTCAGGTGTGCCATGTGTCTCTTCTGGGGAGCTGATCTCTGGCTGCAACCCTCCTGGAGGATGTCAACCATCCAGAATCCCAAGAAGTCTTGGTTAGCAACGGAGCCTGCTTGCAGTTTGGTAGAGGATACCTCTCTGGGGCTGAGATTGTCACTTTCTGGCTCTGGCTGCCCCCTGCCTGCCTGTCTTCAGTGGGGGATGGGCCAGTCTGCAGCCTGTCAGCTCTCCTCTGGTATTCACTCAGTCCTTTGTTCTGTGAGCGGGCCTGGCAGTGCCTTATGTTAGGGCTTTTCGTGGGATAGTTCTCTCTCTCTCTCTCTCCCCCACCCCTCTCTGGCTATCCCACAGTTTGGGTTGCTGTCTCACATTAGTTCCCTCAGATTGCCCTCAGGGCATTTGGGCCCGGTCCTTACCTTACTAAGCAATGCAGCCCGCACCTCCCTTTTCAGCCTCTGCTTGCTGGTGGGGGCTGCAAGTGCTGGCAGTTGCCGTTAGGCATGTAATCTGTGGGTTTTATTTATTTATTTGTCCATCCATCCTCCTGGTTATGTTGCCCTCTGAGATTCCAAAACTCCCCACAGACCTACCAGTGAGAGTGTTTCTTGGTGTTTGGAAACTTCTCTTTTCAGACTCCCTTCCTGGGATGGATTTCCATTCCTACTTCTTTTGTCTTTCTTTTTATCTTTTATATTTTGTCCTACCTCTTTTTGAAGACAATGGGGTGCCTTTCTGAGTGCCTGATGTCCTCTGCCAGCATTCAGAAGTTGTTTTGTAGAATTTGCTCAGCGTCAAATGCTCTTTCGATGAATTTGTCGGGGAGAAAGTGGTCTCCCTGTCCTGTTCCTCCGCCATCTTAGGACCGCCTCCTGGAGATTGCTTAACAAACTACCATGTGACCCAACAACCCCACTTCTGGGCATATACTCTGAGAAAACCACAATTCAAAAAACACATATGCCCCAGTGTTCACTGAAACACGGTTTACAAAACCCAAGTCATGGAAGCAACCTAGATGTCCACTGACCGATGAATGGATAAAGAAGCTGTTATATATACATATACATATATATATATATATATATATATATATATACACGATGGAATATTCAGTTAAGTTCAGTCACTCCATTGTGTCTGACTCTTTGTGACCCCATGGGCTGCAGCATGTCAGGCCTCCCTGTCCATCACCAACTCCTGGAGTTTACCCAAAATCATGTCCATTGATTCAGTGATGCCATCCAACCATCTCATCCTCTATTGTACACTTCTCCTCCTGCCTTCAATATTTCCCAACATCACAGTCTTTTCCAGTAAGCCAGCTCTTCACATCAGGTGGTCAAAGTATTGAAGTTTCAGCTTCAGCATCATTCCTTCCAATGAACACTCAAGACTGATCTCCTTTAGGATGGACTGGTTGGATCTCCTTGCAGTCCAAGGGACTCTCAAGAGTCTTCTCCAACACCATAGTTCAAAAGCGTTAATTCTTCAGTGCGCAGCTTTCTTTATAGTTCAACTCTCACATCCATACATGACTACTTGAAAAACCATAGCCTTGATTAGAAGGACCTTTATTGGCAAAGCAATGTGTCTGCTCTTTAATATGCTGTCTAGGTTGGTCATAACTTTCCTTCCAAGGAATAAGCATCTTTTAATTTCATGGCTGCAGTCACCATCTGCAGTGATTTTGGAGCCCCCCAAAATAAAGTTTGACACTGTTTCCACTGTTTCCCCATCTATTTTCCATGAAGTGATGGGACTGGATGCCATGATCTTAGTTTTCTGAATGCTGAGTTTTAAACCAACTTTTTCACTCTCCTTTTTTACTTTCATCAAGAGGCTCTTTAGTTCTTCACTTTCTGCCATAAGGGTGGTATCATCTGCATATCTGAGGTTATTGATATTTCTCCCAGCAATCTTGATTCTAGCTTGTGCTTCCTCCAGCCCAGTGTTTCTCATGATATACTCTACATATAAGTTAAATAAACAGGGTGACAATAAACAGCCTTGATGTACTCATTTCCCAATTTGGAACCAGTCTGTTGTTTCATGTCCAGTTCTAACTGTTGCTTCCTGGCCTGCATACAGATTTCTAAAGAGGCAGGTCAGGTGGTCTGGTATTCCTATCTCTTGAATAGTTTTCCACAGTTTGTTATGATGCACACGGTCAAAGGCTCTGGCACAGTCAATGAAGCAGAAGTAGATGTTTTCTGGAACTCTCTTGCTTTCTTAATGATCCAAAAGATGTTGGAAATTTGATCTGTGGTTCCTCTGCCTTGCCTTTTTTTTTTAATAAGAAAATGTTTGGACACAGTTCTGTTATGAAGAGTCTTACACTGCTAAATATTGAAGACTTGATTATAAATTTTAAAATCTGGCTATATTACTATGAATTTTCAATATCTTCAGTAATTTTATTTTTCTCACTATGTCTATTAGCACAACTCTGCTTACAATTTTATGTTCCGCATATCAACAAAGATTGTCTCCTCTGCCTTTTGTAAAACCAGATTGAACATCTGGAAGTTCATGGTTCATGTATTGCTGAAGCCTGGCTTGGAGAATTTTGAGCATTACTTTACTAGCATGTGAGATGAGAGCAATTGTGCGGTAGTTTGAGCATTCTTTGGCATTGCCTTTCTTTGGGATTGGAATGAAAACTGACCTTTTGCAGTCCTGTGGCCACTGCTGAGTTTTCCAAATTTTCTGGCATATTGAGTGCAGCACTTTCACAGCATCATCTTTTAGGATTTGAAATAGCTCAACTGGAATTCCATCACCTCCACTAGCTTTGTTCGTAGTGATGCGTCCTAAGGCCCACTTGACTTCTCATTCTAGGATATCTGGCTCTAGGTGAGTGATCACACCATTGTGATTATCTGGGTTGTGAAGATCTTTTCTGTACAGTTCTGTGTATTCTTGCCACCTCTTCTTAATATCTTCTGCTTCTTTTAGGTTCATATCATTTCTGTTCTTTATTGAGCCCATCTTTGCATGAAATGTTCCCTTGGTATCTCTCATTTTCCTGGAGAGATCTCTAGTCTTTCCAATTCTATTGTTTTNGACTTCACATTCCAGGATGTCTGGCTCTAGGTGAGTGATCACACCATTGTGATTATCTGGGTTGTGAAGATCTTTTCTGTACAGTTCTGTGTATTCTTGCCACCTCTTCTTAATATCTTCTGCTTCTTTTAGGTTCATATCATTTCTGTTCTTTATTGAGCCCATCTTTGCATGAAATGTTCCCTTGGTATCTCTCATTTTCCTGGAGAGATCTCTAGTCTTTCCAATTCTATTGTTTTCCTCTTATTTCTTTGCACTGATCACTGAGGAAGGCTTTCTTATCTCTCCTTGCTATTATTTGGAACTCTGCATTCAGATGGGTATATCTTTCCTTTATTTTTCACTTCTCTTCTTTACACAGCTATTTGTAAGGTCTCCCCAGACAGCCATTTCACTTTTTTGCATTTCTTCTTCTTGGGGATGGACTTGATTCCTATCTCCTGTACAATGTGTCATGAACATCTGTCCATAGTTCATCAGGCACTATGTCTATCAGATCTAGTCCTTTAAATCTATCTCTCATTTCCAATGGAATATTACTCAGCCGTAAAAGAGAACACATTTGAATCAGTTGTATTGAGGTGGATGAACCTAGAGCCCATTATACAGATTGAAGTAAGTCAGAAAGAGAAAAACAACTATTGTATATCAATACATACACACATATATATATAGAAATCTAGGCAAACAGTATGAGGAACTAATTTACAGAGAATTGGAGATGCCAATGTAGAGAACAGACTTGTGGATACAGCATGGGAAAGAGAGCCTAGGGAGAATTGAGAAAGTAGATCTGACATATATACACTTTCATGTGTAAAACAGATAACTGATAGGAAGGCGCTATATAACATAGGGAGCCCAGCCTGGTGCTCTGTGTCAAACTAGATGGGTGGAATGGGGTGGGGTGGTTCATGAGGGAGGGGAGATTCTACCTTAGAACCACCAGTGAGAGTGTGGCCCTGTGGTTGGTTTGATTTCAGATTTCTAGCCTCTGGGACTGTGAAACTATAGATTTCTGTTGTTTTATGACACTTTGGTTTTGGTACTTTGTTATAGCAGTCATAGGAAAGTAATACAAGTGGCCTAAAATGAATTAAGATGAAATTCTCTAAAATGAACCTAAAGAAGGAAAAAAAAAAAAACTGGATAAGGAAATTACAAAATTGAATAGTTCTTTTAAAAGATTCTTTTTACTGATAAATGTAAGTACACAGATGCTTAAAATAAAAAGCTAATGAGCCTTTGCTTAAAGATGTCATATTTCCCAGCATTCAGTGAATGGAACTTAACATAGGGCCATTTGTGAAAATGTGTTTTCCCTTTTGAAATTATTAAAACATACATTGTTGCTCTTTATGTTAGTTTTATGATGCATAATGGAATTCCAAATTAAATATTGTTTAGATGCTTATGCACTAAGAATTCTTTGGCAAGGGGGCATAAGACTGAGTGGAAGAATATCTTTTCATATCAAGGCAGTGAAGCCTTAGTCAATGGTCAAAATGTAATTTACAGTAGGATTTTATTATGATATAAAAATATTTTTATAGGCAAAAGAGTATGAATACAGAAAGGCCTCTGTGTTCAGTGAATCCTAATAGCAAGCACATTTGCCAAGAAGTCAGACACTGCCTTTTAAAACATGCTCATATCTTTTGTTTTATTCTTTGCTTCTGTGTCAGTGTACCTGGCAGTGCTAAATCCAAGGAACCTGGGAACCTTTTCATATTTTCTCTCCTGATAGCCCCAGATGAAAGTACACATGCTAACTTGGCTGAGCTTTTTCATCAGTTCCTGAAGTTTCTACAAAAGCATATTGCTGACCAGGAAACTGGGTCAGGCAACTGTTCGGCAATAAAGATGATCTTTTGAAGTGTCTCAGCAGCCGCCTACCTTGAACAGGAGTCCCGTGGATCATGCTCTTCACAAATTGTGCCTCAGGCCTCAGATATTATTTCTCCTGCTTTAATAACAATGAAAAAAAGCTCTGCCCCTTTCCCCACCCCCACCTTCCTTTGGGCTTTCAGTTGATGAACCTGTTCATTTAAAGAGAGTTTTAAAAATTGCTTTAAAAAATACAACCACTTCCTGGAGTATATTTGTACAAGAAAGCTGTCTCCTGAAATTCTGTGAAGCTAGTACATAAGAAATATTACCATGATGCCATAGGACAGCCATCACTGACTTGAGCAGAATTTTCTAAGAGGCAATCTGATTTTGACTTGAACAGGAGTTGATCGTTTAGACTCAGAGCCATTTTCCAGGCCTTGGGATTTCCCATCTACCCCCAGCAGAGGCATTTTCTCCCTTAGTTCCTCAGTAAAGAAAGAAATAAGTTGTGGTTTTCTTTTTATGTAATCTGACAATATTAGCATATTCAGAATGAAATACATAAAAATCATTGGATCAGATACCCTTTAACAGGGACATGAATTATGAATCAATGAAAAAAGCTGTCACCAGCTATGTTACCTTGATATTAATAGCGTGAATAGTCAATGTTGGAAGTATTTGGGGCACATTTGCCATTAAATCCATCTTGTCTTTCAAGAATGAGATGGAGACAGAGAAGGGAGAGAGGGGTACAAGGTGTGAGAGTGGGATAGAGAGATCAAGGGATAATATTATTTATGAGGATCTTTTAACATCCAATAGAATTCAAATAGCTCACCTGTTAGGAGTCCCAGGCTGATGCAGTTTGACTCAGATCATGCAATCTGAGAAAAGAGATATCATCACGAAATTAACCTTTATTGTCTACAAGGGCCAGAAGCCTGCAGCTGTTGCTTCTTTTTTCACAGTCTGAGAGCAAATATGATTTTCACATTTTTAAATAGTTGAAAAAATGAAGGATATAATTTTGTGACATGAAAAATTAATAAAACTCAAATTTCAGTGTCCATAAAGAAAGCTATATTTGAACACAGCCATGATCATCCCTTTATGTATTATGACTCATTTGAATAGACCCTGATAGTGGGAAAGATTGAGGGCAGGAGGAGAAGGGGACAACAGACGATGAGATGGTTGGATGACATCACCAACTCAATGGACATGAGTTTGAGTAAACTCTGGGAGTTGGTGATGGATAGGGAGGCCTGGCGTGCTGTGATTCATGGAGTTGCAAAGAGTCGGACACAACTGAGCGACTGAACTGAACTGATAGATGTTTTCCTATTGTAATGGCAGAGTTGAGTAAATGTGATGGAGACTATATGGCCTTTAAAGCTTAAAATATTTACTACTCATCCCTTTGCACGAAAAAGTTCACGAATTCCCTATATATTCAAATACATGCATTTATAGATGTGTATGTGCTACATGCATGCTAAGTCATGTCCGACTCATTGAGACCCCATGAACTTTAGCCCGCCAGGCTCCTCTGTCTGTAGGATTCTCCAGGTAAGAATACTGGAGTGGATTGCCATGTCTTCCTCCAGAGAATATTCCCAACCCATGGACTGAACTCACATCTCTGCATCTCCTATATCAGGAGGCAGGTTCTTTACCACTAGTGCCACCAGGGAAGCCCAATATATATGTATATATAAATATAAATATCTACCTATCTAATCTATATAGCTAGTATTTTTCTTCTGTACCTAACCAAACCTTCCCTGTAGCATGTATTTCTTCTAATCAAAGTAATATAAGCTGTGAAGCATAGTAACTATACGTCTCTATCCTCATACTCCATTTTCATGGTTAAAAACAAAACTGGTTCAGTGCACAAAGAAATGCTTTATTCTACCAAGTGCACACCTTGATGAAGCTGAACGTGCTTGATATTTACTCTGACTGACAGGAAAGTATATTCACCCAGACACTGGGTCATAAACGTATCTAATATCCCCACAATAGCAACTTCAAAGGTGATATAAAAATGTTAGTAGTTAATATACTAATGCCTCAAATGCCCATCTGGGGTGGCAGAATTCATTTCCTATCATCTGTAGTTAAAAAAGACTTAAATTGAGGCTTTTAACTGGGGATTATTTAAACTGTGTTTTAAATTTTCAAGAAAGAGCTTAAAGATTATTACTTCCAGTGGGAGAATTTTGATCCAAGAATTGGAGATCCTTTCATTTAATTTTTACAAAATGACTAACAGGAAGCTGGAAATGGCCAACTCAGCTCAGTTTGACAAATGTGTCTCAGATGGTGTGATATAATAAAGAATACGTCCAGTCTTTGTCCCTGGTTCCCAGCACAGAGCTTTAAGCACTTGGAATTTTCCTGGTGCGAACATCCATTTTTATTCATTAGAAGCCCCTTTCCACCATACATGAGTTTATACTAACAAAGTGATCATGGTGGGCCCCTAGATCATTTCCAGTGAGGGGCTGACCATGATAGAAATTAGAGAATTGGAACTTATAGTACTGCCCATCCCCACCCTGCCAAACTCCACGGAGAAAAGAGGGACTGAAGACTGAATTCCAACATGTGACCAGAATTTAATCACTCATATCCACCTAGTGAAACCTCAATAAAAAACTCTGAAAAATGAGACTCAGGGAGCTTCCAAACTTATGAACATATCGATCAATGTACTAGGAGGGTGGCACACCTTTGAGTCCACAGAGATGGAAGCTCTGTATCTCACTTCCCCAGACCTTTCGCCTCTTCCATTTGACAGTTCTTAAGTTATAACTTTTATAATAAAAAGGTAATTGTATGTGGAGTGCTTTCAGTCAGTTTTGTAAGTCATTCTGGTGAATTATGAAACCTAAATGGTGGTGTGATAGCCCTCAAATTTGTAATCAGCTGGGAAGAAATGCAAATAGTCTGGGGACACCAGAGACCTGTGGCTGGCCTCTGAAGTAGGGACGGTCTTACAGGACTGAACCCTTAACCTCTGGAGTTTGTGCTAATTCTAGTCAGTTAGCGTCAGAATGAAATTGAGTTCTATCTACTACACTTCAATAAAAAGAGAATATAATAGAATTGAAAGACATTCAGTTAGTATCACAAAATGGTTGCTAGAATGCATGGCTACTTGGGCTAGGCCCAATGTAATACAAGGTGCTGAGGATGGAAAAATGGGTAAGGCAGTTCTTGATCTCAAAGTGCTTACAACCTGGTTGTGTAACTGTTTAATAAGATCAAAACTGATCTTAGCCTGAGAAGGTGAACCTAATTAAGAAGGGAGTGAGAGGAGTGGAACTTAAGGAGGACACAAAAGGCCCTTGTTTTTAGTGTTTATGAGTAAACACACTGTCAACTATGAAAGCTGGGGCTCTCTTCCTGTGTCCATTGTGCAGTTTTATGTGTGTTAATTCTCATTATCTGTTACTGAGTTTGTGTTCTTAGGGCACTGTGTGAGGGATTTGTAGTGTGTGGAACTATTTGACTCTGGGAAAAAAGGAGATATTTTCCCCAAAGAGAATGGATGCAGAAGCTTTCACTGGGGTAAATTATTCACTGGGGCTCAGTGAGTGTCTATAAATCATTTGCAAAGAACAATGTCCTTTCTAATGAGAAATGGAAACTTTGGGGTGGTTTATAACCTTGAGGGAACTGAGAAGCAAGAGGTATGGCCCTGAACTCTAACTCTTGTCTTGAGAAAGGAAACATCATTAAATCATTTTCTAGTACAGAGGGGGTAGGGCTGGAGTGAGAAGGATGGGGAGCCAGGAAAAGGGAAGATGTTGGCCAGAGAATAAGATGACCACAGTGACAACAAGCTGCAAGAAAAGGATGCCAATGGGATTGTACCACTGTTATTCTAGTTATTTTAAACAGAAAAGAATTTAATACTAGGACTTGGGTTTTCATAAAACTGTGGTTGGGCTAGAATAGTGGGTTCCAGACTGGGCCTCCCATTACTGATTTTAAGCATAATTTTGTAGAAGTAACACACACAAGTAGTAGCTGCTTCTGCAACATAGATGGAAATTAGAGCAGATACTGAGCAAATGAACCAGTTGNCATAAAACTGTGGTTGGGCTAGAATAGTGGGTTCCAGACTGGGCCTCCCATTACTGATTTTAAGCATAATTTTGTAGAAGTAACACACACAAGTAGTAGCTGCTTCTGCAACATAGATGGAAATTAGAGCAGATACTGAGCAAATGAACCAGTTGCCCATAGGTTCTGTGGGATGGTGAAAGGGTACCAGGATATTAGGACTTCTTAATCTTGCCATCACATACTTGTACTTGAGAAATTTTGTTAATTTTTATGTTCTCTGCAGTTTTGGACAGCTATTGTGAAAGTGTACAGGAAAGGAGATTTCAGTCCATATCTGAGGCAGGGTTTACAAAAGGAAGTAGGATTTTTTTGAAGGCCATACAATCTGGGTGGTGGCAGCAGAAACATTCTCACATGGAGTGGAAAAGAGGGTAAAAGAACTGAGGACCAGGTTTATAATTTCTTTTTACCTAGGAACTCTAATCCTTAAGTTGCTATCTTCAGCTTCAGATGAATTTATACTGTTTTAATAGAGGTCACTTCCTCATAAGTCCATGTATGGATATGCTCAGTGTCACAAGTCAAACTTCCAACAGGTGAATCCTCCTTTGAGCTCTAGACATGCTTAACACAATAATTAAATAATGGATATATTTAAGCATGAGCATGTTGTTCATTTATCGATCAGTTTTGTGACCTTTAATTTTCACTCTCATCTAACAGACATTTATGAAGCGCCTATTGTGTGCAAAGCTCAAGGAAGAATAGAGACAAAAGATTGGTTTCTGACTTCAAATTGCTCACAGTTTAGTGGGAGAGATGCCAATAAATATGCCAAAACACCGGAGTGTTACTAATTGGTAATTATTAGTTAACATTTATGAAGAACTTACAATGATTTGGGTACTGTGCTAAGATTTTTACTTATATTGTTGCATTTAATCTTTACAGTAATCTTTGAGTATGGTTCAATTAATATCCATCTTATAGATGAGGAAACTGAGGTACAGGTAGATCAATAAATACTTTAAGTGGACTCAGCTATTAAGTAACTAAAGGATAGTTTAAACCCTGCTGTGTAACTGCAGAATTGAGCTCTTGACCACCTGCTGGGCTACAGTCACTGGTGATAACACTAGCCCCTAATTTTCATTCAGTCTGGGTAAGATTTGGAGAACTGATCCACGATGAGGAGATACAACAGTTAGAACTGGACATGGAACAACAGACTGATTTCAAATAGGAAAAGGAGTATGTCAAGGCTGTATATTGTCACCCTGCTTATTTAACTTATATGCAGAGTACATTTTGAGAAACGCTGGGCTGGAAGAAGCACAAGCTGGAATCATGATTGCCAGGAGAAATATCAATAACCTCAGATATGCAGATG
>SJYX01009500.1:127787-148333 GCA_006410675.1 Oreotragus oreotragus | reverse complement strand
GCATAAAAAAAGCATATCAATCAATTAAACAGAATAGAAAATCCAGAAATAAACCCACAAATATATGGTCAACTAATTTGTAAGAAGAGAGGCAAGAACACACAATAGGGGAAAGGATAATCTCTTAAATGGTGCTGGTAAAACTGGATATGCTCATACCAAAGAATGAAATTAGACCGGATTAAAGACTTAAGTGTAAGACCTGAAACTATAAAATCCCTAAAACAAAACATAGGGACATTGGTCTTGGCAGTGAGTTTTTTTTTTTGGATATGACACCCAAAGCATAGGTGACAAAAGCCAAAATAGACAAGTGGGACTGCATCAAACTATAAAGCTTCTGCATAACAAAGGAAACAAAAGAAGTGAAAAAGTGACCTATGGAATGGGGGGAAACCATTTGCCAAACACATATTCTGTAAGGGGTTAATAGCCAGAATATACAAAGAACTCATGTAACTCAATAGCATAAAAACAAAATAATGATTAAAGGACATGAATAAACATTTTTCTAAAGAAAACATACAATAGTCAACAGGTAAATGAAAAGGTGCTTAATTTCACTAATCATCAGAGAAATGCAAATCAAAACTGCAATGACATATCACCTACTTTGTGTTTGTATATCTCTGATCAAAAAGATAAGAGATAAAAACAAAATAATGATTAAAGGACATGAATAAACATTTTTCTAAAGAAAACATACAATAGTCAACAGGTAAATGAAAAGGTGCTTAATTTCACTAATCATCAGAGAAATGCAAATCAAAACTGCAATGACATATCACCTACTTTGTGTTTGTATATCTCTGATCAAAAAGATAAGAGATAAAAAATGCTGGTGAAGATATGGAGAAAAAGGAACTCTTATACAGTATGGTGGGAATGTAAACTGGCAAGGCCCCTAGGAAAACAGTATGGCATTTTCCCAAGATATTAAAAATAGAACTTCCTATTATTTAGCAATGTACTTCTGGGAATATCTGCAAGAAAAACNTAAAAACAAAATAATGATTAAAGGACATGAATAAACATTTTTCTAAAGAAAACATACAATAGTCAACAGGTAAATGAAAAGGTGCTTAATTTCACTAATCATCAGAGAAATGCAAATCAAAACTGCAATGACATATCACCTACTTTGTGTTTGTATATCTCTGATCAAAAAGATAAGAGATAAAAAATGCTGGTGAAGATATGGAGAAAAAGGAACTCTTATACAGTATGGTGGGAATGTAAACTGGCAAGGCCCCTAGGAAAACAGTATGGCATTTCCCCAAGATATTAAAAATAGAACTTCCTATTATTTAGCAATGTACTTCTGGGAATATCTGCAAGAAAAACCCTAAAAACAAACAAACAAACAAAAAAACAAAACCTAAATCATTATTTAAACTAACACCAGAAAAAAAAAAAAAAGAAAAAGTCTTTTTTATCATAGGGAACTGAAATGCAAAGTGGGAAGTCAAATGATAGCTGGAGTAACAGGCAAGTTTGGCCTTGGAGTACAAAATGAAGTGGTACAAAGGTTAACACTTTTGGCAAGAGAACACACTGGTCATAGCAAACACCCCACCGACACAAGAGATGATTCTACACATGGACATCACCAGATGGTCAATACCAGAATCAGACTGATTATATGCTTTATAGCTGAAGATGGAGAAGCTTTGTGCAGTCAGTAAAAACAAGACTGGGGGCTGACTGTGGCTTAGAGCATGAATTGCTTGTTGCAAAATTCAGACTTAAACTGAAGAATGTAGGGAAAACCACTAGGCCATTCAGGTTTGACTTAAATCAAAATCCCTTATGATTATACAGTGGAAGTCACAAATAGATTCAAGGGATTAGATCTGATAAAGTGCCTGAAGAACTATGGATGGAGGTTCATAGCACTGTATAGGAGGCGGTGATCAAAAGCATCCCCAAGAAAAAGAAATGCAAAAGGCAAAATGGTTGTCTGAGGAGGGCTTACAAACAGCTGAGAAAAGAAGAGAAATGAAAGGCAAAGGAGAAAAGGAAAGTAATACCCATCTGAATGCAGAGTTCCAGAGAAAAGCAAGGAAAGATAAGAAAGCCTTTTTAAGTGCACAATGCAATAAATAGAGGAAAACAATAGAATGGGAAAGACTAGAGATCTCTTCAAGAAAATTAGAGATATAAAAAAAAAAAAAAGAAAAAGTCTTTTTTATCATAGGGAACTGAAATGCAAAGTGGGAAGTCAAATGATAGCTGGAGTAACAGGCAAGTTTGGCCTTGGAGTACAAAATGAAGTGGTACAAAGGTTAACACTTTTGGCAAGAGAACACACTGGTCATAGCAAACACCCCACCGACACAAGAGATGATTCTACACATGGACATCACCAGATGGTCAATACCAGAATCAGACTGATTATATGCTTTGTAGCTGAAGATGGAGAAGCTTTGTGCAGTCAGTAAAAACAAGACTGGGGGCTGACTGTGGCTTAGAGCATGAATTGCTTGTTGCAAAATTCAGACTTAAACTGAAGAATGTAGGGAAAACCACTAGGCCATTCAGGTTTGACTTAAATCAAAATCCGTTATGATTATACAGTGGAAGTCACAAATAGATTCAAGGGATTAGATCTGATAAAGTGCCTGAAGAACTATGGATGGAGGTTCATAGCACTGTATAGGAGGCGGTGATCAAAAGCATCCCCAAGAAAAAGAAATGCAAAAGGCAAAATGGTTGTCTGAGGAGGGCTTACAAACAGCTGAGAAAAGAAGAGAAATGAAAGGCAAAGGAGAAAAGGAAAGTAATACCCATCTGAATGCAGAGTTCCAGAGAAAAGCAAGGAAAGATAAGAAAGCCTTTTTAAGTGCACAATGCAATAAATAGAGGAAAACAATAGAATGGGAAAGACTAGAGATCTCTTCAAGAAAATTAGAGATATCAAGGTAATAGTTCATGCAAAGATAGGCACAATAAAGGACAGAAATGGTATGGACCTAACAGAAGCAGAAGATATTAAGAAGAGGTGGCAAGAATACACAGAACTATACAAAAAAAGATCTTAATGATTCAGATAACCGTGATGATGTAATCACTCACCTAGAGGCAGACATCCTGGAGTGTGAAGTCAAGTGGATCTTAGGAAGTATCACTGCAAATAAAGCTAGTGGACATGATGGAATTCCAGCTGAGCTATTTCAAATCCCAGAAGATAATGCTGTTAAAGTGCTGCACTCCATATGCTAGCAAATCTGGAAAACTCAGCAGTGGCCACAGGACTGGAAAAGGTCAGTTTTCATTCCAATCCCAAAGTAGGGCAATTCCAAAGAATATTCAAACTACTGCACAGTTGCACTCATTTCACATGCTAGCAAGGTGATGCTCAAAATTCTCTAAGCTAGACTTCAACAGTATGTGAACTGAGAACTTCCAAATGTTCAAGTTGGATTTAGAAAAGACAAAGGAAACAAGGATTCAATTGCCAACATACCTGGATCACAAAAAAAGCAAGAGAATTATAGAAAAACATCTATTTCTGCTTCATTGACTCCACTAAAGCCTTTGGCTGTGTGGATCACAACAAACTGGAAAATTCTGAAAGAGATGGGAATACCAGATCACCTTGCCTGTCTTCTGTGAAACCTGTATGCAGACAAGGAGCAACAATTAGAACCAGACATGGAACAATGGACTGGTTCCAAATTGGGAAAAGAGTACGTCAAGGCTGTATATTGTCACCCTGCTTATTTAATTTATATGCAGAGTACATCATGCGAAATGCTGGGCTGGATGAAGCATAAGCTGAAATCAAGGTTGCTGGGAGAAATATCAATAACCTCAGATATGGAGATGACACCACCCTTCTGGCAGAAAATGTAGAGGAACTAAAGATCCTCTTGATGAAGGTGAAAGAGGAGAGTGAAAAAGCTGGCTTAAAACTCAACATTCAAAAAAAGAAGGTCATGGCATCCAGTCCCATCACTTTATGGCAAATAGATGGAAAAACAATGGAAACAGTGAGATTTTATTTTCTTGGGCTCCAAAATCACTGTGGATAGTGACTGCAGCCATGATATCAAAAGATGCTTGCTCATTGAAGAAAAGCAATGACAAACCTAGACAGTGTATTAAAAAGCAGAGATATTACTTTGCTGACAAAGATCTGTATAGTCAAAGTTATGGTTTTTCATGTACGGATATGAGAGCTTGACTATAAAACAGCCTGAGTGCCAAAGAATTGATGCCTTTGAACTGTGGTGGTGGAAAAGACTCTTGAGAGTTCCTTGGACAGCAAGAAGATCAAACCAATCAATCCTAAAGGAAATCAACCCTAAATATTCATTGGAAGCACTGATGCTGAAGCTTCAATACTTTGGGCACCTGATGTGAAGAGCCAACTCATCAGAAAAGACCCTGATGCCAGAAAAGATGAAGGCAGGAGAAGAAGGGAATGACAGAGGATGAGATGGTTGGATGGCATCACTGACTCAATGGACATGAGTTTGAGCAAAGTCTGGAAGATGATGAACAGGGAAGCCTGGTGTGCTGCAGTCCATGATGTCACAAAGAGTTGGACATGACTGAGCAGCTAAACAGCAACAACAACATTATCTCAAAGAGGTATCTGCACTTTCATGTTCATTATAGCATTATTCACAGTAACCAATGTATAGAAATAACATAAGTTGCAATCAATGAATGAAGGGATACAGAAAATGTGATAGATAAGTCATTCAATCTCAAAAAGAAGGAAATGCTCCCATTTGTGACACCATAGATAAATCTATAGGGCTTAATGCTAAGGAAATTAAGACAGACAGATAAAAGCAAATACTGCATTGCTTATATATGAAATCTAAAAAAAAAAAAAAATCAATTCATAGAAACAGACAGTAGAACAGAGGGTTCTAGGGCTGACGAGGTGGGGGAAATGAGGAGAGATTGTTAAAAGGGTATAAACTTTCATTTATAAAATGAATAAGCTCTAAGTATCTAATATATTACAAAGTGACTCTAATTGATAAGTCTTACTGCATAACTGAAATTTGCTGAGACAGTAACTCATAACTGCTCTCATCACACCAAAAGAAAGGTAAATATGTGAGGTGATGGATGTATTAACTTGATTATAATCATTTAACAATATATATGTCTATAAAACCATCCTATTGCACACCTTAAATATATAAAATTTTATTTGTCAACTATATGTCAATAAACCTGGAAAAAAAGTAACAGCATTAAATAAAAATGAATTATTACAATGCTTGCAAAAAAAGACAAAACAACCAACCAAACAAAAATACAAAGACAAATGGGTTAGTGGGGTCTCAGCATAACCTCTGAAAGGGACTTGCTGGTTGCAGCAGTTCCTCCCATCCCCTGATAGAAGGCGTAGTCTTTACTTAATATTAAATAATGTCTTCCTCTTCTCTCTACTTTTGCCCCAACATCTTACCCCTCAAATCAAAACACAATCAGCTGCCTATTGGTACACTGAAAATGATGCTTCCTTTTTATTGGTTTATTTTCTCCTAAGGTCTCTGTAAAGACGTTGGCACCTCATCAATGAACCATTTGTTTTAACTTGATTAAATCACAGCAGATTAACTATTAAAAAATTAAGCAGTCAAGATTAAATAATATTAGATTTAAAAAATAAATGTCAAATTGCAATGTGCTTGCTGCTGCTAAGTCACTTCAGTCGTGTCCGACTCTGTGCGACCCCACAGATGGCAGCCCACCAGGCTCCCCAGTCCCTGGGATTCTCCAGGCAAGAACACTGGAGTGGGTTGTCATTGCCTTCTCCTGCAATGTGCTTATCAGATTAGAATTATTGTAGCCTCTGTTAATACCATACACACTAAGTCAAAAACACTAAATATCTAAACCTAAGCTTATTGGGAGCAATTTTTACTTCTTTTCTCAAGATGCTGCTGCTGTTGCTGCTAAGTCGCTTCAGTCGTGTCCGACTCTGTGCAACCCCATAGATGGCAGCCCACCAGGCTCCCCCATCCCTGGGATTCTCCAGGCAAGAACACTGGAGTGGGTTGTCATTTCCTTCTCCAGTGCATGAAAGTGAAAAGTGAAAGTGAAGTCGCTCAGTTGTGTCCGACTCCTAGCGACCCCGTGGACTGCACCCTACCAGGCTCCTCCATCCATGGGATTTTCCAGGCAAGAGTACTGGAGTGAGTTGCCATTGCCTTCTTCATTTCTCAAGATGAGATGGTCATAAATAATATTTCCAGAACTCCATATCAACACTATCACAAACACAGATGCTAATATCTGCCTTTTCCTTATCTCCAGTATAAGATGGTCAAAAACAAAACTTTGGGAAATCTAAACTTACCCACATAGAACACAAGGAGGAAATGTCAAGACAATAACCAAGACATCAATAGGCAGTAAGATAAGGTCAAAAGTAAAACTGAGCAGAGGAAGCCAAGTTAAGAAGAGCCTTTGGCAAACTCATTAAATAATTTCAGTTTGCTTCTTGTTGTTCTCTGTACCAAGTATTTTTCAACAAATATGAAGACCAATGTTAGATGTGCTGGGAATTTCGAAGATAAATGTTTACTTCTTCAAAGAGTTTATAAACCACATTCTGTCTTTGGCACCCTATTAAATTGACCAATCCTCTGCCTCACTTCCTCTAGCTCAAGATGACAACAAGCTAATCTGATAACATACTAACCTAATATGTGACCTTCCTTTCTCTTTTTATTTGCAGTGTGAAAGGAACCTGAATAAATGGTGCTAAAGTCTTACTTCCAAGGAATGCCTCTAACAGGGTGTCAAGCTTATGGACAGATATTTTTGAGCAAGTACTGACTTCATTGCTTATATGCAGGGCAGATCAAGTTGCAGAGTAGGATGACTGTGACTGGAGAAAGTGGGGAGGTTTAGTTCTTTTTGATCAGTCTGCAAAAGAACAATTTCAGATACTGCACAGATCTACAGATGTTAAGTTCTTCTGGGTATTTTATGACCTCCTGGGAACTCAAATGCTGAATTGTGCTAACTTAGAAAGGCAGAAGGAACTTTTAAGCAGTAGTGTTGAATCACAAGTCAGAATTAGAATGCCAATGGTAAAGATCAGTCAGAAAGTTTCTATTTTATGGGAGCTTTATTACTTCAATCAACAATCGTTCTTTTTATTTTCAAGAAACAGAAAGAAGCAAACAACAATAAGAAGCAATGGAAAGGGAGTGGATTGCAGATTGCAAAGTAGGTAGAAAACACTTGAACATGCAAAATATGAGAGTAGGAAGGGATACATCATCGATGTTGTGATGCTAATCTAGGTCAGGAGTTTACAGTATATGATCAGCATGAAATGAAATACTCTTTCTCTAAAATCCTGCCTTTTGATAGATTGCATTCTGAGATCTCTTAAGGGAAGCCATAGACATCTGCATCATTATCTCCATAGCAACCTGTGTGGGGACTTCAAAAGGTGTATGTGAGGGAAGTGCGGATAAATCATTTTCTGAAATATTGAAAATAAAATATAGAAAAGGAAAGCTTTAGTAGATGACCAAGTCTATAAAGGGACTGGTAAGAGTGGTATGTCATAGTGAAATTTTGCATGATGTTACCCAGTTTGGGGTTATTTTATCTGAATGGACCTAGGTACTTACACTTTTAAACAAGCTCCCCCAGTGAAATGGGTGCAGACTTTTGGAGACACATTCTCAGAAGCAGATCTAAGATCTGTGATGACCTTCTTTGTGGTCAACACTGCTTGCTTTCACAATACTAAGCAGGGCAGTAGTGCAGAAGTGTTTCTAAGCCTTCCGCACTTTTCTCTTTGTCACAGGTAAAGATAGCTCTGCCTTTCCCAAGTACCTGCTCCTAGGTTGAAATTTGAGATAAGTTCCCTGAAGCTTAGAAATTAAGCCAAATTGGAATCTGACAATTACCTAGAATGTGGCTGTAAAAAAATGGATGTGAACATAGATGATGGCTTAAAAATAACAAAATTTTTAGAGTTTAATTTAGTTATAGCAAGAAAGACATCAATGTCGCTTTTCAATTTGACTCTCACTTTTGGTTTAGCTCAAAGTTTCCATGAGTGCTCACATTTTCTTACCCATTTTAATGACCTGTATACTTTCAGTTCTGAGACCATAGCTGAATGATTCCAACAAAATAAATGAAAGTCCAAGGAACAATTATATTTTCCATATAATCTTTTGCATCCTCTAAAGCAATAGACCCTAAATCTGAATCCTTCGCTTTTAAATCTCCTGAATGGAAGATCATAATTTGGAAGGCTAGAAGCTAGAAGTAAAGATTTTGACAGTTTTCATACTATACTTCAGAGTAAGCTGAGTTTAAAAAAAAATGTAATTATGTGCAACTCTTAAATTCAGTTTTCTAAGAGCACTCAAAATATTGTTTTTATTTCCATTAGAAATTCCTTTGCCTTGAAGAGTGTTTTAATGAAATTTAGCTATTAATGAAATAATGGAAAGAAAAATTATTAATAAGACCCCTGGCCTAGTGCATTTGCAAAGGTGTCAATTAGAAAGGGGGCAAAGGTGATGTTTCTGACAAGGTCATTGGCTTTCAAGGTCATTGGCTTTCAAATACAGACATTGAAGCTCAATGATTTTATCCATGCAGAATAAAAATGAGCAGGACTGTATGGTACCTTTGAAGTAAATCTTGTAATAGGAGAAACAACAATTAAGCTATTAAAATGGCAAAGACTGAAAAAAAAAAAAAGGTGTAAGTAGAGCCTGTTCATTCTGCCTCCTGCTGTTAGAGGTCCCGTATCCATAGTTCTGGAGGGTAATTCAGCACTGCTAAGACAGACTTAAAAATTAACTCCAACCTCTAAACAAATTAGGTGAAGAAGGGTAAAAGTTTTCTTGGATTTGTTTCAAATTCTTGACCTTGGAAATCATTGCCTCACATTGGGAATTCCTTCTAGGAACAAATGTTTAGAGTTCTTTCTAATATACTGCCTTCTATTACCAGGATCTTAATGTTTTAGG
This sequence comes from Oreotragus oreotragus, assembly GCA_006410675.1. Classification (NCBI taxonomy): domain Eukaryota; kingdom Metazoa; phylum Chordata; class Mammalia; order Artiodactyla; family Bovidae; genus Oreotragus; species Oreotragus oreotragus. The sequence continues at coordinate 139,352 of SJYX01009500.1, read as the reverse complement.
GTCTTCCCATGTTTCTAAAATTTAACCCAATGACAGAGATTCCTGAAGACAGAGATGCAAGAGTGATTTAAGGAATACAGACAGGTGGATGTGGTTTCTCAGGTCAGGCTTCAGTACTCGGTGGGGGTTCAAATTCTAGTTAGTTGACAAGGAAAGAGAAGATTCAGAAGCACAAAAAAATCATTCTTCAAATGTCTAAAAGTGTCTAACAGGAAATGAGTGTTGGATTCATTCCGGATTATCTTAATGGGTCATACCAACCCATTAAAGTTATATACAGAGATTTATTTATTTTTTTTGCCTCAGTTTAAGAGAAAAATATCTAAAAGTTAGAACATTTTAGAATCAAAGTCTCTTTGGGAGAGAATGTTTAACTACGCAAGATGACTATTGGAAAGTTTTAGCAAAAAGTTATGATACATTGGATGATAAATTGGAAAAATGACCCTTTCTGGTCTCTAACCCTGGGATTATAAGATTACATGATACTATGATTCTAAAAGGCAAAAAACAGCATGGCCATAGAGACATTTCTTTATACTTATGTATGATTAAAATGTTATCATATTCCTCCAGGCTTCTGTGGCTTTTACTAGTTTTTTAAAATAAGAACCCTAGTCATTGTTTTCATTTTGAACTTACACTATTCTGTAGTAAACCATTTCATGGATAATCATTGAGACATCCTCAAAAGTTCTATAGCATAGTTATTATTATTGGCACTGGGTTATCATATAGGATCATTAGACATTCACCTGGAAATGTCATCATGTTGCTGGCCTGGAACACGAACGTATTTATGTGTTCCTATGTGAAAAGTCATATATTAAAAAAAGAAGAGAGCTGATGTGCCTATATTTAATAAATAATAGAAACATTTAGTTTAAAACTAAAAATAAATACAAATCTGCATTTATAAAAAGTCATATATTAGCCTCTTTATCTTCATGATATGTTCTTATAATATTCATTTAACGGGAAAATAGTTATAACTATAGCCAGTTGTGAGCTTGTTTACAAAAATGAGCTTCTTCAGGGAGTGTGAAAATAAATGAAAATTAAGTTAGAAACATGACTCACTTGAGTTAAAAATGATAACCTCCAATCTTTAATAGTCAGCCAACAGATATTAATATATACTATGTATAACATGTTGTAATATATATCATGAAGATTATAAAGATGTGTAGGACATGAATGTGGTATCAAGAACCTTGTAATTTAGTGTAGAAAGTATGAAATTTAGTATCAAAAAGCAAAGGGTACATAGTGGGAAGTGAGTGACTGATTACTGAGGCTGAGTTACTATAATATGGATAAGGATTTTTGTCTTTTGTCATCAAATAAATACAAAATATGGTTTAAAATAATACAGAAAGACCTCCAAACAAAAGAATTCACTTTGAAGTACCCTGAGATCTACTCCCCAGAGTCAACTGCTTTTAATCACTTCTCCTTCTTTTTCTCTTTTGATGTTAAGAGTATCTCCTAAACATATACACACACACTTAGACACACACATACACACATGATTTATTTGTTAACTACAGAGTTTTATCTATTAAATCTTGCTATGTGGATGATGATCTAGCTCACTTACAATACCACATCTCAGCCATTGGGTAAAGACCACATTCAGACTTTTCATACTGAAGTGCTTTATATTGAAAAGTGAGTGAGATATTTTATTCATTGATTTCTATCATTCTATATGTATGGGCTTGTGGTCTAGTTCCCCAAATACCCTTACTGGTAATGCATTACTTATGAACATGAAGTATAACCTCTTCATTTTTGCATTTATTTATTAATTCAGTCAATAAATCTTTATTCGGTGCCTACTGTATGCCAGGAACTAGGTTGGATATCAGGAATAAAGTCCAGAGCAACATTTTCCCTCATGGAGCCTATTTTTATTCTAAGCTGACGGCCTCTTTGCTTTTATCTGTAGTCTAGATAGTGAGACAAGTAATGAACAGATAATTATAATTGTGCTGTGTGCTATGAGGAAGTGTAGGGTAATTTGCAAGTGTAATAAAGGGGTACCTCCAAGTTACCCTGAAGGTCAGGGAATTTATAGATGATTAAACTTTTATCACTTTCTCCCAGCATCTTACTGCTTTCACTGGTTTTAAAAAAATAAAAATTCCAAACTGGTCCACCACTTGTAAAAGAATGAAACTAGAACACTTTCTAACACTATACACAAAAATAAACTCAAAATGGATTAAAGATCTAAACATAAGACCAGAAACTATAAAACTACTACAGGAAAACATAGGCAAAACACTTTCTGACATAAATCACAGCAGGATCCTGTATGACACACCTCCCAGAGTAATGGAAATAAAGGCAAAAATAAACAAATGGGACCTAATTAAACTTAAAAGCTTTTGCACAATGAAGGAAATTATAAGCAAGGTGAAAAGAGAGCCTTCAGAATGGGAGAAAATAATAGCAAATGAAGCAACTGACAAAGAATTAATGTCAAAAATATACAAGCAGCTCCTGCAGCACAATTCCAGAAAAATAAACTACCCAATCAAAAAATGGGCCAAAGAACTAAACAGACATTTCTCCAAAGACATACAGATGGCTAACAAACACATGAAAATATGCTCAACATCACTCATTATCAGAGAAATGCAAATCAAAACCACAATGAGATACCATCTCACACTGGTCAAAACGGCTGCTATCCAAAAGTCTACAAACAATAAATGCTGGAGAGGTTGTGGAGAAAAGAGAACCCTCTTTACACTGTTGGTGGAAATGCAAACTAGTACAGCTACTATGGAGAACAGAGTGGAGATTCCTTAAAAAACTGGAAATAGAACTGCCNCAGCCTTCAGAATGGGAGAAAATAATAGCAAATGAAGCAACTGACAAAGAATTAATGTCAAAAATATACAAGCAGCTCCTGCAGCACAATTCCAGAAAAATAAACTACCCAATCAAAAAATGGGCCAAAGAACTAAACAGACATTTCTCCAAAGACATACAGATGGCTAACAAACACATGAAAATATGCTCAACATCACTCATTATCAGAGAAATGCAAATCAAAACCACAATGAGATACCATCTCACACTGGTCAGAATGGCTGCTATCCAAAAGTCTACAAACAATAAATGCTGGAGAGGGTGTGGAGAAAAGAGAACCCTCTTTACACTGTTGGTGGGAATGCAAACTAGTACAGCTACTATGGAGAACAGAGTGGAGATTCCTTAAAAAACTGGAAATAGAACTGCCATACAACCAGCAATCCCACTGCTAGGCATACACACCAAGGAAACCAGAATTGAAAGAGACACGTGTACCCCAATGTTCATCACAGCACTGTTTACAATAGCCAGGACAGGGAAGCAACCTAGATGTCCATTGGCAGGCAAATAGATAAGAAAGCTGTGGTACATATACACAATGGAGTATTACTCAGCCATTAAAAAGAATACATTTGAATCAGTTCTAATGAGGTGGATGAAACTGGAGCTGATTATACAGAGCAAAGTAAGTCAGAAAGAAAAACACCAATACAGTATACTAACACACATATATAGAATTTGGAAAGATGGTAATGATGACCCTATATGTGAGACATATAAAGAGATACAGCTATATAGAACAGTCTTTTGGACTCTGGGAGAAGGTGAGGGTGGGATGATTTGAGAGAATAGCATTGAAACATGTATATTATCATATGTGAAACAGATTGCCAGCCTAGGTTCAACGCATGAGACAGGGTGCTCAGGGCTGGTATAATGGGTTGACCCAGAGGGATGGGATGGGGAGGGAGATGGGAGGGGGCATCAGGATGGGGAACACACGTACACCCGTGGCTGATTCATGTCATTGTATGGTAAAAAACCACTACAGTACTGTAAAGTAATTAGCCTCCAATTAAAATAAATTACTTTAAAAAAAGGAAATAAGAATTCCAATAATTATTTTAATTTGACTTTATATTATACTATCCCTGGCCTCCATGAGATAATGGCACTTCATTTGATATGTGAAGGATGAAGAGGAGGTGGATGACAAGTCACAAAGAGTAGGAAGAGGATTCCAGACAAAAGGAACCATTATGAAGTGAGAATGAACATGGTATGTGGATAAACAGGAAGTGACTTCTCAATTTGATAGAACTTTAAAATCAAGATGCATTTACTTCATTTTTTAAGTGCTCTTTACAATTCTTTAAATCTTGAATTTCTTTAAAATAGATTTTTTTCCAGTAAAGAATACAATGATATCCATCTATTCAGATAGGAAAGGAGGTGAAGTTGCTCAGTCATGTCTGACTCTTTGCAACCCCATGGACTGTAGCCCACCAGACTTCTCCATCCATGGAATTTGCCAGGCATGAGTACTGGAGTGGGTTGCCATTTCCTTCTCCAGGGGATCTTCCCGACCCAGGGATTGAACCTGGGTCTCCCGCATTGCAGGGAGACGCTTTACCATCTGAGCCACCAGGGACTCTCCCAGGAAAGGAGGTAATAGATATTAAATGATACTTGTCAGACATCCCTCTCAAATTTTTTAAAAACTGTGAGATACCTGTCCTAGCTCCCCTTTTATGGACAGCCAAACCCTGGCACCCATTTACAAATGGGTTTGTTGTATTACTGTAGATGAATCCAAATATCCAATAAAAGTTATCTAACTCAGAGATCGAAACAAAGCTGCTCTAAGAATGTGTACTGAAGTAGAAACAAGGTGCCATTCAGAAATCAGTCAAAGATTTTCATGTCCTTCTGCATGTCACATGCAGGATCCAAGAACTGGGAGAGAGTTGAGTGAACATGAAAAGAACTGTATTATTGTAGGTGAATCCAAATATCTAATAAAAGTTATCTAACTCAGAGATCGAAACAAAGCTGCTCTAAGAACGTGTACTGAAGTAGAAACAAGGTGCCATTCAGAAATCAGTCAAAGATTTTCATGTCCTTCTGCATGTCACATGCAGGATCCAAGAACTGGGAGAGAGTTGAGTGAACATGAAAAGAACACTTTAAAAGGCTCTGTTCCTGCCTCTCCTTCAGCAACACCCCCGCGCCCCCGCCACCGCCGCCCGCCCCAGCACTGAAGAAGCACAGGTGACAAAGGAGACTCATGGATTGAGTGTGAGTACCAATACAGCACTTTTAAGTGCTATTTCCCCCTTTAAGCATCAGTGAATTTAAGAGCTAAGAAAAGGAGAGTGTGCAGGTGTGCAACCTCCCACTTGTTCTCTCTCCAAAAACCCTTTACAGTTCCATCTTCTCCCTCCTTCCTTCTGATTTAATATTTAATNTTGAGTGTGAGTACCAATACAGCACTTTTAAGTGCTATTTCCCCCTTTAAGCATCAGTGAATTTAAGAGCTAAGAAAAGGAGAGTGTGCAGGTGTGCAACCTCCCACTTGTTCTCTCTCCAAAAACCCTTTACAGTTCCATCTTCTCCCTCCTTCCTTCTGATTTAATATTTAATGTATGATGAGACAGAAAGAAGAGAAAAAGCTCTTCATGATAAAAAAATAAATTACAATAGTTCTACCTGCCTACTTCCATTTTCTTAGGAGAATTCTGGCATTTGTTATTAGATCAAAGGCCTACATGGAAAAAATGTTCACTAAAGAGCTGAGAGAAAAAAATAAATAAAGAGCTGAGAGGAATGTAAGAGGTGATGTTTATAGGCAAAAGGAGACCATGTGGTTATAAGACCCATGGATATCATATAAAATATGGACTTACGGTATATGTTCATGGTTGAAATGTTAAACTCTCCTATATTGTTTTGCTAAATTCACATGTCAACCTACAATGATTTAATCTTCAGTATTCTTGCCTGGAGAATCTCATGGACAGAGCAGCCTGGCTGGCTATGTACAAGTAAAGTAAATAGAACTTGCAAGTGAAGAATACTACGCTAACCTTCTACTCATATAGGAAAGGAGGTAAAAGATATTAAATAATATTTGTCAGACATCCCTCTCAGATCTTTTAAAAACTGTGAGGTACGTGTCCTAGCTCCCCTTTTATGGACAGTCAGACCCTGGCACTGACTTACAATGGGTTTATTGTAGATGAACTCCAGTATCGAATGGGCTACAGTCCATGGAGTTACAAAGAGTTGGACATGACTGAGCAACTAACCCTGATAGGTAATCATATTTATTCAAGCAAACTTCTTAAATTTTTATCTAGTACTAATGAAATAGAATGAAAGGCAGTTTACTCATAATGTCTAGGAAATGCTTGATCTCCCAGTTAATGATATTTCTAGAGTTCAGTTATTTAGTTCTAAGTCTAAATGAGTGCTGTCTAGTAATATTGGGTTGGCCAAGAAGTTCACTCAAGTTCCATGACATATTATGAAAAAAGCTAAATGAACTTTTTCATATTCCAAACCTAAATGAATGACCCAATATAATTTATGACACATATATTTTGAAAAGTGTTTGTAGTCATATTAAAAATGTAATAATAAATAGATAAAGTTAACTTTTAGGATGTGTATTGTTTTATTCCATACAATTGAGCTGTTATTATTTCAACATGTAATCAGTATGAAAAATTGAGATGCTTTACTTTTTTGATACTAATCTTCAAAATCTAATTTGTATTTTGCACTTAAAACACTTAAAACATTGAAAACAAATTGAATGCTAAGTTTTTATTGAAATACGTGATCTGTAAACTCATAAAATTCAGAGTTGAAAAAGTGGATTCATATATAGCATAGAAACATCAGTGGTTACAAGGGGTTGAAGGGAAGGAAGAGAAAGCAAAAAGGGAGTTTAGGGCAGTGAAAATATTCCATATGATAATATAATGGAGTGTGTGTGTGCCAAGTTGCTTCAGTCGTGTCCAACTTTGCAATCCTATGGACTGTAGCCTGCCAGGCTCTTCTGTCCATGGGATTCTCCAGGCAAGAACATTGGGCTGATTTGCCATGCCCTCCTCCAGGGGGTCTTACTAACCCAGGGATTAAACCTGCAACTCTTACGTCTCCTGCATGGGCAGGTGTGTTCTTTACCACTAGCACCACCTAATACGATGGAGACATGCCATTATGCATTTGTCAAAATCCACAGGATGTACATCAGCAAGAGTGAACCATAAAGTATGAACTTTGAGTGATAATTAGTTGTCAATGTAGATTCATTTTGAATGGTAACAAATGTCCCACTCTGGTGCCAGATATTGATAGTGGGGGAAGTTGCATATGTGGAGAGAGAAGATGGGGCCTATGAAAACTCTGTACTTTCTACTCAGTCCTACTGTGACCAACCAAAGCTGCTTTAAAAAAATAAAGTCTATCAAAAATTATGAACTGACCAGTGAATTTTCTCATCAAAGTTTCATTTGTATCTTTTCTGTGAAACTTATGTTTACATAATGCAGTATACAGTTTAGCACTTGCAGAATATCTTGTAATTAAAGAAATTCTTCTTTTTCCTTTTAGTTATGTAAATTACTATGTAATAGAACTTTGTTAAGGCCAGACCCTTGTTTCATATGCTTGTGTTCATATATTGGGCTTATTACATTGAATTTACCTTCCAATCTACTATTAGTAGAATAGAACATATATCTTTAAAACCATCAACACATCAAAGTAATAGACTTTGCAGTCCCCAGTAGCTGAATCTAAGAGAGTAGTGGGGAAAGTTTTTTTCCTTCTTTTATACTTGATTTTGTGATTATAAAGGCATGGACTTTAAAGTGGATCAATTAAAAAAATAGACTCTTAAAGTTTATGGTATTGAAATTCCTAAGTAAATCCTATTTCTGTAACATAAAATGGTGTTCCTCCTTCATCTGAGCTCATCACCTCTCACAGTCTATGGGGAGTGGTAGAAGAAACAGATTCCCAGAGCATTCCTTTAAGAATTAACATTTGTGAATCCGCATAATTTTACTTGGGGAGGTAGGCAGGAAAATGTATATTTAAACAAAGTGTTTTCAAAATAAGTGATTATACACCTGCTTCAGGGATTAGCAATACCTGACTACAGACAAATTAGATGTCTGGATCAATAGCATATACTGTGAAGCCAAGTGTTAAGTGAGGGCTACCTTCTGGATCCTTCTGTTATATTACAGTGATTTCAAATAACATGGTCCATTCTATCAGGGTTTTTCAGACATAGGTTGGCCAGAGCAGTAAGTATCAAGCCATTCAGTTCACTTCAGAGAGCACTGATTGGAAACATGAGACATTGATTTGTGTGTGCCCAACAGAAGTAAAAGTAAGACAGAGTCCCTGACTTCAAAGAGCATTGCTTGTCTGAAAGTTGAGCTCTCTGAGGAAGACAGGAAATTGCCAGTATACTTTTACATTAATAGTTTCAAACTCTAGGCTCTAGGGAAGCCCTTTTTTTCTACTTTTCTTCTTTATAATGAGAAATGGGGATTAAAATGCTACCTGATGTCCAAGTACACTGTCTACCATTCCTCAGGTCTTAAATTTCTGGGCAGAATTGAATTGGAAAAGTCCTTTCAGCAACCATTATCTCTTGAGTTTAAATCCAAAATCTTTGCCAATCCCTTCTAGGGCACTAACTGGAAGATCTCTTATCTATCTCTCCAGCTTCATCTCTCTCTGGGTATTAATACATTTGTCTTCAGCCACACTAGTCTCTTGATCTTCCTCAAACATACCAAAGGGCTCATGACCTTTGGATTTGCTGCTTCCCTCTGCCTGGAAGTTTTCTTCACAGAACTGACTTCTTCATCAGTCAGTTTTGTTCTGACATGACATTTCTTCAAGGAGCCTTTCTCTGATCGTTTTTTTCTAAAATAACCTTCCTCAAGCCCTGTTTCTTTCTAACCTTTAAAATTTTCTTTACAGGACTTATTTCTTCCTTTTAAATTTTCTCCACAGGATTTATTACTACTTAATTCAGTTGTTTCCTGTCCCCTCTACTGGAGCCCAAGGTTCACGATGAAAAGGGCTCTGTCTTATCCAGGCCACAAGAAAGCAGCAGTCATCTCATGTAGGGTGCTCAGTAAGTGCTTGCTAAATTAATGAATGTTTTGCTCATCCATTCACTGGTTGAGGGGTTCTGGATAAGTCAGTTTACATCTTTTAATCATAGTTTCCTCTTTCACGAGATTTTTACCTAGATTTAATAAGATAATGCCTATGATAAAATAATGAAAGTTGTTAAATATCACACAGATATTAAGGAAGTATTGTTATTTTTCCTTCTGAAGTTAACTGGGCCTCCAAAGAGCTATCAAAACTCCTTAGATTCTGAGTAGAAAACACCAGCATCTGCTCTGAACAGCAAAAATGAGTCTCTGCAAATGGAGGTATTGGGGGAGGCATGCCATGAGGATTTTCCACCTCTATACAACCACAGTGTTGAGTCCTTTAAAGAAAAAACAAACTAGAATGTTGTAAGACTCATCCCCAAGGATGCCATGGTCTTTTGTGACTGTGTCTGTTGGGAAGGCAAAATCTCTTATGGCATTCCCATATACCAGTCTCAATTACTTCTTGTCTACAAAAGTATTTTGTATTTAGCTACTATTTTTGTCAGCTTAGGCATTATTCAGCTTCTGAAGGGTGCATGTAAGAAAACTGAAAATGAAAGGCAGTCAGCTCCCACTTTCTTAGATAATGACAATAATAATGTGGTAAATTAGTATATTCTTTAAGGAAATATGTAGGGAGATTCATTTTAAGTAACCTGCCCATATTAAATAGGATCTACTTAAAATAATCATACAGCTCAGATGGTCAGGATATAGTCATAATAAGAGTTACATAGAAATACTTCAAAATAAGGGTAGCTGAATTCTGCCTTTGAATCTCAACAATGTTCATATAATACATAGGAAAGAAAATAAGGGATTAAATTATTAGCTGACAGTGCATATTAAATGCAAAGTCACTAAAAGCTTTTCATTTACTTAAACTGATGGTATTACAAGCCACATGCTAATAAACAGAGGAGAAGCAGCTTGCTGTGTACAGTCACTCCTTAGTAAGGTTAACAAACTACATTAACCATTCACTCATCTGTAACTCATAATTAATCACTCCTCTAAAATTACATTGTATAATAAATGAGGACAGACATGATTCATTAAAACTTCTAATTAATTCTATTTAATACTATTTCATAGTTCATTGATAAGTGCTGAGAGAAAGATTACACTGTAGGATATTTGATGCATTACTGCTGAAGAAGTAAATAGGGGGAACATTATCTAAAATGAAACATGAATACTTGCAAATGAAAATGTCAGATGTTTATCACCACAGAGCCTAGTTCTGTACGCAAGGGTTTCTTGGCATCACCAGTGGAAAACTCCATTTTCAGAGCTGAATCAGTTGGTTGTAAAAGCTTTTCTGAGTTCAACCTTGATACTCAGCATCTCAGACTGGAAAAGAGGGCTGAGACCACTTGTTTTTCTAATAACTGTCCATGTGCCTGTTTGAGGGCTAATGGCAGGACTCTTGTTAAGCAAGTATTTCCACATTTAGAAAAAGATAATTTACATAAGATAATTGCTTAACAGGCAATTATGGTTTAGGGTCATTTAATTGCACTGTGTATTTGTGTTTATGCATGTGTGTGTCTGTGTGTGTTAAGCTAGATATTAATATAGCAAGGATATTAGAATCAAGAAAATCCCTGTGCATTAACTATAATGTACTATTTTCAGAGAAGAGAAGGCTGTAAAGTATATAGTTTATAGCCTAGGCTGAGGAGAAGATAATCACTGCTAATAAGTGAATAATGTGTTGGGTTGGCCAAAAGTTCACTTGAGGTTTTCCATAAGATGGTACAGAAAAACCTGAATAAACTTTTTGGTCAACCCAATATATTATAAAATAGTGGAATAATGCATTATTAATTTTTCTTTTGCTTTAACAGTTATATAATATGCCTTAAAAATGGGTTATAGTGGCTTCATGGTGTCAGTAGAGAGAACTCTTAATGACAGACAATAGTCACAAAGCAGACACCTAGTAAAAGCTGTATCCTGAATTCATAAATAACTTCTACAACTCAATAATAAGAAGAAAATCAACTCAATAATTTGAACAGATACAAATAAAAGGAGATGTACAAATGGTGAATAAATATATAAAAATATATTTGAGATTATCAATCATTGAGGAAATGATAAAACCATACTAGAGCAATATATACTCATTAAACTTGTGAATATTTAAAAGGCTGATAACACTGCTGTCTCTTATACACATCTAGATGTGTATAAGAGACAGCTATTCTCCCAAATCATCCCACCCTCTCCCTCTCCCTCTCCTTCTCCCTCAGAGTCCATAAGTCCGCTCTACACATCTGTATCTTTTTTGCTGTCTTGCATGCAGGGTCCTCATTACCATCTTTCTAAATTCCATATATATGTGTTAGTATACTGTATTGGTGTTTTTCTTTCTGGCTTACTTCACTCTGTATAATTGGTTCCAGTTTCATCCATCTTATTAGAACTGATTCAAATGTATTCTTTTTAATGGCTGAGTAATACTCCATTGTGTATATATACCACAGCTTTCTTATCCATTCATCCGCTGATGGACATCTAGGTTGTTTCCATGTCC